>OX439483.1:245045246-245408679 GCA_949320155.1 Melangyna quadrimaculata | reverse complement strand
AAGTCCTCTTTCACACAAGGAAACTGAGTTGCCAACAACCGGTGAGAAGGGCAGGAAGTAAGAGGGTGGAAAAAACCTAGCCACGGTCAACGATTTGAAAAGATTTTCATCACATTCCTTCTTACACTGTCCGTTATGTGCGTTCAACCAATAGACAATATAAGGACACAAGCAAAAATCTCTGGAAATTTTATTTCTTCGTATGAAAAGTACAAGGCAATTAAAGGAAAACGTAAAAAAAAAATTTTGTGGGAAATTATGAATTAATCCGTTACAACTTATTTCAGTTCTCATTTCTGGCACTTGCGATAGTTTTGAAAACATCGATGTTTTTCGATAGTTTAAACTATCGATTACTTTCGATAGACTATCGATATTTAAGGAACACTAAGCCAGTGAATCAGTAAGTCAGTGAATTGGTGAGTCAGGGATGAGCGTAAATATTTATAAGAATTATGTATTCCCCCACTAAACTAATACCTGAATATTATTGGTTGGTTGGTAGATAGCTATATACTATATAATTTTTCTTCCCTTTTTTAACGGTGGAAATCAAATTTGTTTGTTATTTTCGTACTCATGCTGTCTTCTTCTCTCCTACATTAAGAAGTAAAATGAAATTTCTTACCAACTGCAGGAATGTGTTTTGTTATATTATTTTTTGTTTTTCTGTTTCAGAAAATTACTGAACATATTATATGGATATGGATATTATTTTAACTGTTTACACTTTTAAATGAATTTCTTATCCCACTTCTGAAAATATTACCTAAGATACATTATTTAATAATATTAAAATTAACATAACACTGCGCGAAATCGCCAAGCGCCCTTTTAGTTCAGATACGGAAAGCGAACTTAACTCTATTCGTCTGATTCACTTGACAAGCTGCAATTGTGCAGCCTAATCTAAACTGTTATACATCTAAGCAAGAGAGATTTCCCTGCTCAATAGCTTATACTCACTGATCTCTAATATATAACTGGATAGCGTATCCATAGAAAAAGTTTGACTCAATTTAAAGAATTTTATAACAGTAAGTCATGTACCTTACAACTATTATAAATTATAACAGTGTGCAGTATAACAACACATAAACGTCAAATCAAAATCATATCATAACCTCAAAATGAATTTGTTTGTTGTGTTGTGCAGTGCAATAGTTTTATTTATATTTTGCTAATAATTTTAGTTTTTTTTAGTATAGACAATTGAATAGCAAAATGATGTGCTCGTGTTCAAGACAGTTCAGCAAGCATTGTACTGAACATTATTTACATACATAACTTTTAAAGAAAATAAAGCAAAAGTTAATTGAAAAAATTTTTTTTAGCTTATTGGTGCTTTACGAACATGAGTTTGACTGACTATATAATAACATTTAAAATCTAAAAGTATTGGACTTTAAAGCTGTAACATAAATATAATAGGGTGGTACTTAAAATAAAAAAAAGCCGGAGTCTTAATGGTGATTTGCAAGATTTGCGTATTCTTACTCAACAACTCGCGATCAATGGCATTGCTGAATATTGGACCATTCTTCTCATCGTAATGGAACTTTTCATTTATTTCTTCAATAATCCGTTCACGAAGGAAACGAAAGTCATCTGCATGATACACACTAAAGGGTAATCTACCATGATGATGTTCAATGGTATCGCAGATGCCAGCTATCAAATGGTTCATAGCCTGGCGGGAATCAGGCTTGTACCGAACCGGAGCAAGTTCCCGGATGGCTGAGGGGAAGTGCTTCTCCAAATACTTCAGTCGATGATTGTATATAATCCAATGATTCTCGTTCTTTATCATTCTGCAGCTCTACATTGTACTTGATACCAATAAAAGCGTTCTACCGATAGTTTTTAATTGTCGTCTGAATTTCGGCAGTACGATTGGCTTCATCTTCGAAGCCAGGCGATATGGGTTCGCCTGGGATTATGTTCACATTTTTTTTTTTTAAAATTAACACTTGTTTTTATTTACTCTAAAAACGAGTAAATTTAAAGATGGATTATTTGGTTTGATGAAATTCTATTTCATTTATTAAAAGACTTATAAAAAATTTAATAGTTTTTTAGCTCACCTGTTAAAAGTGATAATTAATTTTTCTTTTTATTGAATTATAAGTGGCAGGCGGCTAAATCTTTACAAAGATTATAAGTTAAAAAGAATGTTTTGGGAAATAAGTAGCGGCGAAATCTTTACAACGATTGTAAGTTAAAAACGAAAATTGGGGTTTAATATTGTTTGTTAGACGCTAGTTTTATTATGATAAACTGTTTATAGGTACGTATTTATTTTAGACAAAAGATTATTATCAAACCGAGGAACTATATTTGGTAAGAAACGAAGTATGCCGCAACTTAACAAAATACCCTGCCACATGGAAACGTGATATTTGCTCCTTTTATGTTCCTCCTCATCAATTCAATTGTGCAGTAAATACAAATATAATAATTATAACATCATTATGTTTATATTAATCCTTTAAATATGTACGTTTTTTCCATTATCTAGAAAGACAATTAGTTTTTATCTTTTAGCAATGATCGTGGAACTGGCCTTGTATGTAAAAGCTTCCTAGTTGGTTTGTTTTCTTCGTTTTTTTTTTGTCTTCTCGTTCCAATCCAGCAAAAAATTGCTCAGATATAAGTGCTATGTACACCAATATTATTCTACACTTAGGATGGATCTATTCGAAAATGTCAACAATAGATATAGAATACATTTCAACACCTTATGATACATCAATGAATCCACTTGTGGCAAGTCCAAGTAGTAAGTTAAATAAATTTTCATAATAATTAGGTGTCAGAATAATTTTATTTATAATATTAAACATTGATTTAGCACCTACGATATGACAATTGCCTTCAATTCAACTTCGAAGGGAAATTCAACAACAATGTCGAATTCTACAATTGGAAATTTTCCATTTACAATGTCGAATCGTTTTTCACCGAATTCCTAGATTGTTAATTCAACACTGATGAATTCAACTCAACTCAATTTTTTCGATAAATTCAACAAAATGCAACACGTGATCAAATGCTAATCATACAAAACCAGTAGCATTTAACAACAGATCTTCACCTGTCTACGTGCCAGGATATGGCTCTTCAACAGATCCTCATATCAAACCAGCAATTCAAAACAGTATCTTTAAAAATAGTGGAGTTCTAAATAGACAGAGTGTTGGAAGTCTCTTGATACCACTACTTGTATTCTTCAGATTGATAGCGATTTATCTTTAAGATAATATTGTGGTGAATATGCCCAGTTAAGCAGACAACGACATCATTTATTAGTACATGTTTGCGCGCCATCTTTGAATGAAATAAATAACTAAATCCACGGTTGGTGTCCAGGTTCTTTCGTTATTTCGTCATACTAAAAGTGGATCGTGGTAATTGAACGAAACGTTTTGGAAAAGAAGCATCTAGCAGAATCCAGAACCCTAGAAAATTCTAGAACCCTTTAGTTCGGATATAAATACAGGGCCACCTATCCGAAAACATCAGTTTGATTTTGAAAGTGAACGAATAAATGTCAGTGTGAATATAGAGTTGCATACTTGTACTTGGTTATAATAAAAGTACATATTAGAAGTAAAAGTATTTGAAATAAAAGCGTTTTATTTTGTGAAGTAATTGCTGTTTCAGTTTGAATAAAGGAAATAAGTTTTATTTGCGAACCCGTAGCAAAATATAACATTGGTGTCAGAAAAAGTGGAAAAGAACTTATTTAATCTGTGAGTTCAGATAATTGATGGTGAAAATTTGATAAAGTGTGTGAATTAGTGAAGAAATAAGAAAGGTGTTTGTGAATAGTGACACACAAAAATATAAGAACAAAATAGTCTGTCTGCAGGAAGATTTAAAGCAACACGATGAAAATCCAGACACGTTTCTATTTGACATTGAAATGCCGGAAGAGCAAGTAAGTACAAGCTTAGCCATTTCGAGTATGATGGCTCTTCTGGTCTCACAGTTTGAAGAACAACGAAAAGAGCAAAAGAATGAACAAAAAGAAACTTCTTGAGCGGTGAGGAGGGCTGTTACGATTTTCCTAAGAAGAAAGAAATGCGTCCACCAACCTTTGATGAACAATCTTCTTGGTCGATCTACAAGAAGCAATTTGAGGCAGCTGCAGCAATAAACGCTGGGATGACGAAGACAAGTTTATTGCCCTGACGCTTGCCCTTAGAGGTTCTGCTGCTAAATTATTGCAAACCATACGAACAGAACGGCAACTTCAGTGCTCTTGTTCAGGCCATTAATAAACGTTTTGGTGTACCATTTGCAAGAAGTCTTCCGGGTCCAGCTCAATACCAGAGTCCAGAAAAGAGGACAAACTTGCAACAACTCCAAGCAGACATTGAACGGTTGGCGTACTTAGCGTACCCAACTGCAGGAGATGAAATTACCAACCAGCTAGCAACGGAGGCTTTTGTCCGTGCAGTTTCCGACATCAACCTACAGCGAGCAATTCGAACTGCTGGAAAACGCACGCTTTCTGAAGCATTAGCGTTCGCTCTGACTATGGAAGCATCAGAACAGGCTTCCTTTGGAGTTAATCGGGTAAGAGAACTTGAAGTTGAGGAATGTTCTTGCCAGAGAGCTGAATTCCGTAGAAGTCAGCGAGAAGAACCTGCTCGATGCTGGAATTACAACAAAACCGGACATCTCCAGCGCCAGTGCAGATTGCCACTAAGAAGAGTCGCCTGTCAATATTGTGGAAACAGGAATAATACCCGTGAACAGGCGAGCAATAACATCAACGCTCCTGCTCGCCCTGTTTCCCAGTCGGAAAAAGAGTAAGAACCAACTTCGAGGGGCAGAAGCTGATTTCTGGTATCGATGGCCCCAGAACCACCATCCAAGTCTCACAGACTAAACGAAACAATAAAAGTCTGACAGTGGATGCAACATTAAATGGCAAGAAACAGTTGGCTACAATTGACACCAGTGCCACAGCCTCCATTGTAAGAAAAGACATGGTCAAGATGACATGGCTACATAACACAAATAGCTACCGTCTGAAAACTGCGACAGGTGAGGCGGCAAGAGTATATGGAGAAGTTCATCTGAAGATCTGTTTGGCGGAACTAGAGTTTTCGCACCTATTTTTGGTAGCAGACATATGTGATGAGTGCATAATTGGAATCGACTTAATGAAGGAGCACGAAGAAATTCTGGATATCGGTAAGCAAGTGCTGAAAAACCAAAATGTAGAGGTTCCTATGGTTTATGGCAATGATATCGACAATAATGAAAAAAGGGCTAGTCGAAAATTCCTGGAGGCTCATCAGTGGTTCATGTCAAAAAGAAAGAAAGAAGCACCCGATTTTGTGCGGCCTGGACTTAAAGAGTGGCTACTGGTAAGTTGAAATCCATCCAGAAGATCGAGAGAAGACAGCTTTCTCCACAGGAAATGGTCTGTTGTAGTTTAAAGTTATGCCATTCGGACTACGTAATGCTCCGGCAACATTTGAGCGTCTGATGGAGCGTGTACTTCAAGGACTTACTTGCAAATCATTCCTTGTATATTTGGACGATGTCATCGTTTATGGAAAAACTTTTGACGAACATTGTGAAAACCTTAAGGCTGTATTCCAAAGGCTTTGAGAAGCACACTTAAAATTAAATCCAGATAAATGTGCGCTTTTCAAGACCGAAGTTAAATACGTGGGACATATCATCTCATCCCAAGGAGTAAAGACTGATCCGGAAAAAGTGGACACTGTGAAGAATTGGCCAACACCACAAGATAAACACCAACTCCGTAGCTTTCTTGGTCTAGCCACATATTATCGGCGCTTTGTAAAATACTTTGCTGGACTCGCTAAAAGCTTACTGAAAATGGGAAGCTGTTCAAATGGTCAGGTGAGTGCGAGAAAAGTTTTCAGGAACTCAAGCTACGCTTGTGTAATGCTCCTGTGCTGACCTATCTGACTCCAAGCAAACCTTTCATCATCGACGCCGATGCCAGTAATGTTGGAATTGGAGCTGTATTGTTGCAAGTCCATGACGGAGAAGAAAAAGTCGTCGCCTACTACAGCAAGGTACTTCCGAGGCCAGAGCGCAATTATTGCGTGACCAGTAGGAAACTTCTAGCATTGATTTTGGCAACAAAGCACTTCCATAAGTACATCCAGGGGCCTATTTCAGCGCTACTACATCAGTTACATCAACTACATCATATAACTACTTTCTACAACTACACCAGCTACATTTTTCTGTTTCACATATCCCACTGGAAGAGTTGTATGATGTAGCTGGATGATGTAGACCTAGACCCCAACTACACCATTCGTTTTTTCGGTTGTTTCGTCTTTCGTCTTTAATGGTGGATTTACATGTATCTGCATTTGGTTTCTGCAAATAAAAATGGATGCCAAATACAAAATGTATAATTGTTAGATAGAGAGAAAAGATTAAAATGCAGAAGAACATCGTTCCTGCATTATAGGAAAGTTCCATAATGCAGAAATGAAGACGAACATGTTCATCTTCTTAATGGTTCTCTTTCACTCACTCGGATTTTTTGTATGCATCTGCCCTGCTCTACTTTAGTGCATTATGCAGACGCAAACAAAATGTAAATCCACCATAAGTTAGCAAAAAACGATTTGAATAAAAATGATTACGAGTATATTTGAGAATGAAGTGATTAAAAAACTTTTTTTTATCACAAAATAACCCCAAAATCCATGAACGTCAAAATAACGAAAGAAAATTAATAATAAAAAATAATGGATTTTGAGATTTTTAATATTTTTGATGATGATTTTGAATTCAATATAAAGGTTAGACCGCACTCGACGGAACTGCATTAAAGCGGAACTACACTTCAGACGGATTCGTATGAAATTGTATGAAGTTCAGTTGCCGTTTTGTGCAAAATAGTTCATACAATTTTATACAAATAATAATAATTTGCCGCGTCGTGAAGTGTAGTTCCGCTAAAGTTGAGTGCGGTCTTGCCTTAAGAGTTCAAAGAAGGCAAAATATATATTTAGAACGTCTGAAGAGAAATGTCGACAACAACTGACTTCAAATTACATTTTACGTTGAATTTTTCGAGATAACATATCTCAGTGCAACGTGAACAAGGCCATTTAAATTGTTTTTTTTTTTAGAAGTGGGATATTTGAACTTTGAAGAGACACAAATAAATAAAATAAAAATGGATTTCGATATAAATATTTTCGAAGAAGATTTTGAATTCAACATAAGAATTGAAAGAAGGCCGAAAGTGTATTTACAACGAATCAATTTTCATTTTTACAAAAAATCAAAAGATAAATCATACATTTTTTGAATTTCTGATGTTTAAATACAAAAAAAAAATACTTACATTCGTATATTTTCCTTTTAATGTAGCAATTTTATTCTGTTACAGCAATCACAGCAAATATTTTTATTGTGAAAATGTAACAAAAAATTACAGTAAGATGTACTACAACAATGTAGTATCAAAAGCTGTGAAACAGAATCATACATTTTTCCAATATTTCCAGTCGATTCTCCAATGCTACATTGATGTACTACACCTGAAAAACCAATGTATGTTTGAAACAGAAATGATGTAATACAACTGTTATACTACTACATTGTAGCTGATGTAGTAGCGGAGAAATAGGCCACAAGGCTCTAAAGTAATTAAATATATTGTGACTTAAGTACTGCTTAAGTACAATTCCTTGGTACTTAAAATTTTTAAGTACAAGTACAACTCCTAGGTACTTGTACTTGAAAATTTTAAGTAATTAAATACTGCACTTAAATACTTTTTCAAATACTTTTAATTCCTTTAGTACTTACCATTCCTTTTAAATTCCTTTTGTAAAAAAAAAAAATATAAGAAAAACAAAAGGAATTAAAAGTACTTAAGGAATTAAAAGAATTTGAAAAAGTATTTAAGTACAGTATTTAATTACTGAAGTAATGAATACAAATTTTGTAAATTCCTTTGTGGAATTTAAGTACTAGTACAATTCCTCGGTACTCGTACTTAAAATTTTCAAGTACAAGTACAGAGGAATTGTACTTGTACTTTAAAATTTTAAGTACCAAGGAATTGTACTTGTACTTGTACTTAAGCTTAAATTATACAGGGCTAAGTACATCTATGGGCAGAAGTTCCTCCTTCGAACAGATCGTGGTGCGCTTAATTGGCTTCTAAACTTTAAAAATCCAGAAGGTCAAGTAGCTAGATGGATCGAGAGACTGCAGACATACGACTACGAAATTCAACATTGAAGAGGAAAGCTGTACTCAAACGCAGATGCATTGTCTCGACGACCGTGTAAGAACAGGACTGTAAGCATTGCACGCGTCAAGAAAAAAAGGAAACGGTTGCCATCCAACGAATAAGAGCCGATCCCATTTACGGTTGGAGCAATAAATAACTGAGGACTGCCCAACAAAAAGACTCGGATATAGAGCCCATTCTTGCATGGAAGGAACAAGAAGAAAAACCAGAATGGGGTGATATCTCCGATAGAAGTCCAGCTCTTATAGCATATTGGGCACAGTGGAACTCTCTTCATGTGCAAGAAGAAGTACTGAGGCGTAAATGGGAGTCTGCAGATGGCAAATCTTATGTGATGCAGTTTATCGTGCTTAGGTCAAAGGTTAATGACGTTCTTCGAGAGATGCATGATGGAGCATCTGGAGGTCATTTGGGAGTTAATAAAACGCTGGAAAAAATACGACACCGGTTCTACTGGCTACATGCAAGAGAGTATGTCGAAAAATGGTGCAGAAAATGTGATACTTGTGCTGCTACCAAGGGGGAAGCTTCAAAGTACAATGCAGCAGTACAATGTGGGCACACATTTCGAGAGAATAGCGGTAGATGTCGCAGGTCCGTTTCCGGAGACCAACAGCGGAAACCGATACATCCTTGTAGTCATGGATTACTTCAGCAAGTGGCCTGAGGCATTTGCCATCCCAAATCAAGAAGCTAAAACAGTTGTTGATCAGATTATCTTCAATTGGGTGAGCAGGTTCGTCGTACCTTTGAAACTGCATTCCCACCAAGGAAGGAACTTCGAATCTAACATCTTTCAGGAGATTTGCTCTTTCCTTGGCACCAAGAAGACCAGGACAACACCGCTTCATCCACAATCTGATGGGATGGTAGAGAGCCAACAGGACATACACCATCGGAGATCCTGTTTGGCATAACAATACGGCTGCCCAGTGAAGTGAAATTTGGATGCCGTAGGTCAGAGGATCATTAACATTCATCAACGGAGAAGGAAAAACATAAAAACCGCTAGTGATAGCATCAAAACACGGTACGACGCCCGTGCAACAACGATGGGATTCCAAGGAGGAGACCTGGTGTGGTTTTAAAATCCTCACCGACAAAAGGGACTGCCACCAAAACTTCAACAAAACTGGGAAGGCCCATATACCGTTGTGAAGCGAATCAATGATGTGGCATTCAGAGAGGAGTAAGAGGCAAGCTTAAAGTATTTCCTTGCGACCGTTTACATCGTTGTAACGGTGGAGACGGGAATAATGGGTTTAATCGGGACGATCAATCCTAAGAGGAGGGCAATGTGGAGAATATGCCCAGACAACGACATCATTTATTAGTACAAGTTTGCGTGCTATCTTTGAATGAAATAAATAACTAAATCCACGGTTGGTGTCCAGGCTCTTTCGTTATTTTGTCATACTAAAAGTGGATCGTGGAAATTGAACGAAACCTTTTGGAAAAGAAGCATCTAGCAGAATCCAGAACCCTAGAAAAGTCTAGAACTCTTAATTTCGGATATAAATACAGGGCCACCAATCCGAAAACATCAGTTTGATTTTGAAAGTGAACGAATAATTGTCAGTGTGAATAAAGAGTTGCATACTTGTACTTGGTTATAATAAAAGTATTAGAAGTAAAAGTATTTGAAATAAAAGCGTTTTATCTTTTTATGTTGGTGACCTTTTGTTAATATATATGTTGTTACTAAATGGGCTTCAGGTCAAATGAAACAAAAAATATTTTCTTTTTGTAACCACGTTTCGTCCATTTATATGGACATCATCACATGAACAAATGGTTTCTATATTAGCATTGATAAAAAATGTTAAGAAATGTTTACAAAAACCAAAAAAAAAGTGGAAAAGAGAAAGTTTTCGGAATTCCACAAATACATAACTAATATTCTCCACGAAATAAAGCAATTTCTCCATAAAGACAAAGAAATTTGTATCGTTTCAGCAGACAAGGGTAACATCACGTTGGCAATATACGAACATGACTATGACACAAAAGTGAAAACAATGATGGAAGATAGAAATGTATATTGGCCAATCCGAAGCGATCCCACGAACAAATTGCAAGAGAAAAATAACAGCCATGTTAAATATCTTTTTGAAAACCAAATAATTGATCAGTGCCAAAAACATATTATGACTACATATAATTCGGTTGCACCCAGAATTTATGGACTTACTAAAATCCATAAGGAAGGTCTTCCCCTACGGCCGATATGTTCTTCTTTAAAAGTTCCTTGTTACAACTTGGCCAAGTACCTCATTAGTAATTTGAAAAATCTTACAACAGATTTCAAATTTAATGTTGAGGATTCACTCCAATTTAAAAACAGATTGCATGGGCTATAAACGGAAAATGATGAAGTTCTAGTGTGATTTGATGTAATATCCCTTTTTACAAATATTCCACTAAAAATGGCACTGGAACTTATCAGTAAAAACTGGGACAAAATTAAGGAACACACACTCATCAAAAAGCCCAAATTTCTCGAACTACTAAGGTTCTGCATAATTGAGAACAACTATTTGGTTTATGGCAACAAACCATATCAACTAAAAGATTGTATGCCGATGGGAAATCCAGCTTTACCCATCATAGCAGACATCATTCTCGAAGAACTCCTTAACAACTGCCTTGAAAAACTACCAAACAAATCCAGGGTCTTGACAAAATATGTGGATGACATATTTGCCATAATAAAAGAGAAAGCCATTGAACAAACTCTAGATTCCCTCAACAGTTTCCATAGGAAAATACAATTTACAGTTGAAATTGAATCAAATAACAAATAAGCCTACCTATCACAGTAGTCATTCGCGAAGAAGGACAACTAAAAATGGATTGTTTTCAAAAATCAACTTCGTCCGGTAGATTAATCAACTTCTTTTCCCAGCATACAAAACAAATAATTTTCAACACGGCCAAAAACTTGATACATCGAGTTCTTTCAATCAATGATACAGAATACCACAGCAGTAACAAAATAAAAATCCAAGAAATATTACAAAAAAAACGAAAAAGCTCTGCAATATGATCTCTATGTGCTTATGTTTACATAATTTTTCTGTTTATTTGACGGACATGTTACTTGTCAGTTAAACTTTGTAGGGTGTAGACGCATAAGAAATAATTTATTTAATATAAATGTAACAATAATTATTGTAAGTAATAACTGAATTGTGAAAATTTTTTGTAAACATTTCTTAACATTTTTTATCAATGCTAATATAGAAACCATTTGTTCACCTGATGATGTACATATACATTTTCGAAACGTAATGACAAAAAGAAAATATTTTTTGTTTCATTTGACCTGAAGCCCATTTAGTAACAACATATAAAAGCGTTTTATAATAAATAAATAAAGGAGATAAGTTTTATTTGCGAACCCGTAGTAAAATATTACAATATATTGCAAATTTCTTTTCTTAAAAAGACTGTAAATATTTGTTTTTCAGTTCCCAAAACAGCTATGAAAGGATATATTCTATCATACTGTTGTTGTAAATTTTGTCTATGCCTTTCAACATCTTGTAATGATTTGCTAACATAGAGAAATGAATCTTGAGATGCTTTAATTGATATTTTTGATACTTTTTTTTCCTTTATCATTAATTCCACATATTGTAACTCATGGTTTAAAGTAACTGTGCAAACACCATAATAACGAACGTCACGACAATCTGAAAAAGAAAAAAAACGTTAAAAATATGAAAACCTTGGTACATACATACATAGGTAAAAACAAAAACAAGTACCTACATTTAAAAATTATTTTAAAGTAAAAAATTAGCTTGTTGAAAAACTGAAGCGTGTTTAAACAAAGCATCTACAAATTATTGAATTTACATTTTGAAACAATCTCTTTGATTAAGCTCAAAACTGATATGGTTTCATTGCTTTTAATGGTATGGCCCAGAAGTAGCAAAAAAATTTAAATTGCTTTGTCATTGCTTTTATAGAAGACATCTCTTCGGAGCAAACGTCAGTTGAAGTTAGACTTTCTTGATCGTTGCTTGCACCAATTGAATCTGAAATTGAAACAAATTTCAAGTGCTTAGAATCTTTGGCAGTGAGCGGCTCCACAGTGAGCTTTTACTAAAGAACAATAAAGGAGAACGGACAGAAATGTATGGAAGCTGGTCTAGGACCCAATAACAAGGAGACATGTCGTTTAAAAAAAAAAATTTTGTGTACATGAATATTACTATATTAGCGCATTCCAAATCGCAACAAAGATTGGAATTTGGTACATATAATTTAAACATATAATGTAAGTATGTAATTTAGTATAGGCAACAATGTGCTGGCGTAACCAATAACAACAAGACACATGTTTCTGAAAAGGTCTTTTTATGTACTACAAAAGCCACCTTGACAGTTCCCTGTGTGAAAAAAGTTTTCGCTAATTAAGGCTGCGATGCGATGTAGTGAATTTAAATATAGAAAATGAATATTTTGTAGGTATGAAGTATAGGGAAAAATGTGCTGGTCGAACCAATAAGGATGCGACGTACGTAAGTCGTTGTACAGGTATTTTCATGTACTATAATAGTAACAGTAACTATAAAAGGACAGTTCATTTCAAATCGCTGTTTGAAAAAAGTTATTTGATGACACTTAGTACTCAACAGCTGTCATCGTCAGACGTGACTCGTGAAAAAAAGATTTTGTTACAAAAAAGAGATTTCATTTCTGTTGTTGTTTGTCACCCGTGGAAAATTTCAGTCATGTCAATTCCCACAGAGATACGATGGGCGAGTTGCCATTGTTACCGGTGCTGGTGCTGGTTTGGGACGTGAATACGCCTTGCTGTTTGGTTCCCGAGGAGCTTATGTCGTTGTCAATGATTTAGGTGGAAGCTTTCAAGAAGGACATCCGAGCGTGCCGCAGATGTCGTCGTAGATCCGTGCCTTAGGTGGCACTGCCGTTGCTGACTACAATTCAGTAGTCGATGGTGGCAAAGTTATCCAAACAGCCATAGACAACTTTGGACGAATCGATATCTTGGTTAACAATGCTGGAATCCTTTGTGACAGAAGCGATGCCAAAACATCGGATCTGAATTGGAATCTGGTGCATGACGTTCATCTAAAGGGATCAACTCGAGCTGCTTGGCCATACTTTAAGAAGCAAGGCTACGGACGTATTATCATGACTTCTAGTAAATCTGGAATATATGGTTACTTTGGTCAGGCTAACTACAGTGCCACCAAGTTGGGCCTAGTCGGTTTGGCCAATACAATTGCAATCGAAGGTAATAAAGCAATGTTTTCTGCAATGTCTAATCCATCCAAACTTCTAATCCATTAAATTGTTTCGCTGACGACAGTACCCTCAGTTTTTCATATTCATTCTTAGATTCACATCCATGTCCTTCGGATGTGGTACTTGAATGGCAGCGTATGATAAGCTTATTAAATTCTGATCTCGACAGCATTGTCCAATGGGGAATAAAAAATCGTGTAGAATTTAATGCTTCAAAAACTCAATGCTGTCTACTGTCGTTAAAACGAAACCCACCCTCCATGCCACTATCCATGAGTGGCACTTGCATTGAGGAAACCGAAAAGCTTTCAGTCCTTGGTATGTGTGTCACAGACCACTTTTTATGGAACGACCACATATTCGACATCGCCAAAAATGCTGCTATGTATTTAGGTTTCCTCCGTCGATGCAAGAAATTTGTCTCCCCTTCTGATCTGGCTGTGATCTACAAAGCCTTTATTCGTCCAAAACTTGAGTATAACTCTCACATTTGGACAGGTGCTCCAAACACTCACTTGAGTTTATTGGATAGAATTGAAAAGAGAGCTCTTAAAATGATAGGTGAAAGAACTATAACGGAAACATTCTCATATCTTGAGCACCATCGAAATGTTTCATGTCTTTCGTTATTTTACCGTTATTTCCATAAACAATGCTCTAGTGAAATAGCCAGTTGCATTCCTCCCCTTAAACAATTCAACCGTAATACTCGCGCTTCAAGGAATGCCCATCAGTTTACCTTTGAGCCCAATTTCGGACGTACTGTTAACTACAGAGATTCTTTATTTAGTCGCACTACTCGAATATGGAATGCTCTACCCAGCTCAATTTTCCCCTCCCATTGTGATCTACAGACGTTCAAAACCAATGTGCATCGGTATCTCCTTTTAAATCCCCTCCAATCACAACCCCTTTTAAACGCGCTTAATATAAAAAAAAAAAAAAAAAAAAAATGTCATAGTCAACAGCTGCTTCGATGATTGAAAATTTTTTTCCTGAAATCTTTACTCAAGAGTTGAAGCCACAATTAATTGCTCCCGTGGTAGGCTATCTTGTAATGAAACTTCTGAGGGAATGAAGCAATCATCGAGAGTGCAGCCGGATGGGCTAAAAAGGTTCAGACTGTTCGAAGAAAGGGTGCTGTCCTTCGGACTTCGTTGGACACTAAGGTTATCACACCAGAATTTGTTAAAAGTGTCTGGGCCAATGTAGTTGACATGTCAAAAGCAAAACACTGCTCTTCAATACAAGAGGGTCAAGTGGGACATGAGGACACATTTAACTTTGGTTCAAAGGATTTTGTTCTTTACGCCTTGGGAATCGGAGCTACTGTGACTGTGTTGACGACTTGAAATTCCTCTACGAGAACCATCCAGAGTTTAGTCCATTGTCCTCTTTCTTTGTCATCCCAGGATTGCTTTTGAGAATGAAAACTAATCTTGTTTCTTCCCAGTAGTCAGGCTGATCTCACTAATATTCTTCATGGGGAGCAGTATATTGAGATTGTCGATGATCTTCCGACATCTGGAAAGCTCACAACTTACGGTAAGGTATTTGATGTCATGGACACGGGATCTGGAGCTGTTGTGATCACCAATTGTGATTCTTACAATGAGGACGGAAGCCTATTGGTATAGAATCAAAGTTCAATCTTCATCGTGGGCGCTGGCAAATTCGGAGGCAAGAAACAACTAATTCAGGGAGTTATTCCCACTATTCCTGCTCCAAAGCGTTCTCCTGATTCCTCAGTTCAATACAAGACAAGTGAGGATCAGGCAGCTTTATACCATTTGTCAGGTGATCTAAATCACCTTCATATTGATACGAACTTTTATGCCATTGCTGGATTTAAAACTCCTATTTTACATGGTTTGTGTTCGTTTGGGTATTCGGTTAGAGCTGTTTTAACTAAATATGCCGATAACAATTCTTCGTTGTTCAAGGCCGTGAAGGTACGATTTACCAGTCCAGTTTTACCCGGTCAGACTTTGAAAGTGGACATGTGGAAGGAAGGTACACGTGTACATTTTCGTACATCAGTTACAGAGACTGGCAAAGATGTTAGATGAGCGTATGTTGCTCTAAAAGGAGCTGCGTCAAAATTGTTGTTTTTAAAGAACACAATTTCATGTTAAGTTGTAATATTGGGATGGATTTATGATTTATGTGTTTTCTTGTTCGTATTGTATTAAAACTTATGATATTTTTAACCAACAAATAAAAGAAAAAGATATTTTTTGTAAAAAAAAAAAAAAAATAAGATTGTGATGTGGTGAATTTTAGTATAGAAAATGTATACAGCATTGGCAAAGTCTTTTATTTCATACTAAAATGTCCCCAAACACAATCTTAATTATCGAATAACTTTTTTCACACAACAATTTGAAATGTGCGGTCAAGGTAAATATTGTAGTACATGAAAATACCTTTCCACCGACGTATGTTGTGTCCTTATTGGTTGGACCAACACATTTTTGCTATACATACTGTAATATTTTACTACGGGTTCGCAAATAAAACTTATATCCTTTATTCAAACTGAAAATGCGATTAATTCACAAAATAAAACGCTTTTCATTTCAAATACTTTTTTTTCTAATACTTTTTATTACAACCAAGCACAAGTATGCAACTCTTTATTTTTAATACACCGACAACTATACGTTCACTGTTAAAATCAAACTCAAGTTTTCGGACTGGTGGCCCAGTATTTATATCCGAAATAAAGGGTTCTAGAATTTTCTAGGGTTCTGGAATTTGCTAGATGATTCTTTTTCGTTTCGTTCAATTATTCCACGATCCACTTCCAGTATGACGAAATACGAACGAGCCTGGACACCAACCGTGATGGATTTAATTATTTACTTATATCAAAGATGGCGCGCAAAGTTGTACTAATGTGTCGTTGTTTGCATAACTGGGCATATTCACCACATTGCCCCCTTTTAGGATTGATCGTCCCGATTTAATTTATTATTCCCACCGTTATAACGATGTAAACGGTCGCAGTGAACTACTTTAAGCCTACCCCTTACTCCTCTCTGGATGCGGTAAACCACATCATTGATTCGCTTCACAACGGTATATGTGCCTTCCCAGTTTTCTTGAAGTGTTGGTGACAGTCCCTTTTGTCGGTGAGGATTGTAAAACTACACCAGGTCTCCTTCTTGGAATCCCATCGTTATTGCACGGGCGTCGTACCGTGTTTTGATCCTATCACTAGCGGTTTTTATGTTTTTCCTTGTCCGTTGGTGAATGTCAATGAGTCTTTCTTTATGGTTATCCACATATTCATCTGACCTTTCCGGTTCCATGGTATGGCATCCAAATTTGACTTGATCTAGCAGCCGTACTGTTGTGCCAAACAGGATCTCCGATAGTGGTCGATAGGCTATCAGGAACAATGGAATATGGCGGTCCCAGTCTTGTTGGTAGTCACCTACAACCTCGGACAGATGTTCTTTAAGAGTCCTGTTGAATCGTTCTACCATCCCATCAGATTGTGGATGAAGCGGTGTTGTCCTCGTCTTCTTGATGCCAAGGAAAGAGCAAACCTCCTAAAAGATGTTAGATTCGAAGTTCCTTCCTTGGTAGAATGCAGTTCCAAAGGTACGCCCAACCTGCTCACCCAATTGAAGATAATCTGATCAACAACTGTTTTAGCTTCTTGATTTGGGATGGCAAATGCCTCAGGCTGTATCGGTTTCCGCTGTTGGTCTCCGGAAACGGACCTGCGACATCTACTGCTATTCTTTCGAAAGGTGTGCTCACATTGTACTGTTGCATTTTACTTTGAAGCTTTCTACCTGGTCCCAAGTATCACATTTTCGGCACCACTTTTCGACATCATCTCTTGCATGTAGCCAGTAGAACCGTTGTCCTTCTCCAGCGTTTTATTAACTCCCAAATTATCTCCAGATGCTCCATCATGCATCTCTCGAAGAACGTCATTAACCTTTGACGACCTATGCACTATCAACTGTATCAGATAAGGCTTGCCAGCTGCAGATTCCCGTTTGCGCCTTAGTACTCCTTCTTGCACATGAAGTGAGTCCCACTGTGCCCAATATGCTTTGAGAGCTGGACTTCTATCGCAGATGTCACCCCATTCTGGTTTTTCTTTGTGTTCCTTCCATGCCAGAAAGGGTTCTATATCCGAGTCTTCTTGTCGGGCAGTCCTCAGTTCTTCATTGCTCCAACCGTAAATGGGATCGGCTTTTATTCGTTGGATGGCAACCGCTTCCTTTTCTTCTTGATGGGTGCAATACTTACAGTCCTGTTTACACGGTCGTCGAGACAATGCATCTGCGTTTGAGTGCAGCTTTCCTCTTCGATGTTGAATTTGGTAGTCGTATGTCTGCAGTCTCTCGATCCATCTTGCTACTTGACCTTCTGGATTTTTGAAGTTCAGAAGTCAATTAAGATCACCATGGAGGAACTTCTGCCCATAGACGTACTTATGGAAGTGCTTTATTGCGAAAATCAATGCTAGAAGTTTCCTTCTGGTCAGGCAATAATTCCGCTCTGGCCTCGAGAGTACCTTGATGTAGTAGGCGACGAGTTTTTCTTCTCCGTCATGGACTAGCGACAGTACAGCTCCAATTCCAACATTACTGGCATCGGCGTCTATGATGAAAGGTTTGCCTGAAGTCGAATAGGTCCACACAAGAGCATAACACAAGCGTAGTTTGAGCTCCTGAAAACTTTTCTCGCACTCACCTGACCATTTGATTGGCTTCCCCTTTTCAGTAAGCTGATGTAACTTTTTAGCGATTTCAGCAAAGTCCTTCACAAAGCGCCGATAATATGTGTCTAGACCAAGAAAGCTACGGAGTTAGTGTTTATCATGTGGTGTTGGCCAATTCATCACAGTGTCAACTTTCTCAAGATCAGTCTTTACTCCTTGGGATGAGATGATATGTCCCAGGTATTTAACTTCAGTCTTAAAAAGCGCACATTTATCTTGATTTAATTTTAAGTGTGCTTCTCGAAGCCTTTGGAATACAGCCTTAAGCTTTTCACAATGTTCGTCAAAAGTTTTTCCATAAGGTATGATTTCCAAGTAAGTCCTTGAAGAACACACTCCATCAGCGGCTCAAATGTTGCCGGAGCATTACAGAGTCCGAATGGCATAACTTGAAACTGCCACAGACCATTTCCTGTGGAGAAAGCTGTCTTAGCCACTCTTTAAGTCGAGCGTTGAGAACCATTGTGCTCCTTCCATTGCATCCAAAGTATCGCTGATTCTGGGCAGAGGGTAACTGTCTTTCTTTGTCACATCGTTCAGCCTACGGTAGTCCACACAAAATCGGGTGCTTCCATCTTTCTTTTTGACAAGAACCACTGGTGACGCCCAAGGTTTTTTGGAATTTCCGATTAGCCCATCTTTCTTCATTGTCGATATCATTTCTTCAACTCCGGTTTGTTTGGCTAATGGGAGACGTCTTTCCGGTTGCCGAATCGGTCTCGCATCACCTGTGTCGATTCGATTCTGTACCAGTTGTGTTCGACCATACTGCCCACTCGGTGAAGAAAATATATCAGCGTACTCATGAAGAAGGCTTCCAGCAACACTTAGCTGATGTTGACTTAGATTGGATGGCTTGAGAATTTTGGCTTTCATGGAAGGGTCCATAGGTTCTTCTGGGTTCATTTCTGTGATTTTAGTTATTGCGGTCACAGATTCGCATTTTCCAATTATATCTCCTTTCTTGAGCTTGACCTCGTACGGTTTGATGTTCAGAATCCGTACGGGTACCATGTTGTTCCTTGGTTCTACAAGAGTCTTCCCTAAGATGATGTTTTCGGAACATTGCTCAAACTCTGGTTCCACCATGAGTTATCAATGGCTACCTAGATCGCCCTCTATTTTTGTCCAAATAAACACTTCTGAAGAGACAGGCAAGCATATGTCTTCTTTGATGACAGTTCTTAGAGTTGATGAGTTTTCGTTGCCAATAACCATAGGAATCTCTACGTTTTGGTACTTCAACACTTGCTTACCGATATCCAGAATCACTCCGTGCTCTATCAGAAAGTCGATTTCAATTATGCACTCATCACATATATCTACAACCAAAAATAGATGCGAAAACTCTAGTTCTGCCAAACGGATTTTAAGACGAAATTCTCCATATACTCTTGCTGCCTTACCTGTCGCAGTTTTAAGATGTAGCTATTGGTGTTATGTAGCCACGTCATCTTGACCAAGTCTTTTCTTACAATGGAGGCTGTGGCACCGGTGTCAATTGTAGCCAACTGTTTCTTGCCATTTAATGTTGCATCCAATGTCAGGTTTTTATTGTTCCGTTTAGTCTGCGAGACTTGTATGGTGGTTCTGGGGTCATCGATACCAGAAACCAGCTTCTGCCCCTCGAAGTTGGTTCTTACTTGTTTCCCGACTGGGAAACAGAGCGAGCAGGAGCGTTGATGTTATTGCTCACCTGTTCGCGGGTATTATTTCTGTTTCCACAGTGCTGACAGGCGACTCTTCTTGGTGGCAATCTGCACTGGCGCTGGAGATGTCCGGTTTTGTTGCAATTCCAGCATCGAGCAGGTCCTTCTCGCTGACTTCAACGGAATTCAGCTCTCTGGCAAGAACATTCCTCAACTTCAATTCTCTTACCCGATGACTCCTAAGGAAGCCTGTTCTCATTCTTCCATAGTCAGAGCGAACGCTAATGCTTCAGAAATCGTGCGTTTTCCAGCAGTTCGAATTGCTCGCTGCAGGTGGATGTCGGAAACTGCACGCGCAAAAGCCTCCGTTGCTAGCTAGTTGGTAATTTCATCTCCTGCAGTCGGGTATGCTAGGTGTGCCAACTGTTCAATGTCTGTTTGGAGTTGTTGCAGACTTTCACCTCTTTTCTGGACTCTGGTATTGAGCTGGACGCGGAAGACTGTTTGCATATGGCTATCGCCAAAGCGTTTGTTAATGGCCTGAACAAGAGCACTGAAGTTGCCGTTCTGGTCTGTTGGTATGGTTTGCAAAAGTTCAGCAGCAGAACCTCTAAGGGCAAGCGTCAAGGCAATAAACTTGTCTTCGCCATCCCAGCCATTTGTTGTTGCGGCTGCCTCAAACTGCTTCTTGTAGATTGACCAAGAAGACTGTCCATCAAAGGTTGGTGGATGCATTTCTTTCTTCTTAGGAAAATCGCAACTGCCCCCTTTTACCTTCATTTTCCTACCCTTATCTAGTTCATTGGCAAAGTTCTGCATTTTGTCTTCAAATTTCTCGAACTGTTTTTCGACGATTTCAACACGTTCATCAAGAGCCATGAATTTATTTTCAAATAAATTTAGCTTACTTTCGATTAGGTTTATCTGGTCGTCTAGAAGGTTCTTTTGCTCGTTGCGCTGTTCTTCAAGAAGATTCTTTTGTTCATTTCGCTGTACTTCTTATCGTACAAACAGATTCTTTTGTTCATTCTTTTGCTCAATTCGTTAACTGTGTTACTCTTCTAGGAGATTCTTGGTCTTCAAACTGGGCGAACAGCTGAGCCATCATATTGGTCTTGTCTAAGGTTGTACTTACTTACTCTTCTTGCATATCAATCTCAAATAGAAACGTGTTTGGGTTTTTTATGGTGTTGCCTTAAATCTTCCTGCAGACGGATTATGAGGTCATTTTTCGTTCCAGCAGTAGGAAGACCTCGTCTGTTTAGTTCTCCTTTAAGTTCAACACAATTCAATGCATTCACAATTGTATCCATTTTATTTTTCTATTTTGTTCTTATATTTTTGTGTGTCACTTTTCACAAATACCTTTCTTATTTGTTCACTAATCCACACACTATCAATTTTTCACCATCAATAATTATCTGAATTCACAGATTAAATAAGTTTTATTCCACGTTTTCAGACACCAGGGCCGGACCAACCATATGTGCAAGAAGTGCAAATGCACAGGGCGCAACATTCTGGAGGCGCATTGCCAAAGCAAGAAAATGTAATCTGATCTTGCGCAAACAAATATGTACTGCCATTTGCATTTGAACCACAAAAATTCTTCAAATAATCCAAAAATAGCATCCATCACAACCGTGCTAAGTTATTTCTTGCACACTAACTAACATCACTTTCATTGTTGCATTCAAGGAAAATTTAACTCAAGATATCGTAGAATTAAAACTCCCACTAGACCCATGCAAGCTCAATCCTACCTACCTAGTTTCCAAATATTTCTCCCTGTTCGTACAAAAGAAAAATCTCAACACCAAAAAGTTCCATGCTGAATTTAGAAAAAGGCGAAGGGAATGTTAAGGCCGAAAATAAAGAACAGAGAAAACATTTCGCAAAATATTTAAAACGCAGCGAGGAACAAGCAAGGAAAATGTAGGTATTAAAATAAATAAATAGGTATAAATAAAAAATTCATCTATTTTACAAGAAACTATTAACTTTTTTACAACAAAAAAAATTTTACTTTTTTACAAAAAAAATTAACTTTTTTACAAAAACAAATAACATTTTTATAAAAAAAAAACTTTTACAAAAAAAATAACTTTTTACAGAAAAATTCTTTAGACTTTGATAATCTCATTTCTGAATTTGCAAAATGTAAGGCCAGAAAAGTAAGTTTAGTTTTAGTTCGCTGCGTTTTAGTTTATGGTATTACTTTTTTTTCCTAAAAAAAATTTACTGAAGTTCCTTTTTATTTTGTATATGTATACATACATATGTATGTATATATTTTTATATTATTTTGTTTTTAAATTAATTAGGATTAATTTATTTATTTTTTTTTAAATGAAGTTTATATATTTTTTAATTTTGTATATGTATATATAAATGTATGTATATTTATTTTATTTTGTTTTTAATTTATTTACTATTTTTTTTTTTGTAAATATGTACTTTTATTACATTTGATACATACAATATGTAAACAAATTTGTTTGTTACTGAGTATTAGGCCTACCGGGGATACCTCAATAGAAAAAACGCATTGAAAGTCTACCACCTGGGTAATGTGGAAAAGGCTTATGCATGTGTATCAGTGTATGTGTGAAAATATAAAAAAGGGGCGCTTTCTAAAAATCTGGCACAGGGCGCAAGTTTGGCTGGCCCGGCCCTGTCTGACACCAATGTAATATTTTACTAAGGTTCGCAAATAAAACTTATTTCCTTTATTAAAACTGAAACAACAATAACTTCACAAAATAAAACGCTTTTATTTCAAATACTTTTATTGCTAATACTTTCATTATAACCAAGCACAAGTATGCAACTCTTACTTCTTACATGAAAATGCTAAAATAACATTGTCTTTCACAAAAAAAAATGTGTGAAAATCCGCTAATCGGGGACTCAGAGCTGGTAAAGTACCGCAAACTGTTAAGCAAGTACTTGATTTGTATCGCCCAATTTTTTGCAGCCATTCTGTTACCTACTCATGCTTTTCTTTCAATGTAAAGATCGTGCTGAAAACCATCAGGGAGTAACAGAATAGCTGTAAAAAATCGCTCGATTTTTTGCAGCTATTCTGTTACTCCCTGATGGTTTGCAGCACGATATTTACATTTAAAAGCATTAGTGGGTAACAGAATAGCTCCAAAAAATCGCGCGATTTTTTTGCAGCTATTCTGTTACTTCCTCCATTCCTGTAACAAGCGCACACAGGAACGGTTGCGAGTTGTTAGTCACTAGGCCCTGTTTCTTCACGAGCTGTTGCGCCACCCAATTTATTTATTTTTATTCTGTTACTCCCTGATGGTTTGCAGCACGATCTTTATATTGAAAAGCATAAGTAGGTAACAGAAAAGCTGAAAAAAATTGCGCGATACAATCCAAGTATTTGTTTAACAGTTTGCGGTACTTAACCAGCTATGGGTCCCCGACTAGCAAATTTTCACAGATTTTTCTGTGAAAGACAATGTTATTTAGCATTTTCAAGTACATTATTATAAATTAAATAAGGTCCCAAATTGTTTTTAAAATAATATGAAATTAAGCCCCGAAACTAGTATTGGGCATTATTTCATTGGGGCCTTATTTCATAATGAAATTATGCCCCAAAACAAAAATGAAACAATGCCCCAAAAATGAAATAGCACCCCAAAATTTTAGAAATTTCGTTGTTGTTGTTTTGTGTGCTTTTTTTGAGGCCAAATTTCATTTTGTTTTTGGGGCTTTATTTCCTGGGGCCTAATCTCGCGAAGCCGTTTTTTTTTTTTGTGGGAAAGAATAGTTATCAAGGGTAGGTTGATTTTAATGCGGGAAAGAAAAATATGGTCATGTTGTGTAAGTATATTGTAATAGTTTACTAAGGGTTCGCAATTCAAAGTTATTTCCTTTATTCAAACTGAAACTGCAATTAATTCATAAAATAAAACGCTTTTTATTTCAAATACTTTTTCTTCAGTTACTTTTATTATAACCAAGCACAAGTATGCAACTCTTTATTCACTCTGACATTTATTCATTCACTTTCAATATCCAACTGCTCTTTCGGACTGGCGCGCCTGTATTTATACCCGAAATAAAGGTTCTGGAATTTTCTAGGGTCTACTAGAAGGTCATTAACCTTTGACGACCTATGCACTATCAACTGTATCAGATAAGGCTTGCCAGCTGCAGATTCCCGTTTGCGCCTTAGTACTCCTTCTTGCACATGAAGTGAGTCCCACTGTGCCCAATATGCTTTGAGAGCTGGACTTCTATCGCAGATGTCACCCCATTCTGGTTTTTCTTTGTGTTCCTTCCATGCCAGAAAGGGTTCTATATCCGAGTCTTCTTGTCGGGCAGTCCTCAGTTCTTCATTGCTCCAACCGTAAATGGGATCGGCTTTTATTCGTTGGATGGCAACCGCTTCCTTTTCTTCTTGATGGGTGCAATACTTACAGTCCTGTTTACACGGTCGTCGAGACAATGCATCTGCGTTTGAGTGCAGCTTTCCTCTTCGATGTTGAATTTGGTAGTCGTATGTCTGCAGTCTCTCGATCCATCTTGCTACTTGACCTTCTGGATTTTTGAAGTTCAGAAGTCAATTAAGATCACCATGGAGGAACTTCTGCCCATAGACGTACTTATGGAAGTGCTTTATTGCGAAAATCAATGCTAGAAGTTTCCTTCTGGTCAGGCAATAATTCCGCTCTGGCCTCGAGAGTACCTTGATGTAGTAGGCGACGAGTTTTTCTTCTCCGTCATGGACTAGCGACAGTACAGCTCCAATTCCAACATTACTGGCATCGGCGTCTATGATGAAAGGTTTGCCTGAAGTCGAATAGGTCCACACAAGAGCATAACACAAGCGTAGTTTGAGCTCCTGAAAACTTTTCTCGCACTCACCTGACCATTTGATTGGCTTCCCCTTTTCAGTAAGCTGATGTAACTTTTTAGCGATTTCAGCAAAGTCCTTCACAAAGCGCCGATAATATGTGTCTAGACCAAGAAAGCTACGGAGTTAGTGTTTATCATGTGGTGTTGGCCAATTCATCACAGTGTCAACTTTCTCAAGATCAGTCTTTACTCCTTGGGATGAGATGATATGTCCCAGGTATTTAACTTCAGTCTTAAAAAGCGCACATTTATCTTGATTTAATTTTAAGTGTGCTTCTCGAAGCCTTTGGAATACAGCCTTAAGCTTTTCACAATGTTCGTCAAAAGTTTTTCCATAAGGTATGATTTCCAAGTAAGTCCTTGAAGAACACACTCCATCAGCGGCTCAAATGTTGCCGGAGCATTACAGAGTCCGAATGGCATAACTTGAAACTGCCACAGACCATTTCCTGTGGAGAAAGCTGTCTTAGCCACTCTTTAAGTCGAGCGTTGAGAACCATTGTGCTCCTTCCATTGCATCCAAAGTATCGCTGATTCTGGGCAGAGGGTAACTGTCTTTCTTTGTCACATCGTTCAGCCTACGGTAGTCCACACAAAATCGGGTGCTTCCATCTTTCTTTTTGACAAGAACCACTGGTGACGCCCAAGGTTTTTTGGAATTTCCGATTAGCCCATCTTTCTTCATTGTCGATATCATTTCTTCAACTCCGGTTTGTTTGGCTAATGGGAGACGTCTTTCCGGTTGCCGAATCGGTCTCGCATCACCTGTGTCGATTCGATTCTGTACCAGTTGTGTTCGACCATACTGCCCACTCGGTGAAGAAAATATATCAGCGTACTCATGAAGAAGGCTTCCAGCAACACTTAGCTGATGTTGACTTAGATTGGATGGCTTGAGAATTTTGGCTTTCATGGAAGGGTCCATAGGTTCTTCTGGGTTCATTTCTGTGATTTTAGTTATTGCGGTCACAGATTCGCATTTTCCAATTATATCTCCTTTCTTGAGCTTGACCTCGTACGGTTTGATGTTCAGAATCCGTACGGGTACCATGTTGTTCCTTGGTTCTACAAGAGTCTTCCCTAAGATGATGTTTTGGGAACATTGCTCAAACTCTGGTTCCACCATGAGTTATCAATGGCTACCTAGATCGCCCTCTATTTTTGTCCAAATAAACACTTCTGAAGAGACAGGCAAGCATATGTCTTCTTTGATGACAGTTCTTAGAGTTGATGAGTTTTCGTTGCCAATAACCATAGGAATCTCTACGTTTTGGTACTTCAACACTTGCTTACCGATATCCAGAATCACTCCGTGCTCTATCAGAAAGTCGATTTCAATTATGCACTCATCACATATATCTACAACCAAAAATAGATGCGAAAACTCTAGTTCTGCCAAACGGATTTTAAGACGAAATTCTCCATATACTCTTGCTGCCTTACCTGTCGCAGTTTTAAGACGGTAGCTATTGGTGTTATGTAGCCACGTCATCTTGACCAAGTCTTTTCTTACAATGGAGGCTGTGGCACCGGTGTCAATTGTAGCCAACTGTTTCTTGCCATTTAATGTTGCATCCAATGTCAGGTTTTTATTGTTCCGTTTAGTCTGCGAGACTTGTATGGTGGTTCTGGGGTCATCGATACCAGAAACCAGCTTCTGCCCCTCGAAGTTGGTTCTTACTTGTTTCCCGACTGGGAAACAGAGCGAGCAGGAGCGTTGATGTTATTGCTCACCTGTTCGCGGGTATTATTTCTGTTTCCACAGTGTTGACAGGCGACTCTTTTTGGTGGCAATCTGCACTGGCGCTGGAGATGTCCGGTTTTGTTGCAATTCCAGCATCGAGCAGGTCCTTCTCGCTGACTTCAACGGAATTCAGCTCTCTGGCAAGAACATTCCTCAACTTCAATTCTCTTACCCAATGACTCCTAAGGAAGCCTGTTCTCATTCTTCCATAGTCAGAGCGAACGCTAATGCTTCAGAAATCGTGCGTTTTCCAGCAGTTCGAATTGCTCGCTGCAGGTGGATGTCGGAAACTGCACGCGCAAAAGCCTCCGTTGCTAGCTAGTTGGTAATTTCATCTCCTGCAGTCGGGTATGCTAGGTGTGCCAACTGTTCAATGTCTGTTTGGAGTTGTTGCAGACTTTCACCTCTTTTCTGGACTCTGGTATTGAGCTGGACGCGGAAGACTGTTTGCATATGGCTATCGCCAAAGCGTTTGTTAATGGCCTGAACAAGAGCACTGAAGTTGCCGTTCTGGTCTGTTGGTATGGTTTGCAAAAGTTCAGCAGCAGAACCTCTAAGGGCAAGCGTCAAGGCAATAAACTTGTCTTCGCCATCCCAGCCATTTGTTGTTGCGGCTGCCTCAAACTGCTTCTTGTAGATTGACCAAGAAGACTGTCCATCAAAGGTTGGTGGATGCATTTCTTTCTTCTTAGGAAAATCGCAACTGCCCCCTTTTACCTTCATTTTCCTACCCTTTTCTAGTTCATTGGCAAAGTTCTGCATTTTGTCTTCAAATTTCTCGAACTGTTTTTCGACGATTTCAACACGTTCATCAAGAGCCATGAATTTATTTTCAAATAAATTTAGCTTACTTTCGATTAGGTTTATCTGGTCGTCTAGAAGGTTCTTTTGCTCGTTGCGCTGTTCTTCAAGAAGATTCTTTTGTTCATTTCGCTGTACTTCTTATCGTACAAACAGATTCTTTTGTTCATTCTTTTGCTCAATTCGTTAACTGTGTTACTCTTCTAGGAGATTCTTGGTCTTCAAACTGGGCGAACAGCTGAGCCATCATATTGGTCTTGTCTAAGGTTGTACTTACTTACTCTTCTTGCATATCAATCTCAAATAGAAACGTGTTTGGGTTTTTTATGGTGTTGCCTTAAATCTTCCTGCAGACGGATTATGAGGTAATTTTTCGTTCCAGCAGTAGGAAGACCTCGTCTGTTTAGTTCTCCTTTAAGTTCAACACAATTCAATGCATTCACAATTGTATCCATTTTATTTTTCTATTTTGTTCTTATATTTTTGTGTGTCACTTTTCACAAATACCTTTCTTATTTGTTCACTAATCCACACACTATCAATTTTTCACCATCAATAATTATCTGAATTCACAGATTAAATAAGTTTTATTCCACGTTTTCAGACACCAGGGCCGGACCAACCATATGTGCAAGAAGTGCAAATGCACAGGGCGCAACATTCTGGAGGCGCATTGCCAAAGCAAGAAAATGTAATCTGATCTTGCGCAAACAAATATGTACTGCCATTTGCATTTGAACCACAAAAATTCTTCAAATAATCCAAAAATAGCATCCATCACAACCGTGCTAAGTTATTTCTTGCACACTAACTAACATCACTTTCATTGTTGCATTCAAGGAAAATTTAACTCAAGATATCGTAGAATTAAAACTCCCACTAGACCCATGCAAGCTCAATCCTACCTACCTAGTTTCCAAATATTTCTCCCTGTTCGTACAAAAGAAAAATCTCAACACCAAAAAGTTCCATGCTGAATTTAGAAAAAGGCGAAGGGAATGTTAAGGCCGAAAATAAAGAACAGAGAAAACATTTCGCAAAATATTTAAAACGCAGCGAGGAACAAGCAAGGAAAATGTAGGTATTAAAATAAATAAATAGGTATAAATAAAAAATTCATCTATTTTACAAGAAACTATTAACTTTTTTACAACAAAAAAAATTTTACTTTTTTACAAAAAAAATTAACTTTTTTACAAAAACAAATAACATTTTTATAAAAAAAAAACTTTTACAAAAAAAATAACTTTTTACAGAAAAATTCTTTAGACTTTGATAATCTCATTTCTGAATTTGCAAAATGTAAGGCCAGAAAAGTAAGTTTAGTTTTAGTTCGCTGCGTTTTAGTTTATGGTATTACTTTTTTTTCCTAAAAAAAATTTACTGAAGTTCCTTTTTATTTTGTATATGTATACATACATATGTATGTATATATTTTTATATTATTTTGTTTTTAAATTAATTAGGATTAATTTATTTATTTTTTTTTAAATGAAGTTTATATATTTTTTAATTTTGTATATGTATATATAAATGTATGTATATTTATTTTATTTTGTTTTTAATTTATTTACTATTTTTTTTTTTGTAAATATGTACTTTTATTACTTTGATACATACAATATGTAAACAAATTTGTTTGTTACTGAGTATTAGGCCTACCGGGGATACCTCAATAGAAAAAACGCATTGAAAGTCTACCACCTGGGTAATGTGGAAAAGGCTTATGCATGTGTATCAGTGTATGTGTGAAAATATAAAAAAGGGTCGCTTTCTAAAAATCTGGCACAGGGCGCAAGTTTGGCTGGCCCGGCCCTGTCTGACACCAATGTAATATTTAACTAAGGTTCGCAAATAAAACTTATTTCCTTTATTAAAACTGAAACAACAATAACTTCACAAAATAAAACGCTTTTATTTCAAATACTTTTATTGCTAATACTTTCATTATAACCAAGCACAAGTACGCAACTCTTACTTCTTACATGAAAATGCTAAAATAACATTGTCTTTCACAAAAAAAATGTGTGAAAATCCGCTAATCGGGGACTCAGAGCTGGTAAAGTACCGCAAACTGTTAAGCAAGTACTTGATTTGTATCGCCCAATTTTTTGCAGCCATTCTGTTACCTACTCATGCTTTTCTTTCAATGTAAAGATCGTGCTGAAAACCATCAGGGAGTAACAGAATAGCTGTAAAAAATCGCTCGATTTTTTGCAGCTATTCTGTTACTCCCTGATGGTTTGCAGCACGATATTTACATTTAAAAGCATTAGTGGGTAACAGAATAGCTCCAAAAAATCGCGCGATTTTTTTGCAGCTATTCTGTTACTTCCTCCATTCCTGTAACAAGCGCACACAGGAACGGTTGCGAGTTGTTAGTCACTAGGCCCTGTTTCTTCAAGAGCTGTTGCGCCACCCAATTTATTTATTTTTATTCTGTTACTCCCTGATGGTTTGCAGCACGATCTTTATATTGAAAAGCATAAGTAGGTAACAGAAAAGCTGACAAAAATTGCGCGATACAATCCAAGTATTTGTTTAACAGTTTGCGGTACTTAACCAGCTATGGGTCCCCGACTAGCAAATTTTCACAGATTTTTCTGTGAAAGACAATGTTATTTAGCATTTTCAAGTACATTATTATAAATTAAATAAGGTCCCAAATTGTTTTTAAAATAATATGAAATTAAGCCCCGAAACTAGTATTGGGCATTATTTCATTGGGGCCTTATTTCATAATGAAATTATGCCCCAAAACAAAAATGAAACAATGCCCCAAAAATGAAATAGCACCCCAAAATTTTAGAAATTTCGTTGTTGTTGTTTTGTGTGCTTTTTTTGAGGCCAAATTTCATTTTGTTTTTGGGGCTTTATTTCCTGGGGCCTAATCTCGCGAAGCCGTTTTTTTTTTTTGTGGGAAAGAATAGTTATCAAGGGTAGGTTGATTTTAATGCGGGAAAGAAAAATATGGTCATGTTGTGTAAGTATATTGTAATAGTTTACTAAGGGTTCGCAAATCAAAGTTATTTCCTTTATTCAAACTGAAACTGCAATTAATTCATAAAATAAAACGCTTTTTATTTCAAATACTTTTTCTTCAGTTACTTTTATTATAACCAAGCACAAGTATGCAACTCTTTATTCACTCTGACATTTATTCATTCACTTTCAAAATCCAACTGCTCTTTCGGACTGGCGCGCCTGTATTTATACCCGAAATAAAGGTTCTGGAATTTTCTAGGGTCTACTAGAAGGTGCTTTCCAAAAAGGTTTCGTCAATATTCCAGTACGAACGAGGCTGGACACCAACCGTGATGGATTTAATTATTTATTTCACTCAAAGATGGCGCGGAAAGTTGTACTAATGTGTGGTTGTTTACATAACTGGGCATATTCACCACAATATTTATATATTTGTATATGCCATCGTAAAGGTATTATTGAGGGTAGTTTTTATATAAAATTGTCTGCCAAAGATTTCTTATTTGCCGTGAAATTTGTTGCAAGTGCAAGATTTTGAGCATATTTTTTTGCGGGAAAGGAAAATATAACTAAATAGGTGTAGATATATTCGTATAAATAATGAATAAATTAAATGTTATTAATATCTAAATTGTTGGATGATTTTGAGTTTGACCTGAAATTTTTTACAAAAAATTTACAATTTATTATGCCAAGGAATACCTATATAATTTAATGACAAAAGTGAGAATTTGTATGCAAGTTGAGGTAGGTAGGTTCTTGGTGGTAGGTAGATTGTGTACCTAGGTACAGAAAATAAAAACAAATTTCCTGTTTTTGGCTTGAAATTTGTTTGTTTGATTTTCAGGGTAGGTAGCATAGAGTAAGTATACTACCTAGAGGCCCGACTCGTACCCCCCTTGCCTTAAACACCCGCAAAATTTATTTGAGGTGAGTAAGAGAAAACTCTCTTAATCTACTCTTTTTTTCCTATCCGTGAATCCATGTGAGTGGTGGATTAAAAAACAAAATGGCGAAATTTGCTCAAACTGACAGGTAAGTTTTTTTGTTAGTTTATCAAAAATGACAGTTCTCAACAAAAAAATACGTGAAACGTGAAACTCGTGAAATAAGTTTTTATTTTAACTTCAATAAAAGTATATTAATTTGTATAAAAGTGTATTTTTAATATCTTTAAAAAGTTTTTTTTTGTGTTCATTTATAGATGCGATACAATGTGAAAAAAGAGCTCACGGAGAAGTAAATAATACAGGAAATTACTTCCTCCTAAAACGCAAGTCCCAATCAAAATGATGGCGACACGTTTTATTGGAAACAAAAGACTTTAAATCCCCTAAAGAAATCAAAAATCTACTAAAAATATAATCTACTGCCAAGGGGCACTGAGAGAGTCCTTGTGTCTGAGATCATCTGCTAAATTCTAGATTTGTTTGGCTCACCTTGCTACACCATGTAAAATAGAAAATTTCAAAAGTTCTTTATGTAATAAACATTATTTCCCCTTCTTTTTCAGAATTCTCATTCATAGTGGAAATATCAGCATGAATTTCGCTGGCCAGGATAATTCAGTTTTCAAAGGAATAAAAACTGCACATATTTACCTGACATCACATCGAATGATCTTCAATAGCAAGAAGCAAAATGAAGAAATTATGTCGTTCAGTGATCCTTTTATTACTATGAGTGATGTGAGTTCATATTTTGATACACCTTAATCCCCAATACTCAACTTTTTTATATGTGCAGGTGGCTATTGAACAAACTGTTTTCGGAACCTTTTACATTAAAGGCAAAGTGAGTGTTCAACCAAATGACAATTTCATTGGTGAAGTGAAATTCAAGTTGTATTTAAAATCCGGTTGTGCCATCGAATACGGTCAGGCTATGTTGCGAGCCACTTCTATTGCTCAGCTAAATATGGGTTGTTTGAATGATAATCCCGACACTCCAACTGGGGCTTGGCATGAAGCTCATCCACCAGCTTATCAACCACCACCAGGCTACTACGAATAGATACCACAAAATGTTGCCTTCGCTAGTCCGGCACCGAATTCAGTGTTTGTGAGCAATACCCTGCTTCATATCCAGGAATCAGTATACGTATGTAAAATTTAATTTTAACTTTAGTTTTGTTCTCGCTTATCTTCTCGACAAATTTTTAACAATTTTACCTTTTATTTTAGATATAATTGAGTTAAACCTTCCAAGAACCTGCACAACTGATTTTCCCGATCCGGATGATCTTGTCAACCTTAAGCTTATAATTTGTCCAGACGAAGGTTTCTACAAAGATGGTCGATTAGAGTTTAATTTCCGAGTCGGCTAAGGGTGGAACTCAAGTTTATCACCCGAATATTGATTTGGAAGGCAATGTCTGTTTGTTCTAAGTGAAGACTGGAATCGAAATTTGACAATTAATTCAATTGTTTATTGTCTTCAATATTTGTTCTTGGTAAATAAAGACAAAAAAACTCAATTTTTGATAATTTTAAATTTAAAAACTTATTATTTGATTTTAGGAACGAAATAAAGAGGATCCACTGATCAAAGAAGCAGCTGATTCTTACATTAAGAATATGTCTAGTAAATTAGTATAAACAAAAAACAATGCTAATAATGGTGAAGAATAGTTTTTGTTTCTTTTGCTGCGGGCCCAATATGTTTGTATTATAAAGCTCAATTCAAAATTAGAACAAAAATATAAGCAAATAGCATTAGCGCAATTATGTTATCGAATACTTTTGTATTTTTTTTTTAATTTTTTTTCCAAAAACTGTTAGCCCAGTCAAATTCGACAATAAATTCGCTGTGTGCGAGGTAGTTCTGCATTTTTGATTCATTCTTGGGGCATGTTAGAGTAGTCTGTAGCTATGTTTGCAACTTCGAAAAACCAGTGCTCGCTGCAGGAAAAATGCAACAGCCAAAAAATTGCTAAAATCACCCCATTTTTTCCGACATTTTCCTTTATAACTTTGGAAATACGCAACTTAGAAAAAAGCCATCCATTACATTCTTGTTTGTTATAAAATTTTCTACAAGACTACATTAGTTTAAAATTCATGTATGTTTTATTTGAGTTGCTATCTAAACATTGGTAAACAAAAATCTGAAGAACTAAGTAATTTTGAAGCGCTGAAAGAATAGGTCAAAAATTTTCCAACTCTGCTAAAAATTTGGAATCAAATAGTCTAGAGTATTACAAGACGAAATTTAAAAATTCGATCCAAATCGGTAAAATAGTTTTGACAAGAAATATGATGTTAACTAAGTGCAACAAGCTATTATTGCATCATTGCTGTGGTCAAAGTGGGACACTTAAGTTGGCACTGATTTTTGTTCACGTACTTGGAACCTATGATAAAATATATATATGATATTTATATCTTTTTCTAGGTAGCGATTTTAAAAGTTCCGAAAATTGTTCACTTAGCATATAAATATGAGTCGTACTCGTACTCGTATAGACATGGTATTGTTCTTTTGATTATGGCATGTAGTATAAACGGCTACAGATTGCATATGAACAAAATTTGGAGCTGTATAAAACACTTACATATTTCTTTCCTCATTTTTTTTTGCATTTCAAAAATACATTTTGGTCCGCTGTATCGCGAACATGTTATGTAATGCAGTTTGCATTGATACAAATAGCATATCCACTAAATATGAAGCGGTATAAAACACTTTTAGCAAATCGTTAAACAAATCTCGTAATAAACAAATTTGTTTTATGACATTTTAACGATTTTGAAATGATTTGAAATGAATTGCTAAAGTTACGATTGTAATACATTAAAATACCTTTCCAATGACGTATTTCTTGTCCAGCTAGAATGCTATTTTTGACCACATTCCTAACCTTATTTATATCCAACTTTCAACATCTCAATATTTTTCTTTAAGAATTGTTAGTTAGTTTAAGAAATTTCCATTTGTTTATTTTGTCTTAAAAAGCTTGTAACGAAAATATCGGGAGATTTTAAGGCAAAATTAACTGAATTCATATTTTTTTTTATATACTTATTACCAAAGAAACTTTTGTTTCTGTTTTTTATTTAATAACAAAAAATAAATTGCGATAAAAAAACAATACAAAAATCATAATAAGAGAAGTATAATATATATTATGTACTAATTTAAATCGCAATAAAGAAGCTTTCATATACAAACAACAGCACACACAGTCTTCAAGGAAATTCTTGTAGAACTTATTAGATAAAGATTTTTAATAATTTTTATTCTTATCTTAAACATTTTTTTTGTTTTACACAAGTTAAATCGCCTAATCTACAATTGGAACTGTGTAGAGGGTATTCCTCTTGATTAAATACAATCGCTTATAAAAATAATTGGTGAATGAAAAAACTTTTTTATTTCATGCTAATTACGATGTTTAGTCCATAATTTTTTTTTAATAAATTGGCGGGGATGGACACTAGAAGGTTTTACAAATCTTCATCCTCCTCGGGCAAAGCAGTATCTTGTATGTTGTCATGGATCCCACTGCCTGAAATTGAAAAAAAAATATTTTTAAATTTAAATTATTTACATAATACATTTTTTTAATTTTTTGTGTGTAAAGGTTAGACCGCACACAACCGCAACGGAACTACACTTCACGACGCGGCAAAACATTATTTGTATGAAATTGTATGAGCTATGTCGCACTAAGCGGCAACTGAACTTCATACAATTTCATACAAATTATTTTGAATCGCAGTTCCGCTGCAGTGCAGTTCCGCCTAGTGCGGTCTAACCTTTAAGCAAAATCTATATAAATAGCCCTAAATAACTTTTATGGTTCCATTTTCTCAAGAAGTGTGTAACTGATTTCGATAAATTGTATATGGTTAGAAGGGCACACATGAGACATGCACTTATACACTGTGGGTCAAATTTGATTTACACTGCCGATCACTTTGCATATTTGCAACTATAGAGCAACATCTCAATCAAACATATTTCTGACATTTTAGCCGAATATAGTAAGGTGAGCAATAAACAGTAAAGCCTTAAGTCTTATTCAACAAATATTTCTTGCGACTCGCGATTTATATTTTTGGTATCTAAAAAATTTTCAAACAAATTGTTTGACTCTAGAGTGAGTCATTGTAAGGGTTTGTTCGTCAAATTTCAGCCATTGGGCGATTCTATTCTAAATAATTAAGACAAACAAATATTCGGCACGTGATATTGGACATTTTTTGTTGTCGAAGGTCCGACTTGCTATAGTTAGTAGTTAGTGACCATTAGATAGATAACGACAAAGTTTCTGTAAAAATCCATCAGTCCCAAACATGAAACTAAAAATGTTTGAAAAATTAGCTGCTGCTCTAAATTTTAAAGCATCAGCGGTCTGACGCGTTCGGCACATATTTGGTGTGAAGCATTCCTTATAATTCCCCAGAGTAGAAATAGTCAGAAAACTATATCGTTTTTAAATAAGTGTTTGGAATTTAATAATGGGGTTTTCTCACTGCTGAACACGGTTGAAATTGTGACGCTTTTACAGTACCAAATGTGTTAAAATAATCGTGGTTTTATAGACATACGTGATAAGTCTAATATTGCAGTTATCTCCACTCAACGGTACTTTATGGAGCGAAATTAAATTATTATCAAAATCAATAATTTGTATCAGATCTCAGCTTTTAAAATATCAGCCTTCTATAGTCGACCTTTAAAAGACAATCGTACAAAATTCGACTCATTCTTTTCAAAATCCTATATAAATCAACTTTAACCTTTGTATATGAAAACTATAGTAATATCATCAACATCGAAATCCACCCACTTCTCTCAACACTTTTAGTTGTGGAAACAAATCTTCCTCCCTTATAATATAACTAGACTGCGAAAATCATAAAACATGTTGCAAACACATGCGCCGCCAGCCGTCGAAATTCAGCGTAAATAAAAACGACTCCATGATAATACTATAGTTTTCATATACAAATCTTAAACTCAGAAGTATAGGTACCCCAGTCAGTTAGTCAGGGATGAGCGTAAATATATATAATTTAATAAAAGACAACATTTACCTCGGTCATATCGATCCCTTTCCATTGGGCTCTTATTATAGGAATTCTTGTTTCGTGGACCTCCACGATCATTTCTGTCATTTCTATTATTCCGATCATTTCGATCATTACGATCATTTCGATAATTACGATCATTGTTACTCTTCGAGTCAATCAATGCTGATAGGGCAGCGAATGAATTAGAAGCTGTTGATGGAGTCCGTGACTGTCCCCCACTGCTGTTCCACAGAAACTGCTGTAGGCCACCCATTTTCTTAGTTCCCATATCTAAATCATTTAGCTGAAAATATACATTTTTTGGATAGTAAATAGTGTACAAATATAATTTTTGTTTATATAAATTTTAAGAATGTGCAATTTGAATGCAAATGATTTACCATTGGTTCGAGTTTGTTGGTGTCAACAGCACCAATCGATCGGTTGCCTTTTCAGGTTACACATGGTGCCACGTATCATTGCTGTTATTAGAATTATTTCCATTACCACCCATACTATTGCCACCTCCTTGGTTTTGATTACGTTGCATTGAACCACCATCATAAATACGTCCGCCACCTCGACTTCCGTCGCGATTGTTTCGATAAGAATTATTACCACAGTCACCAAATCGACAATCATCTTTTTTCATGATTCCTCCGCCACCACCTCCTCCACTGTTAGCACCTCCACCGCCACCACCAGCTCCAGCACTACCACTAGACATCATACTACTGTAGTTCATGTACTACGTTGACATTTGTTCGGTCTTGGTTTGTTTTTAAATTTCATCAATAGTCATTGGTGTATCGCCACGTGTCGAAACCCATTTACGTGTACGCAAATCAATGGCCGTATTCAGAAACCTATGCAGAGCTATCCAGATAGGTTCGTGTTGTTGTAATCCCGTGTAAAAAAACAGCTGATGACAAAACAGCTGTTGCTGTTGGATAGCTATCCAAGCTATCGGAAAAATTTAGGTATACGTTTCTATCCAAAAGCCAAATGTCAAAAACAGTTGGCTGTTCAGAAACCTGGTTACGAACCTATCTTAGATAGGCTATCGCATAGGTTTCTGAATGCGGCCAATTACATCTTGCAACATAACTGCCCGAACAGAATGGAGTCGCTGTAGCGGCCGCTTGTCGCACTGTCAAAGTTAAAATAAACGAAAACAGTACACAGCGCCACAACGAGAAGCTGTAGCTGCAGCGATCGCTGTCACCAAAGTTGAATAATTTTCAACAATCACACACGACTAGTAACCTTAGGTCCGACTCCTTCTTTGTCAGTTCTCGAGACAATGGCTTGCATTTTTTTCATTGTATTGTCCAAATTATGGTATACATGAGGTTCCTTTGGTCTCTGTGCGGTCTTTTCGAATTTTTCACCAACTGTAGTCAGCAATTTGCACAGACTCTCTAGTTCATCTTCAGACTTGGCTTTGAGCAATAGATCAATACATGAATTTATAATCTTTCCCGTTAACATGGAAATCTTGAATAATTCACCAATAAATCGCACAGTACCACCTGAACGACGTCGTATCTTACGTTCTTCTTCTTCTTCTAATTGTGCTTGTAGTTCGAGTTTCTCAACTGGATCCTTACAATCACGGATTTTGTCCAAAATCGGTTGGAGTTTCATTTCTTTAGCCGCGCGTTTGTTGACATCTTCGTTGAATTCATTTTCTGTCTTATCCATCAATGATGTTCCAAATTGTTTCAAATTTGCCCGTGTGCCACTTTCCATTGTGTCACATACCTTTACTTCGTCGACAAGTCTTTGACATAGCCGTGCATAGGAGACTGAAAAGTTTGGTTCATCGATTGCCTTCTCGAAGACCAATTTCATAACGTCGTTGACAATGTATAATTATTTGCTCAACCAGTGTATTGAATTTTTCTGGTGTTAATTTATTGGGAACACCTCGGACACGCCGCCGTTTCAAATCTTTACTATCATGTGTACCATCACCCATTTTGGGAGCTAATTGACACGGACGCCACGCATTGTCAGTCTCGTTGAGTTTCACATCTTGGTTGAGCGACAAATTTATACGGAAAACTCCGCCTTTAATGCTTCCCTTGTTGCTATTGAATGAATCACACCTGACATTGACGCCTGTTTATTATTATAGCCAGCACCGCCTCCCATACCACCACCACTCATTGCCATTCCCATCGAGCCGATTCCTCCCATCGATTGGACACGTTTGTTATTATTGCCACGAACAAATTAGGCTGTGACGACTGTGAGTCTGGAAAAATTGATACATTTATAGTGCTATCATTGGGCATTTGTCTGCATGCTTTAGCCTCGCGGCGCAATTGCATCAACTGATCACGATTGTATTGCTTCTTTCCGGTTGGATTTTGTGGTCACCATTGTCCTTCGTTGTAATTGATCAAATATTGAATTGCCGCTTGGATAGCAGCAGATTGCTCAGCTGTGGGTTTGGATTTCCCTGGTGCTACTATTTCTTCTTTTTTACTGCTACTACTACTATCTTCTGCGGTAGATTTGAATAATGATTGTTCTATGCAAGTCTTCAAACAGACTTGATTGTTCTGAAACTCCACTGTCGCACGTTTTATGTTCTCCTTCTGTTTTAGAAGCTGAACTTGATGAGTAATTGGACATTTCATCATCTTTCTGGTAAGGTTTTTGATTTTTTGAATTTAGTGGGATTGGATCGGTTTCCTTAAGTTCTTCATGCGATTAGTCCATAAAGCATCTCAGAAATTCTTGTGTATCATGCTGCTGAAACACCTGAAATATAGAGTGAACACTTCCAATTCCATAAAGAATTCCACGAGGAGCTATAAAATCTATAATGAGAAATTATTTAGCGCTCTCACATATTTCTTATAAAAGCGAAGTTATCACTTTAAAACTCTAAGCATAGATAAATATTAATGAATAATAAAATAAAACGATTTAGCCATGATCCAAATAGGTATGCTTTTGCTTTTTAATTTGTTTTTTATTTTATCTGTCAAAGTTCTCGCCATGATTGAGCAAAACTGGTCTATTTCTTGTGGCGGAAGTTAGGGCAGGTACGCATGGAATTTCAAGGGTGCGATTCTACTTTTTGATTACATTTTCTTTGTTTTCAATACAAATAGTAATAAATATTACTGGATTTATATGCCAGAAGCAATAAAAGGCTATATCAAATAAAGTTTTTGTTCATAAACATTTAGAAGCATCAATTTTATTGACAAAATATTTTATTTTTCAGTTTTTGAATTTAACGGATTCCCTTTTTTGAATATCCGATTCACCAATTGAGCACATGACCACGTTTGAGCAAATGCCCTAATGCATACATACAAAGCTCGTTTTGTCCCATTTAAAATGCATTGCAACTGCACACATCCTTACTGAATAGGGCATAAATCCTCTCAATTCAGCTTGTAGGGTGAAAGAGCATGGACACCTTAAGTCGGTTCTCTAGGTAGTATTTTCTCTATGGTAGGTAGGAGGAAGGTAGGTTTATTTGGTTTGACTTTGCATTCACAATTTATCATACGAGTAGGAATATATATGTATATATATGTTTATTGAACAAAATAATATTTACGTGATGATGTTGTCAACCAGGATTTCCATCGTACTGAGGCTCGGGGTGTCGCTGCTGAGTGGCCATCCTTCTCATCAGTTGATTTGGGTGACTGTTAGTGAGTTCTACAAGCTTCCTTGCTTGAAGCAGTAGGTACCTGTCCAGAAGGATGATGCTCGCCTCTGTGTCGAGTAGGAATGTAGGTAGGTATGATGGTACCTAGGTACTAAGGTAACTTTTAATTGTTTGACAATAGAATCTGTCAATGTGGTGGTTGAATTTCAGCCAGTGGGCGATATCATAGTGGGTAGGTAGGTTTTATAAGTTCTAGTTGTCAGATAATTGTTTTTATTTGAGTGTAGGTTAGATAGGTACCTACCTACCTAGCAGTTTTTGAAATATATACCTAGCTACGCCATGGACCTACAACATTGTTCGTTTAATTAAAACTACCTATAGGTATGTATACTACATAGGTATGTAGCTAACATTTTTATTTTTCAAATCAACCAGAAGGCGAAAATGAATGTAAATTGCAAGATGGATAGTGCACTGAAAATTGAATTATACACAGCTATAGGTAGGTATGCACATACTTATATGTATACAGGGTGTCCGGCAATTCATAACCCATACTTTTGCATGTGATTTTTGGTCATATTCTAAGAAAAGAATTTTTTTATAGTAAAGTCTGATTTTCAACTTAGACATCATTTTTTGAGGATTAAAAAAAAAAAAAAAACTTTGGTGTACCCTGACCCCTGTTAAGGTTAATTTCTCTGTCAGTGCTTATGGTAGGGACCTCATTTTTGATTTTTTTTTAGTAAGAAATAAGCCTTTAAAACTACGTTTAAGTTAAGCCGATATGTGTTAAGGGTTGCTAGATATTTAATTTTAAATGGTGTTCAATTTTTTATTGCACTCAAAGATTTTTTCTTGCCCGAGCAAAATTTTGACTTTGAGGTCAATTTTTTATTCAAAGAATGCCTAAAAACATAAAGTTTTATTATTTTTACCTGATGAACAAAACAATAATAAAAAAAACTCATTAATAAGTGCACCCAAAAACCCATACATTTTATGATACTTGAGAAAATCTAAACCAGGTAAAAAATCGAATTATGGGTTTTTTACATACTTTTATTGCAGCACCTGTTTGATTGGGTTCAAACGGTTATAACTGTCTATTTAAACATAGCTTTGGCAAGTTTTATACCTTTTTAAGAACTACAGAAAAATAGACAATTTTTGATATATAAAACATGTATTGAACCATATGAATTTTGTTCAGGGAGCTCTTCAGAATATATAGGTCAAAATTTATTTTGGCGAAGTTCAATATTAACTAATGAATTTTAGGCAAATGGTGATGCCAATGAAAAATATTTTACTCAGTAAAGTTAGTGGAACTATAAGTCAATGTTTTAATGCAAAATTTGTAAAAAAAAAAAAATCAATTGTAGACAGGGTGAGCAAAAAACTGGTTCAAAGTAAGATTTTTTTTTTTCATATTTCAAAAAATAGCCGTTACTCGAGAACTGCTATGATTTGGTATGGAAAAGTTACCAAATTTCTCATAGGGTATGCCCTGGCCTTTCACCAGTTCTTGGTTTGGACCATTGTTAATGGGCCACCCTGTATATGTACCTAGGTAGGTACATATACAGATCAGGCTTGATCTCAATTTATTTTTAAATTTTGGTACACGAATTTGTTTTCGGTATATTTGTGTTTACCGAGGCTTTTCTTTGGTACGCGGTACACAGCGTTAATTTTCGGTACTGTATCGGTCGTTTTAGTACAAGACCTTAGGTATATCTATACTTTTAAAAACTAAAAATCTTAAAACAACTTTTCTGAAAAACAATTTTAAAAAGTAGACTAAAGGCCATTAAGAACTATATTGAATCAATTTTAAAAATACTTTTTTTTTACAATTACCTTAAACTAGAGAACAAAAATTGGAAAAAAATGTATTAATTTTTTTTTTCAAAATTTTACTTGACTAAATATTTAATATTTTTTTCTTTATAAACTGCTTCAATTAATTTTTAGTCAAACACTTAAAACTAGAAGATCATTTAAACATTATAATCCAGGAAAATTAGACATAAATTCCTACAAAGTTCGGAAAAATTATATACAGGGTTTTTGTTGTTAAATCAGCTTTTTTATGGTGTTATGAATTTTTGAGTAAAAGTCCCCATCGATCCTAGCTCCGCGTCTATTAAAAAGAGGGGTTAAAGGGTCACGAAGCATGGTATTTCGCTGATTTTGATCAAACAAAAATCGTCGACCAATGAAACATGACGTTAATATTTCAATTTATCATTGAAAATTAGGATCAAAAGCGTGCTTGGGGGGGGGGGTTGTAGATTGAAGAATGGGGTGTGGACTTATAATGAAAAAGTATATAAAATAGTGTCAGTGAAATTGTGCAAAAAAGTGGACAAACGATGTGCCATATGCGTAGGTTACCTCAAAATTTTTTTGTGGTTTGAATACCCCCTGACCCCTCCTCAAAGTGAACCCATCTACCCTCTTCATAACTTCGTTATCATGACAAATATACAGATTTACAAAAACTGTGGACATCAATAACTTGATTTGAAAATAAAATAAAAGAACGGAATTCTGGCTTTCAAAAAAGGTAAATTTTTTGTTGTAAGTGTTGCCATTGTTTTTTAATATTATTTAAAAAAAAATGCCCCTCCTCTCTAAAGAGGGGGGGAACCCTCTATGGCAAATAAATTTAACGTTATGTTCCTTAAAAAAAAAACGTTATCATTTTTTGGCGCCATATGAAAACAACTCTTGCTATTTAAATTTTGCTTAATTTAGTATACGTCAACTTTTTCGAATAGTTTCAGATATATAGAAAAAAAGGAATTGATAACTGCACTCTCAGCCTCATTACATGATAAAATAACAGTGAATGAATGTGTATTTACTTTTTTTGTTTTTTCCAAGTAAATTGGTCAGAAAACATTCAATATCTAAGACAATAACAGGTTTTTTCAGATTTGTTGACTTTTCTACCCCCCGCATTTTCCTTATTATTAACCCTTTCGAAAATATGAACATTACTTTTTTATAGACAATTTATTTGTCTCTAATTATGTAGTATAGACTTTTGCGCTAACATGTTAGGTTGTGCCAATATTCACGAAAATCTAAAAAGGGGTACCTTTAACCCCTCCTCCTGAGTTTAGCTGGCGGCCCTGGGCTGGGGACTTTGGGTATGTTATACCTGGGGGTATCCCCTACCATATAAAAAAAATAAGCCAGAGAGCACTATTTTTTGCAAGCAAAATTCCTTCGTTGACTGTACTAATAGTTCTTAATAATGGCCTTTGTCATTATAGTATTCAGCTATTAGGTGAATTAATAACGTCCTTTGGGATTCCTCGAATTTTTGGTTTTGTTTGTATAAATCAACTAGCATTCTACTTGTTCTTAAAATGTTATCCAGGGTTATTCTGTTTCCGGTTATATCGGGGACGGTTACATCATCATTAGTGGGAGGTGTAATTTCTTTTACTGAATTCGACAAGTTTGGCAAACTTCTTGGGAGAACCTGAATATTAACTGAATGGTAGCCATTGGCTGGCAGTGAGAGCGCCATAAGTCGATACTTCAACTCGAAACACCTATTAGATGTGTTCTTGGCTTCGTCAAAAGTGTCAACAGCATCCGAATTTTCAGCAACTGTGGCAAGTATTTTAAGCTTTTGTTGGATCATCACTGGCCGTCCGTCTTTACTACAACTTCGGATATGGGAAAGTCATCGTCGGTCGGTTGTCAGAATAGCCTCTGTTTCGATACTATCATATGGCTTTCAGTCAAATTTTTGCTGCTGGCAATTTCAAAGGAGAAGCACTACTTGGCCGAGTTCTTTTGCCAAATCCCGTAAAATTCTCATATAATTAATATATAATATAATTTTAACTATATGCCTGTAAGACCTCAGGTCTTTTAAATGCAATGCACGGCACTAGTTAGAAGGAATAGAAGGAAAAAAAAATTTTTGTAGGCACAGTGGATAGAGAATTAGATGCTTATTATCTCATGAAATTCCACGGGTGGCATCCTGTTGAAACTTGGGAATATAGAAAAGAATGCTACCTAGACTGGGGCTCGAACCCACACGTCCAGTTTAGCAGTCAAACACTGTGCCATTGCCAACCGCATATTCAAGTTGAATTGCAATCAACAAGAACTTTTTTCCAACCCCTAAAAGGTAGTCGTCCACTGATAATATTAGAAGAAAAAAATATATAATTTTAATATACAAATAATAATAGAATAAAAAAAATAGAAGGATAGTAAAAAAGTTAATGAAATCTCACCCCAATTACGAAATTCGTATTATTAAGTCGTATTTGGTCGTATGTTTGGTTTTAGGTTTTCTTAATGGTAACGTATCATCTTTTTTGGTGCAAACGTTTTGATAATTTACAAATACAGACTTTACGATGCTGTTATTTAAACTTAACAACATACATATTTATCAAAAAACATGGCGAAAAGAACAAATATTGTTCGAAAAGAACACAAATTCTTCTTTTCACCATGTCTTTTGACAATGATATTGTGAAGTCTAAATACCACCATCGCAATGTCTGTATTCGTGAATTCTCAAATGCTTTGCAGCAAAAAAAGATTACATTTTACCATTAACGAAACCACAAGCCCAGCATACGACCAAATACGACTAAATAATACGAATTTCGTAATTGGGCGATTATATTATTTTGTTTGCTTACAAAAAATTAATAAATAAAATACAAAAAGTCACAAAATAAGTTTTAACATAAAATGCAGAAGTAAAATATTCGATATAACTGAAAAAAAAAAACGATCAATGATTTTCTTTAGGTATCAAAAGTGCCAATTTCTACCAAGATTAAATCTCTTCAAAGGCATTCTCTTCAAATTAAATTTCAACTTTAAAGCTCAATTTTCGATTATCGTAAAGAACATAATCCTGTCACTTCTAAAATAAATAAGAAGAAAATATACTTGAAGAGGCATTTCAAATTTCGTGTGATATACCTACCACCTACGACCTACCCTATTTTTATATGTAGGAATTGGGTAGGTTCAAAGGACTTAGGGGACTTGCAAGTAAGGCAAATTTCTGGACTGTGATTGGTCAGCTGTCGAAAAATTGTTTCAAATGAAGGGAACTGTCGACAGCTCGCTTCCCAGCCTTGTCCACCTAAAAACTAAAAAGTTTTTTTTCAGGGCTACTGCCTCTTGCGAGGAATTGACAAATCCTCCAAGAGTATCACTTGTCACGAATAAGTGCTTCTCGTCTAGCCGTTTGGATTTGGCATAAAATTGTTCCATTCCATTCCTGTCGGCAGGCGCACACAGGAATGGTTGCGAGTTGTTAGTCACTAGGCCCTGGTTCTTCATAAGCCGTTGTGCCACCCAATTTATTTATTTTTTTTTTGACAGCTGGCCAATCACAGTCTATAATTTTGTCTTACTTGCAAGTCCCCTAAGTCATCTGAACGTACCCATTGTCTGCTCTGTGGAGATCTCAAGTCTCAACGCTATAATTATGCCAAATTTTGTATCAAAACAAAAAAAAAATCGCAACGGATGTTATTTTAATGGTAACCAACCATAGAGTAATAATAGAATTAACCAAATCACATCCAATTTGCAAATTGCGCGCGTAAATTGAATTAAATCTTTTAACACCTTCACAAAAAAATATTTTAAAAAAGTAGAATGCTTATTATTAATTTGTTTCAATCTCTTCCAGGAAAACTGAATATGAGCTCTGTTTTTGAAATTCACTGTCTTCGATCTGTGAATGTCCTTTCCCGTTCCCCTTCCTCTGCTCAGACGCAAAAAATTTCTTGCACGGTGTGAGAAGTCTGTGAGGCAAAATGATTGTAGGTTGAAATTGGAAGGCTGGCAATCTGGCAGGCAGTCAAGTCAATACGAAGAAAGTTACGTTAAACATCAAACAGATACATATCGTGCAGCTTCAGATAAAGGGTTAAGGGGTGGTATATAATTTGTGTGTGTATGTAATTCAGAGGAACCTACAACCCACATTCAACAATTCAGCACAAAAAAAGCGTGAAGCCCGGAGAATAAAATAAAACAAGAAAAATTTTCATTCGACTGTGAGGAATAAGTAGGTATAATTTGGACAACTTACGTTTCTGTATTTCTGCAAACATTTGTTTCGAGTCTTCAACAGCAACAACCTTACGGCCAGATAAAACAGTCGGAGGGTAATTTTTAATCAAAAATAAAAACTCGAACCAAATCGAATGTAATCGCATCAAACTAGAAAACTTGCTTCCAGCAGTAGATAGCACGGAGCTCGAAAGATGCAATTTATTTTGTGGGAGCGACACTTATGTGCACGATGTACACGGACTGGGCCACCATTAAACGCGACAGCGGGAGTCTGGTCGTTCAACTCTCAAAATCAAAAATGGGTCAAATTCACAAGAGATACAAGGAGGTGACACAGCAGGCAGAGGCAATATTAAGAGCGATTTCATTGTAAATTCATGTATCCATTAAACCAGGAGAAGTTAAATATGAGGAGTACCTATTTTGAAAAATCTTAAGTTTCACTTGGAACTCACATATCTTTACAAAATTACACAACTTGACTTTGGCGGGAAACGTTAAAAAAAACGTAAAAATAGATCCGTTTGGCAATTGATGATTTTTCTGTTTTTGCTGTGAATTTTTATAACAAAGTCAGAAAAAAGCTCAAGATACCAAACACACGCCGGCCGTTGCAAGGTACATTTAAATGTCATCTTCAAATGAAGTTACAAAAAAACTGTTATACATATAAGGAATAGTGCTTATACTGATATAATGGTAGAGTTATACTAGGGATAAAATAACCGAATCGACGCGCGCCGACGCTTCTGCAATATATCACAGCTGCGTAAGCATGGAGAGATGCATCGCAAAATCCGTGATATTCAACGTTTTCTTTCGATGACCACATGATTCGTGGAAAATTTATTTTTTCGAGTGATGGAAGCTCATGCGAATGCAATTTTTGGCATGCTCTGAAGATATGACGTCATCCCATTTATACTTTTGTCGCCAAAGTACTTGAAACAGTATTTTGATACCGATCACGACAGAAGTGAGAAAACCGATAGGATCGGGAACCCTTGAAGATTCTGAGAGTATTTGATGCTTTGTAGATGACGCTTTATCATTTAAGTTGACTTTGTAGGAAAACGAATCATTTGCAGGAGACCACTGCAAGCCGAGAAGTTTGACTGAGCTGTATTCTTCAAACTCCTTTGGTGACATCTCACGTTGTTCTTCTGGCAAACTGAGAAAAAGAGGCCAACAGTTTGTTGTCCACTTCCGAAGATTTAGGCCAGCAGACTTGAGAAGACTAACAAGTTTTTGGTGGATTGACGTAACTTCTTCGATAGAATCAGCCCCAGTCATTACGTCATCAACGTAAAAATCATTTAGCAGTACTTCCGAAGCTCGCGGGTGTGTATCTGCTGAATCGATCGCGAGATGATACAAAGTGCGTATAGCTAAAAACGGAGCACAAGCAGTGCCATAAGTTAGTGCCAACATACGATAATGTTTTAACGGAAGATTACTGGCTTTTATCCAAAGAATGCGTTAGAAGTCTGCATGTTCTTTAGAGATTCTGATTTGGCCAAACATTTTTTCGATTTCAGCAGATAGCGATGGCGACGAAAACTAATGCAGATTGAGAAGAGATCACTTTGATAGGATTTACCTATAAGCAACGATTCGTTGAGAGACGGATGATTATGCGAAGATCTAGCCGAACCATCGAACACTACCCTGACTTTCGTTGTGCTGCTATCATCCTTGAGAACAGCATGGTGCGGTAAGTAAAAACATTTGCTAGAAGACATATTTATCTCACTAGCAGGAACCTCTTCCATATGGCCCAGGTTCAAATACTCGTCCATAAAGCTTGTGTATTTATCCGTTAAGTACTGACTGGATTCGATGCGACGTCCAGTAGAATAAAAACGATTTAACGCGACGTGAGGGCTATTTCCGAAATCTATAGCATTATCGGATTTGAACGGTAATTGAACCATGTTCCTGCCGTCAGGTAAACGAGAATGATTTTTAACGAATATGTCTTCTGCAAGTTGATCCTCAATGGACAGAGTAGAATCGAGATCGACTTCTTCAAGACGCCAAAAACGCTCGAGGTCAAACGAAGTTGAAGTGTCCAATGAAATGCAGAAAAAACTGACAACTTTTGTTGTCGAAGTGCACGACTGTACATTTGAATCCGTAGTAAACGAAGTCGGCAACATGGAAGTAAGTTTTGAAACGACGAAGCACAGAAGCTCAATGAAGTTGTGAAGTGAAGCGAGAATGAAGTTTGAGGGTCACGATTCCATTCGTAACACCTGCTGGTGTTGCTCCAACACCTGCGATGGGTATTTGTGCGTTCTTGCGAACCAGTACTAATCTCTGAACTGTTTGTTCAGTAACGAAAGAGACCTGAGATCCCGAGTCTAGCAACAACCGAATGTTTTGTAGTGTTCCTTGCTTATCATGAACGTGAGTGATAGCAGTGGGCAATTGAGTTTGATGAGAATGAACCGAAGAAAACAAACTATTTGCCTGAGCTACTGACGAGCAAAGCGAGATTGGCGAAGGTGTTGTATCTAGAGCATTTGATGTCGATGAATTGGCCGCGGAAATACCAGAAGAAGAAGATGACGATGAAGAAATAGGAACTGCAGAAACTTTTGACGGAGGCTGAATTTGAACGCGCGAGTGATGCCGCGAGTGACAAGTTCTGCACCGAAATTTGGAATTACGTTTTTGCGAAGAATGCCCTGAACGAAGGCAATTGAAACATAGCGAATTATCCTTGACGAATGTACGACGTGCGGTTGTGTCAAGCGAAAGAAACTGTGGACATTGATTTAAAAAACGATCTGCTTTGCACTTTGGACAGCTTGGACTCGATTCTACGAAATGAGATTGAATGACCTTTGGATTCTTCCCACGAGATTGAGAAATCGGACGAGAAAGCGATTGAGCAGCCTCCAAGGCATCGCAACGCGAGTTCAAAAATGTTAGGAATCATCGATTGAGGCATTAGCTTTTGTCCCTATCTCAAGTGCCCAAGCTTCCTTTGTATCTTGGTCTAATTTCACGCCACGTGGCTCCCAAAGAGTCCAAACCACGAATGGTTTCATCGGCTGCATCGGAAAGCTTATGAAGAGACTGAATATTAGACGCGTTGATATTTGGAATTGAAAGAAGCGATTGTATATGCGACTGTATCATAAAGTTGGGACGATCATAGCGCTTTTCTAATTTTTCCCAAGCATCAACGTAATTGACATCCGAAACTTTTATATCGTGAATAAGATTTGCAGGCTCCCCGCGGAGAAACGATTGCAAATAATGAAATTTTTGTGTCGGAGGTATTTCGGAGTTGTCATCTATCGAGCCGATAAAATGATCCCTAAAGCTAGGCCATTCTCTGTAATCCCCGGAAAATACCGAAATCGAGAGCTTAGGCAATGCTATGGAACACGTGGATTTATTTCGTTCGCAAATAACTTTAGTAAACGTAGATTGGGCAGTGAGATATTTATTTTCGTATTCGGAAAAATCATCAATTGGATCTACGTAGTCTTTGTCATCCCAGTGACCGAAAAGTTCGTCCTTCAAAACTACGAATTTATTCCACGCATCATTAAGATTTTCTAATCCAGTTTCGAGAAGCTCAAGTGACACGCGGTCATCTAAATTCTCAGCGAAAGTTGCTGCCCGAGTCTAAAGACCTTTCACGTGTCCACGTTTCGCTTCAGTGGCATTCATTTTTAAATTTAAAAAAAAAGACTTTGATAATATAATAATAATGGACAAGGAAAAGAGAAGAAATAATAAATACACACTTGAAAGTCTACGTATACAACAAAATATAGACAGAACAATGAATACACAAGAAGATAGAGACAACACAATAGCTAGTTATTCTCTTGCATTAAGAGCGGTGTAATTTCTTATTAAATTTAAAATGTTTTTATTTTCATTTAGTTTTTCTAAAGTGCTGTGCTGTAGGTTCGTTTATTTATTTTCAAATAATATTAAATAGTTCATTTTTATTTTTATTTTAGAAAATTTTCAAAGTTTTTAAAATTGTCATCCATTATCAATAATTATCATTAAATGTAACAAAAGTTTTTTTTTCATGTAAGTTTAACGTCAAAAATTTTAAAAGTGTAAATGATTAATCTTAAGTTTATACAGATTTAATAAACTACCCCTGCTGAAGTCGAGAAATTACGACGAAACGTAGGGAAAAAGTATGGAATAAAAAAAAAAATTATTTGCATATAGAAGGAAGTGATCAAAAAAGCCCGATTTAACGTGAAAATTCAAAAAAAAAAGTTAATTAAATTATTTTGTTTATTTTCTATACGCAAAAATAATTTACCCACCGTATCTATGCAATTTAATTAAAGTTCATTCAAATTAATTGCACCACACGTGTTTTATTTTATGTAGCTATAACTTATATTCGTATACAAAAAAATAATACATGCACTTATCGATAATGAAAAAAAAAAACGCAGCATATCATATGGTTCAGTTTTGGATTCACAATCAACAAAAAACCGATTAATAATCACGAAAAAGGTCAATAAATGTGACTACGAAGGACCATGGACTAAATTGATATATTGCGTATTAACTGTACGATTAATCAAACCACGTATTATTAAGATTAATCCAGGCAAGACCAACGGTGATAGAATAAAGCGAAAATTTAAAGATTTATTGCGTCATGTATTACACTACGAAGTGGGAAAGCTGTGCTACTCACACGTGTGTCCCAATTACGCTGGTCACTATCGATATAGGACCGAATTTTTGCTAACACGCACCTGTTCACTCGTTCTGAAGCGTTTGCTTGGGGTGAGTAGAAGGCCGTGCGTATATGTTTAACTTAATACTTTTTAAGGAAGCTGGAAAACAATTCAGAAACGAATTGTTTTCCGTTGTCGGAATGGATGTATTCGGGTACACCGGACATGTGAAACACACTTTCTTCTAAATATTTCACTACCTCAGCTGCTGTTGCTCTTCGTATTGGTTTTAGAAATACGTATTTGGTGAAATGGTCTTAAGCTATAAATATGTGTGTATTTCCGTTCTTCGTTCGTGGGTATGGTCCTAGAAAGTCTATATAGAGTCATTGAAAGGGTCGTTCTGTTATCGTTTATTGTCCCATGGGTGGTCTTGAAATAGAATTCATTGGCTTATTGCATTTGCATATATCACAGTTGCTTACATATTCTTTGACTTCGATAGTCATATTCGGCCAGAAATACCTCTGTTGAAGTTTGGCCAGAGTTTTATGTATTCCTCCGTGACCATGCGCTGATTCCAAAAGGCCCCCACACAGCTCCCCCGGTACCTAGAGTTTCCAAGCCCTGTCCTCTTGAATAGGGGCTCCGGTTCGTTTGTCTGTTCTTTTGTACACGTAGCCATCCGAAATACAAATGTCGGGAAGTTTGTCTTGGTTTTCGTTCACAGTTTTCTTCAACTCAACATACTCTTCTGATGAAAAGTATGGTGAATTGAAGTCATTTTCTGGCATTTCAGTCGTGATCTCATCCATATGGACTCTTGACAGAGTATCCGGGACTACATTAAGAATTCCCTTTCTATGCTCTATTTCAAAATCAAACCCTTGCAGTTTGAAACTCCAACGAGCTAGTCGACCACTCAAGTCCTTCTGTGTCATCAGCCACTTAAGGCTTGCGTGGTCAGTAATGATCGTGAAAGGTAATCCCTCAATGTAGGCTCGGAACTTCTTCACTGATAAAACGGCCGCATAGCATTCAAGTTCCGTTTCACTATTATTTCGCTGAGCGGGATTAAGTTTCTGGGACGTGAATGCTATGGGTCGTTCGTTGTTTTCTTCGTCCATCTGGAAAAGAACACTACCTACGCCAGAAGATGAAGCGTCGCATTGTAGGTAAAATCGTTTCGTAAAGTCTGGGTTAGTCAGAATAGGTGCTGTCACGAGCATGTTCTTAAGGTCATCAAATGCCTTGATGGCTTCGTCTGTCATCGTAAAGTTTTTCCCTTTTTTCAGGCATTCTGTCATTGGGGCTGATATAGACGCAAAATTTGGGATAAAGCGTCTATACCATCCTGTCATCCCTAGGAACCGACGAAGCTGTTCAGGGGTTTGTGGCACAGGAAAATCCTTCACTGCTGAAACTGTCCTCAAACATCCATCACCGACGAAATAGCCAAGATACTTGATCTCCTTAAAACAGAATTTGCTTTTCTCCACGTTTATCGTGAGACCCGCCTTTCGTTAGCAACCTGCTACCTCTCCCAAAACCTTTATATGAGTTTCAAAGTCTGGAGAGCAAATCAAGAGATCGTCCAGGTAGACAAAGACATTCTCTCTCATACGAGCGGGAATGACTTTGTCCATCAGCTTGCACATTCTCTGAGCGGCATTGCACAGCCCAAACGGCATAACCGTGAACTGATACAATAGACGCCCAGGGACTGTGAAAGCCATTTTCACTCTTGATTCGGCCTCTATTGGAATTTGCCAGAAAGCGTCTTTCAAGTCGATACTTGAAATGAAATGGGTGTCTTGTAGAAGACTTAATATACATTCAATATGTGGTAGAGGGTATGCGAATTTTTTTGTTGCGGCGTTCACTTTACGTGAATCCAAATAAAGTCTGTTTTTGCCAGGTTTTCGCACCAGCACAACTGGAGAACTATAGTCACTGTTGCTTTCCTCTATAACTCCTAATGAGAGCATCCGATCAAGTTCCGCGTACATCAGCTTCTGAACGACAGGTGAGATTGGGTAGTGCCGTTGTTTGATGGAAATGCTGTCGTCTTCCATCTCAATGACATGTTCTTCTAGACTTGTTTTACCTAATCCTAGAACTGCGAAAGAAGGAAACTGCTGCTTGATCCGCTCCAGTTCCTCAGTTTGTGCCGGTGTGAGAACTCGCATGGGATCGGCATCTTGCCCTTCCGTCGGCGATGCAATGTCGAGACCGCTAATTATATTTGGAGCGACTTTAAACGTCCTCCAAAAATCAACCCCTAGATAGAGCTGTTGGTTCAGACTTGGCACCACATATAGTTCCATTTCTTGGGTTTTACCAGCCCATGAGACTTCAGTCTTAAATCTCCCATTAATGTGTTGGTTTTTCTCGTCTGCTGTTTTAATCCCTTCTGTCATTTTTGTCATTTGTATATCATGTTTTTTATGAAGTCAATTGGTCCTCTTCATATACAACTTACAGATGCTCCTAAAAGGCCTAACATCTCTTCACCATTTACTCTTACCTTAGCGTAGGGTCTATTGTCATCTGATATTGCTAAAATTGTAGCTTCTATTTTATGTTTCCGTCTTCTAAGTATTGCACTCTTTTGCCTAAGCCTAGCAATTTTCTTATAATTCCTATTACTTATATCAACTCTATCACAGGTTATTTCTTCATTGAATATACGCTTACGCGCTTCATCGTATTCTTTCATGCGTTGGTGGAGAGTTTTAGGTGGGGTAAGCTGTGGTGGTTTAATGTCTATATTATTTTGTCTCTTTAAAATTTTTATTCTTCCAGTTTCAGAATCTCCGGGAGCTTTGACGATCAATCCTAAAAGGGGGGCAATGTGGTGAATATGCCCAGTTAGGCAGACAACGACAACGTTTATTATTTCAAGTTTGCCCGCCATCTTTGAATGAAATAAATAACTTAATTCACGGTTGGTGTCCAGGCTCGTTCGTTATTTCGTCATACTAAAAGTGGATCGTGGAAATTGAACGAAACCTTTTGGAAAAGAACCATCAAGCTAATTCTAGAATCCTTTATTTCGGATATAAATACAGGGCCACCAGCCCGAAAAGAGCAGTTTGATTTTGAAAGTGAACGGATAAATGTCAGTGTGAATAAAGAGTTGCATACTTGTGCTTGGTTATAATAAAAGTATTAGAAATAAAAGTATTTGAAATAAAAGCGTTTTATTTTGTCAAGTAATTGTTGTTTCAGTTTGAATAAAGGAAATAAGATTTATTTGCGAACCCTTAGTAAAATATTGCAATACCTTATATTGATCATATTTGAAAGATTTTTGTCGTTCTCGCTACAATTTTGTAGACAAATACATACACATATGTTATTATCAACACAAATGCTTTAAATCAGACTATAAGTATTAGAGAAAATAAAAGGAATGGGTAAAGCATATTTTTAGGCGTTTAATTTCAAAATATTCTAGTGAATATGCCCACTTATGTAAACAACGACACATTAGTACAACTTGGCGCGCCATCTATGAAATAAATAAATAATTAAATCCATCACGGTTGGTGTCCAGCCCCGTTCGTACTGGAATAATTGACTTAACCTTTTTGGAAAGCATCATCTAGTAGACCCTAGAAAATTCTAGAACCCTTTATTTCGGATATAAATACAGGGCCACCAGTCCGAAAGCGGCAGTTTGATTTTGAAAGAGAACGAATAAATGTCAGTGTGAATAAAGAGTTGCATACTTGTGCTTGGTTATAATAAAAGTATTAAAAGTAAAAGTATTTGAAATAAAAGCGTTTTATTTGGTGAAGTAATTGTAGTTTCAGGTTGAATAAAGGAAATAAGTTTTATTTGCGAACCCGTAGTAAAATATTAAATTGGTGTCAGAAAAACTGGAATAAAACTTATTTAATCTGTGAATTCAGATAATTATTGATGGTGACAAATTGATTAGTGAACAAATAAGAAAGGTGTTTGTGAAAAGTGACACACAAAAAAAATATAAGAACAAAATAGAAAAAAAAAAATGGGTAAAATTGTGAATGCATTGAACTGTGTTGAACTTAAAGCAGAACTGAACACACGAGGTCTTCCTACTGCTGGAACGAAAAATGACCTCATTATCCGTCTGCAGGCAGATTTAAGGCAACACGATGAAAATTCAGACACGATTCTATTTGAGATTGAGATGCAAGAAGAGCAAATAAGTACGACCTTAGACATGACCCATATGATGGCTCAGCTGCTCGCCCAGTTTGAAAAGAATCTTCTTGAGCGGTTTGAAGAACAGCGAAATGAATAAAAGAGTAATCTAGAGGAACTAAAAACAAACATTCTAGAAGAACAGAAAACTCTCCTCGAAGGTAAGCTCGATGCATACGAGAATAAGTTTTTTTGCTCTTGACGAGCGGTTTGAAAGTGTCGAAAAACAATATATTGTCGACAATAGACGCAAATTTTGACAAATTTGAAAGAGTTAATTTCCAAAGAATTAGACAAAATGAGAAAAATTAAAGTTCAAGAATATTCTGGCGACGGTCCTAAAAGAAAGGAAATGCATGCGCCAACCTTTGATGGACAAACTTCTTGGTCAATCTACAAAAAGCAGTTTCAGGCAGCAGCAACAACAAATGGCTGGGATGGCGAAGACAAGTTTATTGCCCTGACGCTTGCCCTTAGAGGTTCTGCTGCTGAACTTTTGCAAACCATACCAGCAGACCAGAACGGCAACTTCAGTGCTCTTGTTCAGGCCATTGACAAACGCTTCGGCGATAGCGTTATGCAAGAAGTCTTCCGCGTCTAGCTCAATACCAGAGTCCAGAAAAGAGGTGAAAGTCTGCAATAACTCCAAGCAGACATTGAACGGTTGGCACACCTAGCATATCCGACTGCAGGAGATGAAATTACCAACCAGGAAGCAACGAAGGTTTTTGTCCGTGCATTTTCCGACATCAACCTCCAGCGATCAATTCGAACTGCTGGAAATTGCACGCTTTCTGAAGGATAAGCGTCCTAAAAGAAAGGAAATGCATGCGCCAACCTTTGATGGACAAACTTCTTGGTCAATCTACAAAAAGCAGTTTCAGGCAGCCGCAACAAAAAATGGCTGGGATGGCGAAGACAAGTTTATTGCCCTGACGCTTGCCCTTAGAGGTTCTGCTGCTGAACTTTTGCAAACCATACCAGCAGACCAGAACGGCAACTTCAGTGCTCTTGTTCAGGCCATTGACAAACGCTTCGGCGATAGCGTTATGCAAGAAGTCTTCCGCATCTAGCTCAATACCAGAGTCCAGAAAAGAGGTGAAAGTCTGCAATAACTCCAAGCAGACATTGAACGGTTGGCACACCTAGCATATCCGACTGCAGGAGATGAAATTACCAACCAGGAAGCAACGAAGGTTTTTGTCCGTGCAGTTTCCGACATCAACCTCCAGCGATCAATTCGAACTGCTGGAAATTGCACGCTTTCTGAAGCATAAGCGTTCGCTCTGACTATGAAAGTATCAGAACAGGCTCCCGTAGATGTTCATCGGGTAAGAGAACTTGAAGTTGAGCAATGTTCTTGCCAGAGAGCTAAAAAGGTGAGCAATAACATCAAAGCTCCTGCTCGCTGTTTCCCAGTGGGAAACGAGTAAGAACCAACTTCGAGGGGCAGAATCTGGTTTCTGGTATCGATGGCCCCAGAACCAGCATACAAGTCTCGCAGACTAAACGGAACAATAAAAGTCTGACAGTTGATGAAACAATAAATGGCAAAAAACAGTTGGCTACAATTGACACCGGTGCCACAGCCTCCATTGTAGGAAAAGACTTGGTCAAGATGACGTGGCTACATAACACCAATAGCTACCGTCTTAAAACTGCGACAGGTGAGGCAGCAAGAGTATATGGAGAAGTTCGTCTTAAAATCCGTTTGGCAGAACTGGAGTTTCCGCATCTGCCTGCCTCTTCAGAAGGGTTAGTTTGGACGAAAATAAAGGGCGATCTCGGTAGCCATCGATACCTTATGGTGGAACCAGAAACTGAGCAATCTTCCCAAAACATCATCTTAGGGAAGACTCTTGTAAAACCAAAGAACAATATGGTACCCGTACGGATTCTGAACATCAAACCGTACGAGGTCAAGCTTAAGAAAGGAGAAATAATTGGAAAATGCGAATCTGTGACCGCAATAACTAAAATCACAGAAATTAACGCAGAAAAACCTATGGACCCCGGAATATTCAGCTCCAATAAAGCCAAAATTCTCAAGCCATCCAATTTAAGTCAACATCAGCTAAGTGTTGCTCGAAGCCTTCTTCATGAGTACGCTGATATATTTTCTTCGCCGAGTGAAGCCAACTAGTATCCAACTAGTACAGCATCGAATCGACACAGGTGATGCGAAATCGATTCGACAACCAGCAAGACGTCTCCCATTAGCCAAACAAGCCGAAAATGATATCAACAATGAAGAAAGATGGGCTAATCGAAAATTCCAAAAGCCGTCACCAGTGGTTCTTGTCAAAAAGAAAGATGGAAGCATCCGATTTTGTATGGACTACCGTAGGCTGAACGATGTGACAAAGAAAGACAGCTACCCTCTGCCCAGAATCAGCGATACTTTGGATGCAATGGAAGGAGCACCATGGTTCTCGACGCTGGACTTAAAGAGTGGCTACTGGCAAGTAGAAATCCATCCAGAAGATCGAGAGAAGACAGCTTTCTGCACAGGAAATGGTCTGTGGCAGTTTAAAGTTATGCCATTCGAACTATGCAACGCTCCGGCAACATTTGAGCGTCTGATGGAGTGTGTTCTTCAAGGACTTACTTGGAAATCATGCCTTGTATATTTGGACGATGTCATCGTTTATGGATAAACTTTTGACGAACATTGTGAAAACTTTAAGGCTGTATTCCAAAGGCTTCGAGAAGCACACTTAAAATTAAATCAAGATAAATATGCGCTTTTCAAGACCGAAGTTAAATACCTGGGACATATCATCTCATCCCAAGGAGTAAATACTGATCCGAAAAAAGTTGACACTGTGAAGAATTGGCCAACACCACAGGATAAACATCAGCTCCGTAGCTTTCTTGGTCTAGCCACATATTATCGGCGCTTTGTGAAGGACTTTGCTGGAATCGGTAAAATCTTGCATCAACTTACTGAAAAGGGGAAGCCGTTCAAATGGTCTGGTGAGTGCGAGAAATGTTTTCAGGAACTCAAGCTACGTTTGTGTAATGCTCCTGTGCAGACCTATCCAACTCCTGGAAAACCTTTCATCATCGATACCGATGCCAGTAACGTCGGAATTGGAGCTGTACTGTCGCAAATCCATTAAGGAGAAGAAAAAGTCGTCAACTACTACAGTAAGGTACTCTCGAGGCCAGAGCGCAATTATTGCGTGACCAGAAAGGAACTTCTAGCTTTGGTTTTGGCAACAAAGCACTTCCATAAGTACATCTATGGACAGAAGTTCCTCCTTCGAACAGATCATGATGCGCTTAATTGGCTTCTGAACTTCAAAAATCCAGAAGGTCAAGTAGCAAGATGGATCGAGAGACTGCAGACATACGACTACGAAATTCAACATCGAAGAGGAAAGCTGCACTCAAACGCAGATGCATTGCCTCGACGACCGTGTAAACAGGACTGTAAGCATTGCACGCGGCAAGAAGAAAAGGAAGCGGTGGCCATCTAACGAATAAGAACCGATCCCATTTACGGTTGGAGCAATGAAGAACTGAGGACTGCCCAACAAGAAGACTCGGATACAGAACCCATTCTTGCATGGAAGGAACACGAAGAAAAACCAGTATGGGGTGATATTTGCGATAGAAGTCCAGTTCTCAAAGCATATTGAGCACAGTGGGACTCACTTTATGTGCAAGAAGGAGTACTAATGCGTAAATGGGAATCTGCAGATGGCAAGCCTTATGTGATGCAATTGATAGTGCCTAGGTCAAAGGTTAATGACGTTCTTCGAGAGATGCATGATGGAGCATCTGGAGGTCATTTGGGAGTCAATAAAACGTAATGTAGTTGGGTTTATAAATGCATAAAACTAAATTTGAAATATAAAACATATTATAGCTATCTACGCTCTTAAATAATTTTTAAAAGGAAAAAGGACGTTAATAAATTTCAATTTAAATTATTTTATGGATAAAAGTGAAAACTCAATAATGTACTCACCCATACATACCTAATTTTTTAGATTTTTTTTCTTGTTATTTTAAATCTATTCTTCTCTTTGATATTTACACTTAAATATAAGTACATGTACTTGCATAGCTATGAAAATTAATATCTATTTTTCGTAATCATTAAGAAAAACAAAACTAATAATTATTATAGGGTAACTATTCTAAGTTATTGAAGGTGTTAATGAATTATGTTTTTTTTTGTTGTATTTTTCTTCCTACTTTATTTTTTTTTTTGGAATTTCGAAATGCAATTGCAATTAATATTATAATACACATTCTTTACCACATTTACACATGGGACGAATTTTGTCTCCAAGAGTTTTTTCTTGGAACCTTTTTAATTTTATTTTGTTATAAAACATTCGGCATGAATCAACGTAACGACAGGTCTGGCCTACAATAGCATGAACCTACCCATCCGACGAGCAGAGCCTTGGCAAATGCAAGTATGCCGAGCTATTGATAGACAGGACACCCTTCCACACCAGCTGCCAGGATCAGCCTACAGAGTCCTGTAAGCTGGAGGTCGTTATGGTGGTATAAGGAGTGGAGGTTTATAAAGGCTTGAAACTAGGATGATTTGGATGTGCTCGCCTATGACGTTTATAAAGTTATTAGTACCCTCCCTAAGGGAGATATGGAGTCGTCCTAGTTGAGAGTCCTTGACATACCATCCCAGGTTCCGTTATACACTAGCAAAGTGCATTTTCCGCGTTAAGGATCGTATCCAAAGCGATTTGTATAGATTTGTGTTGTAATTTCTTCTGAAAAAAGCTATTGCAACAACAAATCAAGGTATCCACCATCTCGGATAAGTTCCTTAACGCAAGGAACGTCTATGGGAAATGTATGTTATAAAAATTCCATTTAATGCCATTGACACAGCAAAACCCTTCAATTTTATTGACCCCGATAAAAACGGATCAAATTTAACTGGGATCAAATTTAACCAACATTTTAACGCAATTGTCACACGGCCTTAAAGTGAAAATATTGTCAAAGTCCAGGTTTTCCTGGCATTTTGTGCAGCCAAACGACATATTTCCTTGACCGCAACTAAAGCATGTTAATGCGTGGAATGTCGAAGTACAGTACTGTGTTGCAGCAGATGTCGTGATGTCTTTTGTAAGTTCCTTTCTTTTGTTACGTTCATTATTTGTGTATGTAGAGTTCCTTTTGTCTTGTTAGTTTGATGTCTGTCAGTCCGGTTATATTTTACCGCCGCAATATGTCTGTCATCTTCGTCTTCTGAAGTCTCTACTAAAACTCTACGAGGAGCATCATGCTCTTCTATCTCACTGACCTGTTTTTTCATTTTGTATTCTCTCGCAGCTAGATGCTTTTCTGCGCGCCTACATTTCTCTCTCAGGTCTCGAATGCTCCTGATAGAACATCCAAAAATTAAATTTGCTACCCTATGTTTTATGTTTGTTCGTACTATTAAGACAAGATCTTTTTCATTTGGTCGGTTTTTCATCTGAAGTACTAGACCTCTAAAGTCTTCATAGAACTCATCATAGGATTCATTGAATTGTTGTTTACGATCCATTATGGATCTAAGAATTTCATGATCTCTTTTGCTATGCCTGAATTGCCTTAGCAATTCTGTTTTCAGATCATAGTAGTTTAGCAACTCGTTCCTTGATTTTCCACAAGGAATTGCCAATACCACTTTTCCGCTGGCCCACTTAACAATTGATGGAAGTTTGCAAACACCTGTTCATCGGTGGCAGGATTATTTTTCTGCAGACAAGATATCCGAAAAATGAAACTCTCCACACTCATTGATGTTGGAGTTCCGTCAAACTTCAGCCCCCATTTGTGGATTTCCACCTTCTTCTTGCCTACTTCTTGAACAGAGGTCTGTGGTTATGGTTGGCCTTCGCTTGGAAGTGACGACCTACTCTGTTTAGAGTTGGAGTTAGCGGCCTGTTTATCGTGAAGCATTATTGCCGATGTCTCAACTATCCGCAATCTCTCGGGGATAGTCATAACATTATTAGAGACAACCTTCACCATTGCTTGCATGGTTTTCATGCCTTGCATTTGTTCTTCGAGTAATGTCATTGTCTTTAGTTGAGTCTCCTGTATCGACCTCGATACAGCGGACTCCAACACTTTTTCCACATTCTCGTATGACGTTAAGTCTAAGTCATCTTTGTCGAATCACCCAAGGTTCGTTTGCGTTCGTTGTCGACAGTCTATATCGTAGTCGCGTTGTACTAAATCCCTATTTTCCTCTTCAGATTCTATATGAATTAATTCGGGTTGCATTAGATGTTGTGCTGATGTTTGTCGTACCGCATCCTCATCCTGTTTCCTACCTCTCTCTATCGGTTCGATTTGAAAACTCAAATCATCCATCAGGGATTCATTTCTTCCCGGGCCTAAAAATGGATTTTCCGTTGAGAATTGATTTATTGCACTCTCTTCCAGTAACGGATTAGGTTGTGCGAGTGGAGGGTCCCCTAACTCATTACCTTCACCATTCCTACCAGACCTCAGTAAGTGTGGATCCCTATTTGGTACATTTGGTGGCCGTCCACGTTGAGCTTGAGACGAGGTGCCCTTTGGAACAGCACCCGAATTCTTCTTGTTCATCTTCCTTGTCTCTTGAAAATACCCTCTTAAATGTGCAAGATTCAAATTCAAATAATTCAAAATATGGAACAATCAAGGAAAATTAAAGGGAATAATTCAAAAATTCAATTTTAATAGTGTTTTTTTTTTCAAATAAGATGTTATGAACAATTTTATCTTAATGTATGAAAAAAATTAAAAGGGAAATTAAGTTCTTAAGCGAAATAAAAAAAAAAAATTACCGAAAACAATTCGATTCGAAAATTGAAGAGAAATGTTTAAATGTATATTTGTTTTTGTAATATCTATTAAACAAATTTTTTGAAATATTGAAAATTTGTTGTTTTATGTTTTATATGAAGGCTGCTTGGTGTGTGAGGTTCAGCCAGGTTTCCTAGACATTCCTAAAAGAGCAGTAACAAAATGTCGTTCTTGTCAGTTACGTTTCATACCAGTTGTTGTGTCAGCTGTGAAAGTCAATGTTAAAGATTGTGACCGGTGCCCTTGCGAACTTGATGAGTGCTTCTGTTCATCTCTTACTCCCCTACCACATCGTAAGATCTGGATTTAAACCTGATAGTAGGTTGGCCAGGAATCCGAGATGAACTCCTACACGAATAGGATTCCAAAGTCTCTCACTTGGGCCTCACTATCAATCTAGCTATACCTGATATAATGGATAGCTTCAAGTGATCGACTTATCCTCCTACTCCGCTCTTTGGTTAACAATAGATTTCCCACTACCTCACAAAATCTTCTGGTTCTGGTCCTGAATGATTGGACAGCTGTTTTCCATCTATTGTTCACCAAGAGCTTAAACGGTACCTAGACTTGTGTTATTTAGGGAAGGAAATTTAAAAAAATTGAAAAAAAAAATGATTTGAGATCATCACAAGTCCAAGGGGTTGACCTTGGCGAAGCAAAATCAACTCCTTGAAGTTGCGATGGATCTCGAAATCGTTGGGCGCCATTGTTGCGAGTCAGAGTACCACGGGGGTATAACTTCGGTGCTGGAAGAGGGGCTGAGGCATGCTTCCATTTTTGCTCGGCCTAGCTCGAAGGATGGGGGTGGTTCATGCCCTTTCCATGCACCTCTCACTCAGCAAACAAAAATTCATGCCTTGATAAGGGGTAGGAAGGAATAGGAAGGGTAGATAATTAAGATCAGATTTACTAAAAAAATGAATAAACACAAATCTAGCGACCTATGCCTCTATATGAGAGGAAGGATAGGGCTTTAACCGATACTATTCTGGAAAGAAAATTTAAACACTAATACTACTCTATAATCTTAACCCTTACTCTAATTTTATACCCTGCCCAGTTATAATTAATAATGTCTTTCATTATACATTATATAACCCTAATCTAAACCCAACCAAAAACTAATCTAAATCTAACTCAAAAGAAAAATCTTCTTTCCAATCAGCTCGACTTTCACCCCACCGTCTCTCACACACAGAGGTTCATCACGTCCGCAAAAGCATTGACAGATGGTGACGTCAATAGTTGACCACCCCACCCTTGTATCTAAGATACAACCTTTGCTATCTCCTTGGCCGCGTTCTCGGAGATAGCCCCTAATTTAACTCCCAGTCACAATCGCTGTTATAATCGTTCCTGTGTCATCACCTAGTCCTATCTGTCCGTTCCCTTAAATCGTAATACCTGTAAAAATCCCTAGTCCTACTTTTGTTTGTATATAAATATGTATTGTCATATCTAAAGTATGTATTGTCTTATCCAAAGTCTTATTGTTCTCTTTTGTCATAGTAAAGGTATGTATTGTCCTGTCCCTAGTCTTATTGTTCTCTTTTATCATAGTAAAAGTATGTATTGTCCTGTCCCTAGTCTTAATGTTCTCTTTTAAAGCAGTAGAAGTATGTATCGCCAACGTCCCAGTCCATTTTTACTCGTAAAGATCTCTTATGTCATGTCACTTACATTACCATGAAGCCGGCCCAGCCAGGCCATCACACACCGTCGCAATTTATAATTAGCACATCATTTCTAATAAGTTTCAAAAGCAAAATTCAAATTCATGTACAAAATTTTATTTTGGCCATTCAAGAATCAAAATTTTTAAATAAAAAGAAAATGATATGAATGAAAATCCAAAATTATCAATAAAGAGGGGTATTGTGAAAAAAGCTTAAGATAAAACCATTTTTTCAAAAAGGTCTTTAAAATTCAATTATAATAATTTATATATGTGTGTATATCTTTAGTGTGCTGAGCAATTGTGCTCATATGTATATATATATATAATAATTTATGTAAAGGATTTGTTATATATATTTATAAAGAAAAATCACTTACGTTTTCTCGTCCCACGAAGTCCTGCCGGCAGCACGTTCTTGATGACGGTATGTTACAAGGCTTTAAATTTTTTTAGCCTCCTTCGATTCGCGCACTATTATTACTGTATGTTTGTATATATATATATTTTATGAGCAATTAATTTCACGAGCACGGATTTCAAAATCTCTGTCGAACACTCGTTCGTCCTATGTGGTGGATTTTAATCACCCAAAAAAAGAAATGTAGAGGCCAAGCTCGTTTTTTTTACACGACTATGAGGGTAGATAGATCTATCTTTAAATCTCTATATACAAATTGTACCTATTATAGGTATATATATATATATAATGTATATATATATCTTCGTTGTCAGGTGGTATGTCCACGGAATAAGTATAGATTCAAACTGGACTTGACCTAAGGGATTTTATTGTCTTTTAACATTAAATATTTCTTTTCTTTCTATTTAACTAAAGATTAATTTGTGTGAATCTAATCCTTGTAGTTAAGATCGGCCTCCCCCTCTTATCACTTTACTATGGATATATTTTAATTTTTCCGATTTTCCTTTCACAAAGGAACCCTCGGTACCTATGTATATCCTTATATCTAGGTAAGTATAATATAGGTCAGTGAAGGTTATCTAAAGGATTTATAATTTTTTTTAAGCTTTTTAAATCACTTCACTTATTCTATTTCACCAACCTTTGAATTGCTAATCCGCAAAAAAAATGTTTAAATGTTTAAAAATTGTATTCAAATTTAAAACAAAAAAAAATTTTCTTATTCCGTCAAAGAAAAAAAAAAGAGTTCTTTGGTCCGTCTCAATGTTATCGTACCGTACTGTTAAAATGTAGCGATATTATTGCTTATGCACTTTCACTTTACAAATGGCGAAGAAGATTCAAAAATTACACCATCATGGGTCGTTGGCCTTTTACCCCTACTTCCTTCTTTTTTTCGATTCTTTCCTTCCTTCTTCTGCCTGGAATTATTAATATTTTCCCTACTTTACTCTACTACTTTTCCTAGTCGCAGTTATCATCTCATATTTCAAAAAGTACATTCTGGGATATCGTAAGTCTGCTCCTAAAACTCGTTATTATTTTTCATTTAAACCTACTTTTAAATATGTCCATAAACATCCTTAGTCTAAATAAATCCTATATATGCCCAGCCTAATCAGTCTTTATTCTCATCTAACTTAATATTACCAAAAATATTGCACAAAAATTATCACAAATACTAAATCCTACTTTTAACTACTTTTCCCTACGTTTGCATCTGCCCTACACCTTGCTTCTCCTACTCGCCACTAGATGATCATAACATCAATTTTCGTTGTTTTGTTTTCGAAAATTCGAATGACGTTTCAAAATTCTTGAATGTGCAAAAAAATGAAAATCTTGAATGTTCAAAAATAAAAATGTTTATTTTGAAAAATAAAACCAAAATAAGTAACTAAAAATATAAACAAAACAGGGACACAAACAAAAGGCAACCATAAACAAACGGGGATGGATTTCCCTAACATGAAGTAGTTCAGACAAGAACTACCCACATCTCCAGGCAGTAAGTTTGTTTTCACTTATAATTTTGTTTTCCTAATTACCTTATCTTTTCTTTCAGATTCTATTCTATGTGTACCAAATTCTATAAAGGCCTCACACCGATCATCAGCAGGGTTTGTACCACTTATCGCTGAGATTACTTCTGGGCCTTTGCTATAGGCAGGTATCCTTTGAAGTAGAACAAAAGACACCTACATAAATACATCGCTACCCCAGAACCAATCTCCTGCGATAACACTATTCCATCAAGTACATTGCTAACTAATGTTTTTTTCTTTTTCAGGTACAGTGTCTCATACTCCTCACCAACACTCTGTTCGTTGGGATGCATGTACCTGGGATATCAGAGCTCACTCTCAACTCCAACAGTCACACAAAGAACAGGAGGCTGTCCATCGTGTAACCAGATGGTCGCGTTAATAGCTCACGTCGTTGGACAATGCGATGCCACCTCGAATAACGCTTACACACTCACTCCTGACCTGCCCCACGGACTGTGAGTTGCCTTTTTGATTTTTTGTTTTCAAGTAAGAATAATTGATTGCTCAGATTTTAAAAAGGTCAATGACCTGTAGGTATGTGAATCGGATTATTGTGAATTTTATCATGGCCGGGATTGAAATTTTGATTACATATAATAGTTATGATATGAGTGTTTTTTATAATACAAATTCTATATACTACTGAAATACATCAGCCAAGTAGAAGACTTATGTATTTCAGTAGTATATAGAATTTGTATTATAAAAAACACTCATATGTTAACAATGCCAGGCCACGGGTAACAAAATTTCCAACAATTCTTGATTAGAAATTCTAATTGGGTTGGATATAGTTCACATTCGATTTTCGCTGTAAAATTGATGTAAGCTGGACTGAACTTAATAAAAATTGCGTCTTGACAAGGCCCTCACTGTCAACTGAAGAGTCCAAGTGAGAACGCCGGGACGAAACGCCAATTTTTATGGACTAAAGGCCGTTAAAAGCTATATTGAATCTATAATAGTTATGCACATACTTAGGTGTATCTATAAGGCTAGCCTTTCGGTTGTCGGTCGTGTTTTGTGTCTATTAATTTTTTTTTTTTTTTTTTTTGGATATTTTGCTTCATGTTAAAGCGATGTAATTTATGCAAGTAAAATGTTTGGAGCTGAATTAACGAAAGTTGTATAGTCATTATTGAATAAGAAGGGGTGAATGTGTTCTTGGGTAATCCCAGTACTAGGTACTTGCTATCTGTACTTAAGTAAGGGAGGTTTTGTCTGAACTTAAGAACCTAAAATGCCGTCACGCTGCGAAGGCAACACTTGACATTTAAATTTTGATTTTGTGGTTCATATTGATTTGATGTGTGAAGTGGAGGCTCACGTAATAATTCATATCTTTTTGTTCAATAAGATACAAATCGTAACAAAAATAATTTGGATATTGAACAAGAAAGAAATTAGATGGTATGTTTTTAAAGATATACCATGAATTGTTCAATATGATACAAAAAGAATGATTAGTGGTTTATTGAACAAAAGTGACACTCAAATGGGTCAGAAATGTGGTATATTGAACAAAAGAGATCTCCATAAGTCGAAAACTAAAAGAGATAGAACAAAATGGTTTGCGCCAATCGAAAGAGCATCCTCAAATTATAAAAACTGCATTTCTAACTCAATTTCGTGAAAAATGGTCTATTGAACAAGATAGAAGTCAGGTGACGATTTTATAAGACGCGTACCACGGAAAGTGAGCGCTTGGTATATTTAAGCTGTTAAATACGCAGAAATAATTCTTAAACTGATCTTCTTCAACAAGTATTTAAGTTTGAAAGAAATATTACAATTTATTGTTAATGAAAAAATACACTAATTAAAATTAATGGAAAACAATAGCAAATTAAACAAACAAACCAAACCAATGCTGTCAAACAAACAGCTGACATTAATGCGTAAACAATTTTTTGTCATGATAAACAAAAAAACTATCTCTACCTTTCCTTCGGTAAACTGTTATACGTTATACGTATAGGGAATCCACTATCCTTCTATTCCTTCTAACTAGTGCCGTGCATTGCTTAAAAGACCTGAGTTGTTACATGCATTTAGTTTAAATTATTATTATTATTAAAAGTGAATTAGTCAACAAGTCAAAATATCAAAATCAATAATAAAACAATTTAATTTATAATAAACTATTACAAAATTGAAAACAATTCCAAATCGGACGAACAGCAAACATTCTAACCCCAAAATGATAACTCAAATTAACTTTTTCCTTAATAAAAGAACGATGAATAATTAACCTTAGAAACAAAAAGAACGCACAAATGTTATTAACCCAAAATTTTGGCTGTCAGTTTGAGTTTGACAATTTGGTAAAAATCCCCTTCAAGCAAGCGAGTCCGTTTTGGATCCGAAACCAGTTCATAAACGGACCCAAAACTATTCCAAATCGGATCAAATTAGTATGGAAATTAGAATCACCACGGAGCCATTATGTGAATGTATTGTGAGAGAGAGAGAGTATTCCAATTCACCATACTCCGAGAAAACGGAGCCTAAATGGAATCCAAAACGGACCAACAAAAATTAATGAATCTTCTTCATCTAGTCGAGTTTCTACCATAGAGAAAATACTACCTAGTCCCGGTCTACATTGAACGATTTTTCCAGTGCCGATCTTTTGTTCGTCGGTGAAGGGAGTGAAAAGTGAGGGGTAGGGATCAAATCGTTTGTACCACAAAACTCAGACGATTTTTCCAGTCTGTTTATGTTCTCTTTCGCCCTCTTTCCAGTTTTTTGTGTGTGTTCGGTGTCAGTGTGACATTGGGTTGATGGTGTGAGTGAATATCAATGCAAAATGCAAGAGCACAGAAATAAAAAAATGAAGAAGACAAAGAAAAAATCTCATGGAAAAAATCGTTCTGTGTGTACATTTCACACGATTTCTGGAAAAATCTTCGTGGAAATATCGGGCAATTTAGATCGGGACCTAGAGAACCGACTTAAGGTGTCCATGCTCTTCCACACTACAAGCTGAATTGAGAGGATTTATGCCCTATTCAGTAAGGATGTGTGCAGTTGCAATGCATTTTAAATGGGACAAAACGAGCTTTGTATGTATGCATTAGGGCATTTGCTCAAACGTGGTCATGTGCTCAATTGGTGAATCGGATATTCAAAAAAGGGAATCCGTTAAATTCAAAAACTGAAAAATAAAATATTTTGTCAATAAAATTGATGCTTCTAAATGTTTATGAACAAAAACTTTATTTGATATAGCCTTTAATTGCTTTTGGCATATAAATCCAGTAATATTTATTACTATTTCTATTGAAAACAAAGAAAATGTAATCAAAAAGTAGAATCACACCCTTGAAATTCCATGCGTATGTGCCCTAACTTCCACCACTAGACGTACAGCAACTGAGCAATTATTGGTGGATTTTTTTTGACATTCGTTGTTGCTGCAATTTGTGCAACAATACAAATAATTTTCGTCGGTATTATTGTTTTTAATTGTTTTTAATAAAACTAGCGCGAGAAATTTGATTATCGTTGAATAATTCGGAAAATTATTTTCGTGAAATTGTCCGCCAGTGGATTGTGCCATAAAATGTTCTGGAATAGATGTTGACGCTGTAAAAGTCTGTTGTTCACGGGCAAAACTATTTTTCCGTGCGCTCCTTTAACAGACCCATAGGCGAACGATATTGGCATTCTGTATGTGCGGTTCGCAGCTAAATACAATCCCCTCAGCCCAAAAGCGGCACAAATGTGATTTCTGTGATAACGAGTACCAACGTGCAAAAGCCTTGAAGAATCACATCATTTTGCATACCAGTCTGAAGACCTACACTTGCAACTTAGTGACAAGACCTCTGCCAATGGTTCGAATTGTCGCATCCACAAGAAAAAAGCTCATCCTTTTGAATTGGCAGCAATTGAGCCCACTGGATCAAAGGCCATCAATCCGAACATTCCCAAACTGAAACTACTGCGAGCTGTGTAAGTAAAAAGCTGTGTCTTGAAGTAACAAAATGGATTCTCATTTTTTTGTTGTTTTTTTTTTTTTGTTGTTTTAGAACTTCCAACATATAAGTTAAAATTCAAGAGACTATAGTATCTATAGTTCAACTTAGCAAGAAATTTGGATTCACTTAATCGCTGAGAGAAGACGAAAATAATCTGATATTGTCGACGAGAAAGGAAGATTATATTTTGATCTTCATTTGATAACTTAGAGACATGATATTATCTTCAGAATATAATTGAAGAACGTGATGGTGATGGTGAGTTAGCTAAGGAGGCCAAACGTCAAGAAAACAATAATTTAAGGAAGGAGTTTGCCAAACATGGCAAATCTATTCCATCAATGGTTTTATTTTCCTCATGATATTGGTATTGTTATTATTGTTCCCCTGGTCTGGCCCAGTAATGGGATCAAGTGCATCAACTATCAATGAATGCGAAACAATTTGAAGCAACAAATTGAAGCTAGAAATCATTCTGATGAGTCAGATGATTCACTCAAGGAATTCTCAATGATGTTCAAACACTTTGACAAAGAAAGATCCGGCAAACTCAATCATCAAGAATTCAAATCCGTGCTCTTCGATCTGCCAATGGTTGAAGAACGATAACCCAACCCTGAATTTGAGGCTATTTCAGATGTTGTCGATCCCAACCGCGATGGATATGTATCATTACTTACTTACTTACTTACGTCCTCCTCGGACGTGTTACGTCCGTGATGTTTCCCTTACGGGACATAGGGCCTCCACTACACCTACGCGCCATGGTGTACGATTTCTTGAAATATATTTCAGCTCTCTCCAACTTTTCCCCAGTCGTGCCGATTCCTGTTCGACCGTTCTTCGCCATGTACTTCTAGCCCGCCCACTTGTCTTCCCTCCTGTGTGAGCGGCTTCTTCTTTTATTCTTTGTCGTTGCTCCTACTCTTCTTTTTCTATTTTACATCCATTTCGATTTCATCGCCTCTAATCCCACATACAAAATAATAATAAATAAAAAAGCCAAATCAAAAATTTCATTCCTCCGACTTTTTTGTTCACATTCTAGGAACCTGAACCCTAGCGAGTTATCCGCCGGGATGGATAACTTTCTTTAATACGAAATATTTATGGTATCTCCCAAGGAACCGTTGTTTTCAGGACTCTTGAAAACGGTTAGCATATTTCGATTCAAATTTATATGTACATACATACGTTTAATTAGTATAATGTAGGTTTTTTGTAAAATGTTCTTTGGATTACACAAAATTGCTCTCCCAGGGTAGGTAGCTATCGAGAAATGCACTGACGACAGTTTTTTTGTTGTTATTTAGAATTGTCTGTCTGTCAAGTGTTTTTATATCGTTAAGATGTGGCTTCGACTTTGTCTTGGTTTATTAGCCTTCTTTTAATAACTAGCTAGTTTTGAATATTTTTTTCAATGCATTTGGTAAATTTTAGTTCTTAACTCAGAAATTGTTGTTTAAATATCTGGAAGGCGTCTGCCTGGCTACTTTTTTCCTTGAGCAGAGTAACCTTCTTGCGTGAGGGGGAGAAATGAGCAAAAAAGCAGTCTATGTAGGGCCATAAACAAAAAATTTCTTACGTGTTGCTGAAAAAATTCTACTTCAAGTTTTGTCAAAAAAATTATATAATTTTTTATATTTTGATAGAAATAGACGCTGTAGCATAATAAGGTATCAATAAATGTTTTATATTTATTTCTTCTGTTTAAATTTTACAGCACAAAATATTAAAAAAAAAAGAAAACGAATCCATTTTAATATTGCAAACACTTAACTTATTTTCTTTGTATAAAAAAAGAACTTATTTTATTTTTATAAAAAAAGAAGAATAAATAATCTCTTTCACTAAGTGCATTTTTCCCAGTGATCAAGAAAATTAAACAAATTCAGTTCGGTAAAGCTTATATCCAACGAAAAGAACCATAGGAATCATTGCATCAGGCGCTGCAATTATGTATGTATTTTGCGGATCAGTTAACTCATTACCATCACCTTTAAGAATATCAGTTGATTGTAATTATTAAAAAAAAAATTAAGTTCTTCTCTTAGTTTCTTGATCTTACATTGTTCGAGTTCCTGAAAATTTGTAAATAGTCCAACCAAACGGGGATTAAAGCTCCTTAATTCAACTATTTTTAATTCAGCCAATATTTCCAGAAGGTATATTATACCTGCACCATGCATTTGTTTGTAACGTAAATAAACTGCGTGAATAACACAACCATCCAGAGCTGAGCATTCGATTAAAATGCTAGCTAATCATTTTTCAAGAACTCGTCTATTTAACGACCCATTAACCCGAATCCATGGACAAGGCTGAAGAACAAGTAGCTGCTCCTTCGACCTAAATATTAGAATTTTATAGAAAATAAAAATAATAAAGAAAACAAAACAAAAATTACTTCTGATTGTCCAATGAGGAAGTTGTTACTTCGTTAAGGTCTGCAAAACGTACAACTGGTTTCGGTTTCCGTTTACCTTCTTCATTGACTCTGCTATACTTAGCCACTGATGTCTCATCGTCACTTAAATCTTCATCGGATTTTCGCTTTTGCGCAGTACGAGATGCATTAGGGATAAGTTTTGCCATCGATTCACGTTCTAAACGCTTAATATGTCGAGTATGAATCACCCATTGTCGAACGTGATTTTTTTTGAACATAAACAAAACACCGGCTCTTAAAACGAGATAATGTTGACGTAAAAGTTTAACAACCTTTCGCAAAAATTTAACATCAGGGAAACGTTTCTAAATTAAGGAAGCAAAAAGCATGTACATTTATTATAAATGAGATCTTAATGAGAAATTAAAATATTCTTACAAGAAGATCAGCAGAAGCAGCACCCAGGTAATAAGATTCAATAAAATCATGAATTATAACAACTTGATCTTGTTCCTCATCAGTTAATCCAATCTCACACATTAAAGTTCTGAGAGTACTGAGCTTATTTTGTGTATACTTCCAGCATGCATCCCTAGAAACAAGATGCACTTATTTTTGGCTCTTTTTACTTTCTTAAAAAAAAAAAAAAAAACGTTTTCTAGACTAATGTTTCGTTCAAAAATATTAATTTTTACCCAAAGAAGCTTATTCGAGATATCACTACTAGTCAACATCAACTATATTAATGGCAAATTTCATATGAAATGTCGTTAAAAATCTATCTAACTTACTCAACAATTCGTTCCAGAATTCTATCCCTCAACATAGCTCTTTCAACCTGGCATCATATTTGCTTTATATTTAACTTTCTCCATTTGTTCGCTCTCATGCGATGCATATATTTTGAGAGTTGGCAAGTTAACAACAAAGACATCTTGAGCTCGAGCAACTTTTTCATCCTTATTCAGCTCTGGTTCGTGTTTATCGTTTATCGGTACTTCGTCACATATCTCCAAGATATTCTTACAAATTTTAATTAATTCAAGAAGTTTTTTTTGTCAATGCAATAGTACCTACCCAAATCTTTAGAGTCCTCTTTGGTCAGAAGTTTTTTCATGAACGCTCGAAAATTTTCAAAAATTGAACATATGTTTTCCACACAAATTGTAATCGTATTGTTTTTACATTCGATACCATTCATGTCGATATCTGCGTTTATATCAAACAGAATTTTTTCTCGATCCTTACCAATTGTTTCGATGGAACTTAAATAGTCTTGTCTTTGCATTACACATTCGTCAGAGAATGGACAGAAGTTGGGAATGTCTTCGTCTTCGTTATCACGGATGTGGAATCCTTCTACTATAAGTCTACTGAAATTAATGTCCACCGAGCGATTCAAATTTCCCAGAAAACAAAAGAAATGTATCTGCACATAGTCCATCTTGGTAATAACATCAAAAGGATTATAATTTATCGTGTGCTTGAAGTTGCCTGCTTTGAATTTGACTCTTGTTGCCAGCTCACCCAGAGCATCGAAATGTTTAGAATATTTTGTTTGGGAGCATTTTCAAGTATGTTATGATCCATGATTTTCTGCGATTGACTTGTGTTTGATTGCTGAGCCATTGGATCGATAGTGAGCATGTTATTCGGGGTCTTTATGTCTACTACAATTGCCTTATGCCATAAGAGCTCTGCTATGAAAAACAACTGGCCAGAATGGGGAGATTTAATGTCAACCACTATTGGCCCTTGATTAAATATATTTTATGTTGCTTGCGTAAAGAATGCATACAGCATGTCCAGAATGACGTAGGGAAATCTCAAAAACATCAAACTCATTCTGTATTTTTTGGAAAAAACGAACGAAGGACCGGTCAATTGATTGGTGTAACTGTTAACCTGTGATTTCTTTCGAGAAACTACCAATCCATCGATTCGGGCAATCCTAAAAGCTGTATGAAGAACTTCCTCTGAATAGGTTTTAAAGATATCGAAGATCTGTAAGTTATACTGCGTCTTATCACGAACACAACTCAAAGAACTGTGCAATACATTGTTAATGGTGGCAAGTTGATGATCAAGTTTTGTTGAGGGATTGAAATAAAGCAGGGCTTTGTCATCAGTGAGGGGCATACACTCACGATATTTTATGTAGAATTCCGTCAGAGTGTCCGGAAAGTTTGATTTCTTTGGTTGCTTTTATATTGAGGTTCGTCTTGAGCGTGTTGGGCTTGCAACACACCAAAGGCATACACAAAATGCACTGCCAGAGCATTTTGAAAATCCGTTTTAACCGGATATAGTTCTTTTAAATCACGGTGAAAATTTTCCGAATCATATCGCTCTGTGAGGTGTTCATTGGTTTGCATGGCATGCAGCCATTGTGGTAGTTCAGGTAAATGACGATTAGTTTTCACCATAAAATAAATTCTCCGATGGCACGCTTGTGTAGTTTTGTTGTGAATGCCCAATTGCAAGCGGATGATGTCACGCGCGATTTTGGCCACATCGCGAAGATTACCGCTGCGGCAGCTGCAGTGTGTTTATTATTTACCAACCATGTCCAATTACGTTGGAACGATGAATAAAGACCCGACGATAGCCCACCTGCGCCGAGACCGGTGGAATACCCGTATCCAGAATCTGGGCTTCCTCAAAATTATTCACTGGAGAGATAATGTTGCTCTATAGTTGCAAATATGCAAAGTGATCGGCAGTGTTAATCAAATTTGACCCACAGTGTATAAGTGCATGTCTCATGTGTGGCCTTCTAACCATATACAATTTATCGAAATCAGTTCCACACTTCTTGAAAAAATGGTACCACAAAAGTTATTTATTTACACACAAAAAATTAAAAAAATGTATTATGTAAATAATTTAAATTTAAAAATATTTTTTTTTCAATTTCAGGCAGTGGGATCCATGACAACATACAAGATATTTTTCATTCAATCTATGCCCAAGTTTAAATCGAAGAGGCACAGGAGACTGCTTTGCCCGAGGAGGATGAAGATTTTTAAAACCTTCTAGTGTCCATCCCTGCCCAATTTATTAAAAAAAAAATGATGGACTAAACAGCGCAATTAGCATGAAATAAAAAAGTTTTTTCATTTACCAATTATTTTTATAAGCGATTGTATTTAATCAAGAGGAATACCCTCTACACAATTCCAATTGTAGAATAGGCGATTTTACTAGTGTAAAACAAAAAAAATGTTTAAGATAAGAACAAAAATTATTAAAAATCTTTATCTAATAAGTCCTACTTTATTGCGATTTAAATTAGTACATAATATATATTATACTTCTCTTATTATGATTTTTTTATTGTTTTTTTCTCGCAATTTATTTTTTGTTATTAAATAAAAAACAAAAACTAAAGTTTCTTTGGTAATAAGTATATAAAAAAATATGAATTCAGTTAATTTTGCCTTAAAAGCTCCCGATATTTTCGTTACAAGCTTTTTTAAGACAAAATAAACAAATGGATATTTCTTAAACTAACTAACAATTCTTAAAGAAAAATATTGAGATGTTGAAAGTTGGATATAAATAAGGTTAGGAATGTGGTCAAAAATAGCATTCTAGCTGGACAAGAAATACGTCATTGGAAAGGTATTTTAATGTATTACAATCGTAACTTTAGCAATTCATTTCAAATCATTTCAAAATCGTTTAAATGTCATTAAACAAATTTTTTTATTACGAGATTTGTTTAACGATTTGCTAAAAGTGTTTTATACCGCTTCATATTTAGTGGATATGCTATTTGTATCAATGCAAACTGCATTGCATAACATGTTCGCGATACAGCGGACCAAAATGCATTTTTGAAATGCAAAAAAAAATGAGGAAAGAAATATGTAAGTGTTTTATACAGCTCCAAATTTTGTTCATATGCAATCTGTAGCCGTTTATACTACATGCCATAATCAAAAGAACAATACCATGTCTATACGAGTACAAGTACGACTCATAGTTATATGCAAAGTGAACAATTTTCGGAACTTTTAAAATCGCTACCAAAGTGGCTTAGAAAAAGATATAAATATCATATATATATATCATATATATATATTTTATCATAGGTTCCAAGTACGTGAACAAAAATCAGTGCCAACTTAAGTGTCCCACTTTGACCACAGCAATGATGCAATAATAGCTTGTTGCACTTAGTTAACATCATATTTCTTGCCAAAACTATTTAACCGATTTGGATCGAATTTTTTAATTTCGTGTTGTAATACTCTAGACTATTTGATTCCAAATTTTTAGCAGAGTTGGAAAATTTTTGACCTATTTTTTCAGCGCTTCAAAATTACTTAGTTTTTCAGAATTTTGTTTACCAATGTTTAGAGAGCAACTCAAATAAAACATACATGAATTTTAAACTAATGTGGTCTTGTAGAAAATTTTATAACAAACAAGAATGTAGTGGATGGCTTTTTTCTAAGTTACGTATTTCCAAAGTTATAAAGGAAAATGTCGGAAAAAATGGGGTGATTTTAGCATTTTTTTGGCTGTTGCATTTTTCCTGCAGCGAGCACAGGTTTTTCAAAGTTGCAAACATAGCTACAGACTACTCTAACATGCCCCAAGAATGAATCAAAAATGCAGAACTACATCGCACACAGCGAATTTATTGTCGAATTTGACTGGGCTAACAGTTTTTGGAAAAAAAATAAAAAAAAAATACAAAAGTATTCGATAACATAATTGCGCTAATGCTATTTGCTTATATTTTTGTTCTAATTTTGAATTGAGCATTATAATACAAACATATTGGGCCCGCAGCAAAAGAAACAAAAACTTTTCTTCACCATTATTAGCATTGTTTTTTGTTTATACTAATTTACTAGACATATTCTTAATGTAAGAATCAGCTGCTTCTTTGATCAGTGGATCCTCTTTATTTGGTTCCTAAAATCAAATAATAAGTTTTTAAATTTAAAATTATCAAAAATTGAGTTTTTTTGTCTTTATTTACCAAGAACAAATATTGAAGACAATATACAATTGAATTAATTGTCAAATTTCGATTCCAGTCTTCACTTAGAACAAACAGACATTGCCTTCCAAATCAATATTCGGGTGATAAACTTGAGTTGCACACTTAGCCAACTCGGAAATTAAACTCTAATCGACCATCTTTGTAGAAACCTTCGTCTGGACAAATTATAAGCTTAAAGTTGACAAGATCATCCGGATCGGGAAAATCAGTTGTGCAGGTTCTTGGAAGGTTTAACTCAATTATATCTAAAATAGAAGGTAAAATTGTTAAAAATTTGTCGAGAAGATAAGCGAGAACAAAACTAAAGGTAAAATTAAATTTTACATACGTATACCGATTCCTGGATATGAAGCAGGGTATTGCTCACAAACACTGAATTCGGTGCCGGGCTAGCGAAGGCAACATTTTGTGGTATCCATTCGTAGTAGCCTGGTGGTGGTTGATAAGCTGGTGGATGAGCTTCATGCCAAGCCCCAGTTGGAGTGTCGGGATTATCATTCAAACAACCCATATTTAGCTGAGCAATAGAAGTGGCTCGCAACATAGCCTGACCGTATTCGATGGCACAACCGGATTTTAAATACAACTTGAATTTCACTTCACCAATGAAATTGTCATTTGGTTGAGCACTCACTTTGCCTTTAATGTAAAAGGTTCCGAAAACAGTTTGTTCAATATCCACCTGCACATATAAAAAAGTTGAGTATTGGGGATTAAGATGTATCAAAATATGAACTCACATCACTCATAGTAATAAAAGGATCACTGAACGACATAATTTCTTCATTTTGCTTCTTACTATTGAAGATCATTCGATGTGATGTCAGGTAAATATGTGCAGTTTTTATTCCTTTGAAAACTGAATTATCCTGGCCAGCGAAATTCAAGCTGATATTTCCACTATGAATGAGAATTCTGAAAGAGAAGAGGAAATGATGTTTATTACATAAAGAACTTAAAGGTGCTTTGAAATTTTCTATTTTACATGGTGTAGCAAGGTGAGCCAAACAAATCTAGAATTTAGCAGATGATCTCAGACACAAGGACTCTCTCAGTGCCCCTTGGCAGTAGATTATATTTTTAGTAGATTTTTGATTTCTTTAGGAGATTTAAAGTCTTTTGTTTCCAATAAAACGTGTCGCCATCATTTTGATTGGGACTTGCGTTTTAGTAGGAAGTAATTTCCTGTATTATTTACTTCTCCGTGAGCGCTTTTTTCACATTGTATCGCATCTATAAATGAACACAAAAAAAAAACTTTTTAAAGATATTAAAAATACACTTTTATACAAATTAATAAACTTTTATTGAAGTTAAAATAAAATCTTATTTCACGAGTTTCACGTTTCACGTATTTTTTTTTTTTTTGAGAACTGTCATTTTTGATAAACCAACAAAAAAACTTACCTGTCAGTTTGAGCAAATTTCGCCATTTTGTTTTTTAATCCACCACTCACATGGATTCACGGATAGGAAAAAAAGAGTAGATTAAGAGAGTTTTCTCTTACTCACCTCAAATAAATTTAGCGGGTGTTTAAGGCAAGGGGGGTACGAGTTGGGCCTTTAGGTAGTATACTTACTCTATGGTTTCTACCATAGAGTAAGTATACTACCTAGAGGCCCGACTCGTACCCCCCTTGCCTTAAACACCCGCAAAATTTATTTGAGGTGAGTAAGAGAAAACTCTCTTAATCTACTCTTTTTTTCCTATCCGTGAATCCATGTGAGTGGTGGATTAAAAAACAAAATGGCGAAATTTGCTCAAACTGACAGGTAAGTTTTTTTTGTTGTTTTCGTTTTGTCAAAAATCTGACAGTTCTAAATAAAATAAATTATGTGAAATCTAAAATCATGTAAAGTTTTTATTTTAATATCAATAAAAGTTTATTTACTTGTATAAAAGAATATTTTTAATGTCATTACAAAGTTTGTTGTGTTTATTTCTAGCTGCGGTACAATGTGAAAAAAGATTTTCATTTGGTTCCCTAAGACCCTCTTCGATTCTGAAGAAGCATTCCAAGCGAAGAAATGCGATGTCGCAGCTATTATTCAGTCACACTCGAAGGGACGAAAACAACGCAAGCTGTATCTTAAACTTCGTGAGAACACAATTATACTGCAATCATATTGCCGACGGTTTTTGGCGATTCAAGCTGCCAAAAGAAGACCAGAGGCTGCTGTTAAGATTCGAGCATTCATTAAAGGCTTCATCACCAGAGAAGATCCACCAAATGGTGTGAATGAAAAGTTCTTTGCCAATGCAAAGAGATAGTGGCTTATAAGATTATCAAAGGAGTTACCAACAAAAGTGCTGGACATGAGTTGGCCTTCCGCAGCCAAAACATTGTCAGGAAGCCTCTACATACCTACATATGGTGCATCGGCTTCACTTAACAAGAAATTATAGTCAGCAGCTGAGTAATGAGAAGAAGCAATTTGAACTCAAAAGTCACAGCTGAAAAGGTCTTAAAAGGTTAGTTTTTTGTTAAATTAATTTATTTCCCTTCTAAATAAAGTGTGTTTTCCATATACCTACCTAGATAAAAAGAAAAATTACCCGCAAAGTATTGCCAAATGGTTCGAAAAAGACCACATTTCCAAGGAACACTCGGCGCAAGTTAGTAATTTTGTGACAACAGCATTAGGTTCTGAAGAACTTAAATATTCCTCACCTTGCGTCAAATACGATCGACATGGCTATAAGCCAAGAGGTCGATTCATCCTCCTCAGCATAGAGTAAGTATACTACCTAGAGGCCCGACTCGTACCCCCCTTGCCTTAAACACCCGCAAAATTTATTTGAGGTGAGTAAGAGAAAACTCTCTTAATCTACTCTTTTTTTCCTATCCGTGAATTTATGTGAGTGGTGGGTTAAAAAACAAAATGGCGAAATTTGCTCAAACTGACAGGTAAGTTTTTTTTGTTGTTTTCGTTTTGTCAAAAATCTGACAGTTCTAAGTAAAATAAATTATGTGAAATCTAAAATCGTGTAAAGTTTTTATTTTAATATCAATAAAAGTTTATTTACTTGTATAAAAGCATATTTTTAATGTCATTAAAAAGTTTGTTATGTTTATTTCTAGCTGCGGTACAATGTGAAAAAAGATTTTCATTTGGTTCCCTAAGACCCTCTTCGATTCTGAGAAGCATTCCAAGCGAAGAAACGCGATGTCGCAGCTATTATTCAGTCACACTCGAAGGGACGAAAACAACGCAAGCTGTATCTTAAATTTCGTGAGAACACAATTATACTGCAATCATATGCTGCTGTTAAGATTCGAGCATTCATTAAAGGCTTCATCACCAGAGAAGATCCACCAAATGGTGTGAATGAAAAGTTCATTGCCAATGCAAAGAGATAGTGGCTTATAAGATTATCAAAGGAGTTACCAACAAAAGTGCTGGACATGAGTTGACCTTCCGCAGCCAAAACATTGTCAGGAAGCCTCTACATACCTACATATGGTGAATCGGCTTCACTTAACAAGAAATTATAGTCAGCAGCTGAGTGATGAGAAGAAGCAATTTGAACTCAAAAGTCACAGCTGAAAAGGTCTTTAAAGGTCAGTTTTTTGTTAAATTAATTTATTTCCCTTCTAAATAAAGTGTGTTTTCCATATACCTACCTAGATAAAAAGAAAAATTACCCGCAAAGTATTGCCAAATGGTTCGAAAAAGACCACATTTCCAAGGAACACTCGGCGCAAGTTAGTAATTTTGTGACAACAGCATTAGGTTCTGAAGAACTTAAATATTCCTCACCTTGCGTCAAATACGATCGACATGGCTATAAGCCAAGAGGTCGATTCATCCTCCTCAGCAACAAAGCTATCTACCTTCTTGACGCAACAAACAAAAGCATCGACTGCCATTGGCCAAAATTGATTTTGTGCTAACGAATCACAGTGATCATCTGATGTTGGTACGAATTCCATTAGACTAAAAGAAAGACAAGGGTGATCTTATTCTAGAGATTCCTGCAATTATTGAGTGCTGCACGTACATCATTCATACAGTTGGCACAGCAAACATAGTCAGTAGTGTGAATAGAGATTCGTAAGTTAAAAAGTTCTTTTTCTTGAAATAACAAATAGAATATATCTTAAAATTGGTAGAAATTTAATGGAATTGCCAGATAAACCACTTTGTAATTCCAAAACTATCTACTTCATTGGGAAATATTTTTTCCAATTAAAAATGCTTTTGGTGACACTTAGTAGACTTAATTTGAAACAGTTTTGATAGTACAGTTACGGTTTTGATTTTTTTAGTTTATAGGTTCTACCTTTTTCTTAACTTTTCTTGGTATGGAGGTATTCAGCCTTATCGGCAATTTCGGGAGAGATTGTTCTACTCCCGATTTTCATTTTTCCCTGGATTCGAATACTCCTTTCGTCAATCTCCCCCGGAAATTACTTCGAATCAGTTTCGAAATACTTTGGGTGAATTTATATTCTGAAATTATTTGTCTGTCAAAGTTTGAAAATTATTTTATGAAATCAAATTAAATATTTGAAGTATTTGTGGTGATTAAGAACTATTTTGCATCGTAGATTTAATTCTCATGTAATGGAAACGCGTAAAAATATTCAAAAGTTAAAGAAAACTATTTTGTTTGTCTATTTTGTTGTTGTAATATTTTTGTTCTCTCCCTCTGTGCAAAACTGTGTTACTTTATAAGGGGAAAAAACCCGAAAGTGTTAAAAATATTTCCAAAATGTGTAAAAAATATAAAGAAACAATAACTTAATATAGATCGCTTAAAACAAAACCAATTTCTCCTCCAAGCCGTTTCCCCTTTAAGTCTTTAGCTTGTTGTAGAGTGGACATACAGCCACACATACCAATACCGATGGACTTCTCGGTAAACGTAATGTTGGATTTTATTAAAATGCCTATATTTTTAAACCGAAACCAAAACTTATCCTTTACACCCCGACTCCACAGGCCATGAACGATGTCCATAATCCAATCTGATTTGTATGGATATGTCACTGCTTGGACATGGATTTTTGCGACTGCATTGGATTTTTTTTTAGACATGTTCCATAGTCCAGCCATCATTCATGGCCTGTGGAGTCGGGGTATTAGAGCAAGTAAAAAATTATAAAACCTTCAAAAATAGGTAGTAATATCCTTCTATTTTTAAAATTCTTCAACTAAATTGAGGCGAGTTTTTTCCAGGGAAACATCATTAATTTTCCCCCGGGAAATAGATTTACGATATCTAGTTTTTTCATTGTAGTTTTTTCCCATTTTTCGAACATTATTTATGATTGGACAGTCTCATACGGGGAAAAATTCCTTATTCCCGATAAGGCTGATTATTTACTTAAGCCAATTATTTCAAAACAGACTATTGGCTACAAAAAATTGCATAAATCAGACAGGGACTGTACCTTGCAAAGAATATAAAAAGTCAAACTAAGTACATATAATATGCCAAATTTTGATTTTGGAACGATTTTGAGTATTAGAACTTTTTGAGTTAATACATTTTTGGAAAGTCCTTTTTGGCAACATATTGATTTTAATCTTTTTAAAGAATTGGTTTAAAAATATCAAAATTACACAGCACATACATAATTATGTACATAGAAGGTAATGGTTTATATTTTTGGTAAGAATCTAAAATCGATATCGTTGTTTTTTCTTAAAATATTTGAGTTGAAAAATATTTGTTAAGAGTTTTTATTAGTAGCAAGTAGTAGAAAGCAACAAAATTAAATGCAGGCTTTGAAAACTATAAACAAAAATCTTTCTGTCGTTCCTCAATGAGTAGTTGCTTTCGGAGGACCTTATATCTTATACTTTCCTTTTAAAATTGTGGCTTTGATTACATTATTCATTAAGCACTTAACAGCAAGTCTAGTTCCGTTTCAAAGTTCTTTTTGATTTTTATTCCGAAGCATGATGATTGGTACACTGACTTTTATTCGTCAATTATGGGGTGGCTAAATCTATGGCAGGAGGTAAATCTAGTTAATTAAGAAATTCTGTTGGATAGTTCACTACGTCATCTTCGTCTATAATATAATCGATTGACTTATATGATACTAGTTCACCAATTATTCCATTTTGAATATCCCAATTAACATCGTTAACATCTTTATTTTTTCCTACTAATATTGCTCGTTCGCTCAACCAAGCATGATCTTTCTGTCGCTGTCCAATATTTGGAAAAACTTTTTTAATCTTTAATTTAATTCTTCTTGAGTTTGGGTAATCTCACAAAAATGTTTCGGCAATGTTATTAATCCATTATCAATGGGCATTTTGCCATTACCAATATTCAACAACTGCTTTGAAAACAACGGCCGATGAATCGTTTCGCAATTGGACACTCATATTTATTTTCAATCTGATTGTTTTGACATATCTCAAATATGATTTCAAACATGCATTCATTTCATCCGCTGGAGTTGATTGTGGAACTACGCGCAATAATATAAAGAAACCGCCAAATAATTTTTGATTGTTTTGAAGATATTCAAAGCTTCCAATGACTTCTTAAGAGCCATCGTGCATTCATCCCACACAATAATCTTACATTGTTGTAATACCTGTGCTGTTTCCAAATTCTTTGGAATGTTACATGTGATGGGTGTTTCATTAATATGTATGTTCAATATGTTAACTTCAGTAGGCCGAAATGTTGTTTTGTTTGACTTTTTTTTACCATAAATGACAATAATAAAATCTGAATTTCCGGTTTGATTCTATAAACAAATGTTTGATTTTTCTTCGTTTTGTTGACATATTTTTTTTAACTTTAAATTTTTTTTGTCATAAAAATGGTAAGCGGTCACAGGTCATTTTTTGTATACACAAACCTGCTACAGAACAATACCTTTCCAACAAAAAAAAATTCATCGAATTCGTAGCTACCAAACTTGAGATATAAGAACACAAACGAACAACAATTCATTTATATATATATATATATAGATAAAAACTTTCATTTTAATTTATTGACAAATGTTACACTTTTCCACAACTATTTTATTTGTTCCTAGTGGTCGTACGATAGGAAATGAAAATTATGAAACGAAATTAATGTTGAACCGGTTCATATTTCACTCTTTAGCCTAGTACTCACCTCTTTGTGAAATGAAAAATAAATACGGTACAAATTCACGTGAATATTCATTATGAACCCATTATTGATTCTCCACGTGAATATTCAGTCCTCAGTTTTCTAATATTTGATACACACTTTGAATGAAACAAATATTGATTTGTATGAAAGTTTTTCTGACAGAATCTTGACAAAATGCTAACGAAGACTATTTTCAATACCATGGTTTCTTGTCTTTGCTTGATGGTAGCACTTTAAATTCAAAAATAAACGACATTTAAGTCCAAAATAATTCCTTATGTTATTTAATTAAATTATTTTTCAACTTTTATTTTGAGCTTGATAAATTAATTGACAAATGTCACACTTTTCCACAAATTTTGTATTTTTTTCCTAGTGGCTGGCTGCACGTTGCGAAATGAAAATTATAAAATGAAATTCATTTTGAACCGGTTCATATTTCACTTTCACATTTGGGTACTCACCTCTCGTTTTTAATTTCATCGGTGTGAAATAAGTGTCACTTTTATATAGGAATTTCATTTTCACTCGAACTGAGTACTAGGCTTTACATTTGGTTACTCAGCTCTCGTGTTGAATTTCATCGCTGTGAAATATGTGTCACTTTTATATGGACATTTTGTTTTCACTCGAAGTGAGTACTAGGCTTTACTTTGACTGATTTGATGGATTTATAAAATGTATAAGAAAACGTTTGTAACGATGATTTTTATTTGTATGATCATAAAAATACATTTATTTTGATTCGCAATCCTACCTTATGTTTTTGTGGAACAGAATATATTTATAATTATTGAAATTAGCTTTTTAAGCCACAGTTGTTGTGACACAATCCCCTTTCAATTATATTGAAACATATTTTTGTATTTATATTCCAGCTTACATCGAAGTAAGGTGGTCAATGCCCAGAATTATAGGCAAACAAGCTACAATCAAAAAATTTTCGCCGCAAACAACTTTAACAACAAAGATTCGAATGAAGAATCTATTTAACATTGTGGAGACATTCAGGAGTGATGAAAACAAGAGTTGAACTGATTTAGTAATTGCATGATCAGTTATATCCTTTTGAAGAGAATATTCATGCCTTCGGATTGATCTTTCTTTTTTTTAAGATTTACTTGTATCATATCAGAGAATTCAATGTATAAAGATATTCACCCTTATTACGGTTGTCGTTTCACTAAAACGACACGTCCCTGGAGGCGTCAATTGATGTTTAATTCAAACGAATTTCGTCATAAGGATGAGATGCGTGGAGATTGGACAGAAACTGTCGCCTCTAGAGCCTTGTCGTTTTACTGTCGTTTTAGTGAAACGACTATCATAATAGGGGTGATTAGTTTTCCAATTGTATGCATAATTATTTGTATAACAAATTTGTCAATAGTTATATAATTATTGAAATGTAACAGTAAAATTTTACTAAATAAAAACATACATACATACACTTGAATCATTGTCAAAATCAATAACATTTTATTTTGTTAAAGCATCATTAATCTTCCTCATAAAATTGTAATACTTTATAGAACATATTTAAAAGAAACTTGTTTCTTTTTGTCTTTTTATTTAAATTTGTTCCTTTTGCGAATCATATATATTAAGTTTATGCATTAATAAAAATAAGTTATTTAAAATAATTATACATAGTTACAAAAATAAATACAAATTAATAAAAGTATAAAAACAAAATAGTATTTTTTTAACGGAGCAGCCAATGAAAATTGGATGTAACAAAAAATTGAGATATTTCTATTTACATACTTAACATAGGACAACAAACAAAAAAATTCCTGCCATAGTATGTTTTTGTACCACCAGATTTTCAGAGTACCAGAACAGCAATTTATAAAATAGTTTGAGATAGGATTCACTATTGGCAGATTGTTGATGCTGAACTTGTTGCAAGTCAACTTGGCTGTTTGAATTAATTCCGATTCACTCTGATTCAGAGTCCTAAGCAATTCCTCACCTGAGTTCTATCTTGTTCAATAGACCATTTTTCACGAAATTGAGTTAGAAATGCAGTTTTTATAATTCGAGGGTGCTCTTTCGATTGGCGCAAACCATTTTGTTCTATGGAGAACTGTTTGGTTCAATAGACCACAATACCCATTTGAGTGTTACTTTCGTTCAATAAACCACTTATCATTATTTTTGTATCATATTGCACAATTCATGGTATATCTTTAAAATCATACCATCTTATATCTTTCTTGTTCAATATCCAAATTATTTTCGTTACAATTTGTACCTTATTGATCAAAAACATTTTAATTTGGTTTTGTTAAAACGAAAATTCTATTTTGTTCAATATCATACAAAATCACCATTGTTTACCTTGGTTTGCCTATAATGTACTATGTAAATGGCCAAAAGCGTAGAAAACGCAAAATTATAATGTGTCCAAGTTGCAATCATTAGTTGCTGTCATAATTGTCTTTCAAAATTTTCCTATGAAAGGTTTCGACAAATATTCAATGCTTTACCTATTTTTAATCTTATGGAATGTAATACAAATATTGTGTACAAAAGAAGTGGATGCTGTGCACAGTGAAATACAGAAATACTTTAAGGACTTGGACGTTTACAGCCTCATTTCTTTAATAAAGATTCTGAAGGGAATTAATTACACCAAAATTAAAATGAGATTGCAGAGCTTTAAAAAGAAAACAATTTTAATTTTAATAAGACAAATCAAATACAGAAGCAATGACCTTATTTCCTTGTACAGTGCGGTTCACTTGTTTAGACGCACCAATTTTTTTTTTTAAGTTTATTTTTTTCTTTCGTATGTATCAATTATCACACACATAAGCCTTTTATTTTGAAATGTGTTCATCATTTTCAGGTACTTATTCCTAAACTACTTATGGATCAACAAAATTATTTTTAAAACATAAACAAAAACTAAATTAATTACTTTGTTTTAATAATATGAAATTTTAAACTAACATAATAAATATTTAATACTTAAAACTAAGTTCGCATCTTAACAATAACTGAATTAGCTAGCTTTACAATTCTATTGAAATCTGCTTTCGATTGGCCTCTCCAATATTTACATCGTCCCCATATAACAGCAGGGAAATTAGGACTTTGTATATCATGGAAGATTCGTGCAATATTCCTTCCAGTAAATGTATTATCAGGATACATATTTATTATTGAATAAATATCACCAGTTATTTCGTCATCGGTTATGTTGGATTGCTAATAAAAAACGACAATTAAAGAAAACGCAAAATAAATATGGCAAAATAAATATGATACCTGAATTAACTGTGCTTTCTCTTGCGTTGCAGACCGACTATAAAGGGAGTCAAGAGCTTCATCGATCTCATCCAATGTAAAATCTCCAGGCGATTTAACTCTAAAACCCAAATCAAAGTAGGAAACTGTTAATGGTGATCTCTTTGGGTAACCATTTTCTGAAAGCAAAAGAATTAACATTCGACTTCTAATTCATATTTTTAAAACTTTTTAAGCTTACGTGTAATCCATTCAAGATTCTTTAATTGATATTTAACAACTCCACTATTCCATCCGATTGCAGCAGCAATGTCAATCACAGAAAATTCAAGGGTGTTGCTATCCTCCTTGAAGGTTTTGTTTTTCAATTGTAAGGCTATGGCCATTGCCAGTGGAGGACAGTCTCTAGCTGCATGTCTAAAATAAAAATTAAATAACTTATATCGGCGCCTAAGACTGACTTTTTATGTGACTTATCTTACTTTAAGTACTTTGCTCCTCCGTAAGATATCACTTTGCACATTATATAAGCCGAACTGAGCACATTTATACCCCAACGGCAATCTTATTCTAAATAACAAAGAAGTGTTGATATGTTCTCTTCTGGTATATCTAAGGCTTGTACTGTTTTCTCAATTGAGATTCCAATTTCATGGCCTGGACAGATTCTTTTTCGTGGTTGTTTTTTATCAGTCGATTTCGAAGGGCCCTGTGAAACAAGTTTATCATCAACATCAAACATATCTTCCTCCCAGTCGATGTTTTAAGATGCTTTGATTTCCTCCTGATGTTCATTTACAAAATCACTTGAAGACAAATATTTAAAAAAAAAAGGTATATTAAACCAGATCTAGACAATTCAATTGCAAATCTTACTTTTTCTTCAAATTGTTTTCACACGAACAGGGAATGAATAATTTTTGCAAAAGTTTACGAATTACATGTCTATCAATAGAATTGGAAAAAATATGTCGGCGTAATTCATTCTGATCGCCACCCTTCGAATCTAAAAACAAATGACAATGAGATATTTTTCCATCGCGACCTGCACGACCGATCTCTTGCACATAGCTCTCGAAATTTCTTGGCATATTATAGTGAATGACTGAACGGATGTCTGGTTTATTGATTCCCATACCAAAAGCTATTGTAGCCACAACAATGCGAAGCTCGTTTTTCATAAAAGCATTTTGTATTGTTCGCCGGCGTGATGCTGGGAAACCAGCATGATAAGGTTCTGCCTGCCAATTAACGCGTTTACGTTTTTTAGCGCTCGCTGGTACATTGTCGGATTTTCTATCCTAAAAGATTGAGGGCTTAAAAAGAAAAAAACAACAAATAATTAACTCCACTAACCTGCATGTAGGTTCTTATTTGTCCAGCAATTCGTTCGCATTCATCACGTCTAGTGCAGTAGATAATAATCGACTGGCAGGCATCGAATCTGCAAGGAAAAGCAAAAGGACAAAAGATGTAGGACGGTCCGAAATTATTTTCTTTGTGTGCGTGAAGTTTCAGATTTAGACAAAGCCATACAAAAGACGATTCTTATCTTACCTTTTACTCAACAGTAATCCGATCAGAGCTGTGTCTCTATTTTCATCCTTCGAAACTGACAATATCAAATTGTCCGGTAAGGGAACATCACTAATGATTCCTTTCTCTCCATCCGGAATGCTCAAATGTCTGATTATACTGGTTCTAGTGGGTAATGTTGCCGTTGCTGTCAAACCCAAGACAGTTTTTACACCCATATTCTTTTGTAAAACCTTACAAATCATCAAATAGCTAGGTCGGAAATTATCCCAACAAAATATCAATTTCTCCATTATTGATCATTTCTAGAATTTTTATTCGTTGTTGCGGAGTTTGATTGGTATGCAGGCAGTGAGCTCGTAGAAAATGTGGAACACCATGAACTTGATCCTCCATCAAAGATACCAACGGCGAAATTACCAAAGTTATGGAACCCATTTTTTTGATTAGGCAGTTGATAGCAGAGATTTTCCACTGCCAGTACTGAGAGTTACCAATGTCGATTGGCCGGTGAGAATTCTCATTATGGCCCGATCCTGGCCCTTGCGGAAGTCAGTGTGGCCAAACTCCCTAAGCACTTCATAGACTTCTTCTGTTGCTGCTGGGATAGATCCGTCAGGATTAAGTTCATAGATAGCGCCGCCTTTGGAAACTACATTGGGAGCATTGAGTAGACCAGCTTTTTCAAGATTTTATGCCCTATATATACTTTTGGTGGAGATGGTGGGATTTCAGCTGGTTTTTCTGTTGCTGCTTGGATTTCTTTATAAATTTCAGCGACTATGTCTTCTTCTGCTTAATTTTCTTTGCCATCAAAAGTTTCTTCCTCGTCATCTTCTTCGCCATCTTTCTTATACAGAAGCGTGTTCGTTGCTTCTGGAAGTTTATCCAAATTCCGGCTATGCACAACCAATGCACTCTGACTGGCCATCTTCTCTGCCTCTTCTAGAGTTAAGTAAGGACTATCATCATCCATATCCACAGTAGCTGGCAAAAGAGAATCACCTTTAAGTTTGCACTGCTGGGCAAAATGACCCGGCTGACCGCACTGAAAACAAGTCAAGATCCCGCCATCACATCCACCCATGTTCATTTCGGGTCCAATCAAAGCGGCTGCTTTCTTCTGTTTCCATTGGCTCTTTTTGTATTTAGAGAAGTTTACTGTTTTCTTGCCACGAACGAAAACCTTCTTTTGGATATTGATCCGGACAAAATTCTCATTCAATTTTCCAGAAGCCACTTTGTCAGCTAACTTGTTTTTTAGTGCTTCGCCTTTTTCATTCACTATAAAACATGTCTTGCTTACATCAGTTTTTTTTATTCCTCCTATTTTTTCGCTTACATTGTTAATATACTCATCTGCAAATCTTATTTTTTCTTCAAATTCTTTTCACACGAACAGGGAATGGATAATTTTTGCAAAAGTTTACGAATTTTATGTCTATCAATAGAATAGGAGCGCAATGTTTTTTTTTATTCTATCTGTCAAAATTCTCGACATGATTGAGCAAAACTGGTCTATTTCTTGTGGCGGAAGTTAGGGCACATACGCATGGAATTTCAAGGGTGTGATTCTACTTTTTGATTACATTTTCTTTGTTTTCAATAGAAATAGTAATAAATATTACTGGATTTATATGCCAGAAGCAATAAAAGGCTTAATCAAATAAAGTTTTTGTTCATAAACATTTAGAAGCATCAATTTTATTGACAAAATATTTTATTTTTCAGTTTTTGAATTTAACGGATTCCCTTTTGTGAATATCCGATTCACCAATTGAGCACATGACCACGTTTGAGCAAATGCCCTAATGCATACATACAAAGCTCGTTTTGTCCCATTTAAAATGCATTGCAACTGCACACATCCTTACTGAATAGGGCATAAATCCTCTCAATTCAGCTTGTAGGGTGAAAGAGCATGGACACCTTAAGTCGGTTCTCTAGGTAGTATTTTCTCTATGCTCCTCAGCATAGAGTAAGTATACTACCTAGAGGCCCGACTCGTACCCCCCTTGCCTTAAACACCCGCAAAATTTATTTGAGGTGAGTAAGAGAAAACTCTCTTAATCTACTCTTTTTTTCCTATCCGTGAATCCATGTGAGTGGTGGATTAAAAAACAAAATGGCGAAATTTGCTCAAACTGACAGGTAAGTTTTTTTTGTTGTTTTCGTTTTGTCAAAAATCTGACAGTTCTAAGTAAAATAAATTATGTGAAATCTAAAATCATGTAAAGTTTTTATTTTAATATCAATAAAAGTTTATTTACTTGTATAAAAGCATATTTTTAATGTCATTAAAAAGTTTGTTGTGTTTATTTCTAGCTGCGGTACAATGTGAAAAAAGATTTTCATTTGGTTCCCTAAGACCCTCTTCGATTCTGAGAAGCATTCCAAGCGAAGAAACGCGATGTCGCAGCTATTATTCAGTCACACTCGAAGGGACGAAAACAACGCAAGCTGTATCTTAAACTTCGTGAGAACACTATTATATTGCCGACGGTTTTTGGCGATTCAAGCTGCCAAAAGAAGACCAGAGGCTGCTGTTAAGATTCGAGCATTCATTAAAGGCTTCATCACCAGAGAAGATCCACCAAATGGTGTGAATGAAAAGTTCATTGCCAATGCAAAGAGATAGTGGCTTATAAGATTATCAAAGGAGTTACCAACAAAAGTGTTGGACATGAATTGGCCTTCCGCAGCCAAAACATTGTCAGGAAGCCTCTACATACCTACATATGGTGCATCGGCTTCACTTAACAAGAAATTATAGTCAGCAGCTGAGTAATGAGAAGAAGCAATTTGAACTCAAAAGTCACAGCTGAAAAGGTCAGTTTTTTGTTAAATTAATTTATTTCCATTCTAAATAAAGTGTGTTTTCCATATACCTACCTAGATAAAAAGAAAAATTACCCGCAAAGTATTGCCAAATGGTTCGAAAAAGACCACATTTCCAAGGAACACTCGGCGCAAGTTAGTAATTTTGTGACAACAGCATTAGGTTCTGAAGAACTTAAATATTCCTCACCTTGCGTCAAATACGATCGACATGACTATAAGCCAAGAGGTCGATTCATCCTCCTCAGCAACAAAGCTATCTACCTTCTTGACGCAACAAACAAAAGCATCGACTGCCATTGGCCAAAATTGATTTTGTGCTAAAGAATCACAGTGATCATATGATGTTGGTACGAATTCCATTAGACTAAAAGAAAGACAAGGGTGATCTTATTCTAGAGATTCCTGCAATTATTGAGTGCTGCACGTACATCATTCATACAGTTGGCACAGCAAACATAATCAGTAGTGTGAATAGAGATTCGTAAGTTAAAAAGTTCTTTTTCTTGAAATAACAAATAGAATATATCTTAAAATTGGTAGAAATTTAATGGAATTGCCAGATAAACCACTTCGTAATTCCAAAACTATCTACTTCATTGGGAAATAATTTTTCCAATTAAAAATGCTTTTGGTGACACTTAGTAGACTTAATTTGAAACAGTTTTGATAGTACAGTTACGGTTTTGATTTTTTTAGTTTATAGGTTCTACCTTTTTCTTAACTTTTCTTGGTATGGAGGTATTCAGCCTTATCGGCAATTTCGGGAAAGAGATTGTTCTACTCCCGATTTTCATTTTTCCCTGGATTCGAATACTCCTTTCGTCAATCTCCCCCGGATTCAATCTCCCCCGGAAATTACTTCGAATCAGTTTCGAAATACTTTGAGTGAATTTATATTCTGAAATTATTTGTCTGTCAAAGTTTGAAAATTATTTTATGAAATCAAATTAAATATTTGAAGTATTTGTGGTGATTAAGACCTATTTTGCATCGTAGATTTAATTCTCATGTAATGGAAACGCGTAAAAATTATTCAAAAGTTAAAGAAAACTATTTTGTTTGTCTATTTTGTTGTTGTAATATTTTTGTTCTCTCCCTCTGTGCAAAACTGTGTTACTTTATGAGGGGAAAAAACCCGAAAGTGTTAAAAATATTTCCAAAATGTGTAAAAAATATAAAGAAACAATAACTTAATATAGATCGCTTAAAACAAAACTAATTTCTCCTCCAAGCCGTTTCCCCTTTAAGTCTTTAGCTTGTTGTAGAGTGGACATACAGCCACACATACCAATACCGATGGACTTCTCGGTAAACGTAATGTTGGATTTTATTAAAATGCCTATATTTTTGAACCGAAACCAAAACTTATCCTTTACACCCCGACTCCACAGGCCATGAACGATGTCCATAATCCAATCTACAATCTGATTTGTATGGATATGTCACTGCTTGGACATGGATTTTTGCGACTGCATGGGATTAGTCCGGCCATCATTCATGGCCTGTGGAGTCGGGGTATTAGAGCAAGTAAAAAATTATAAAACCTTCAAAAATAGTTAGTAATATCCTTCTATTTTTAAAATTCTTCAACTAAATTGAGGCGAGTTTTTTCCAGGGAAACATCATTAATTTTCCCCCGGGAAATAGATTTACGATATCTAGTTTTTTCATTGTAGTTTTTTCCCATTTTTCGAACATTATTTATGATTGGACAGTCTCATACGGGGAAAAAATCCTTATTCCCGATAAGGCTGATTATTTACTTAAGCCAATTATTTCAAAACAGACTATTGGCTACAAAAAATTGCATAAATCAGACAGGGACTGTACCTTGTAAAGAATATAAAAAGTCAAACTAAGTAAATATAATATGCCAAATTTTGATTTTGGAACGATTTTGAGTATTAGAACTTTTTGAGTTAATACATTTTCGGAAAGTCTTTTTTGGCATCATATTGATTTTAATCTTTTAAAAGATTTGGTTTAAAAATATCAAAATTACACAGCACATACATAATTATGTACATAGAAGGTAATGGTTTATATTTTTGGTAAGAATCTAAAATCGATATCGTTGTTTTTTCTTAAAATATTTGAGTTGAAAAATATTTGTTAAGAGTTTTTATTAGTAGCAAGTAGTGAAAGCAACAAAATTAAATGCAGGCTTTGAAAACTATAAAGAAAAATTTTTCTGTCGTTCCTCAATGAGTAGTTGCTTTCGGAGGACCTTATACCTTATACTTTCCTTTTAAAATTGTGGCTTTGATTACATTATTCATTAAGCGCTTAACAGCAAGTCTAGTTCCGTTTCAAAGTTCTTTTTGATTTTTATTCCGAAGCATGATGATTGGTACACTGACTTTTATTCGTAAATTTTGGGGTGGCTTAATCTATGGCAGGAGGTAAATCTAGTTAATTAAGAAATTCTGTTGGATAGTTCACTACGTCATCTTCGTCTATAATATAATCGATTGACTTATATGATACTAGTTCACCAATTATTCCATTTTGAATATCCCAATTAACATCGTTAACATCTTTATTTTTTCCTGCTAATATTGCTCGTTCGCTCAACCAAGAATGATCTTTCTGTCGCTGTCCAATATTTGGAAAAACTTTTTTAATCTTTAATTTAATTCTTCTTGAGTTTGGGTAATCTCACAAAAATGTTCCGGCAATGTTATTAATCCATCATCAATGGGCATTTTGCCATTACCAATGTTCAACTACTGCTTTGAAAACAACGGCCGATGAATCGTTTCGCAATTGGACACTCATATTTATTTTCAATCTGATTGTTTTGACATATCTCAAATATGATTTCAAACATGCATTCATTTCATCCGCTGGAGTTGATTGTGGAACTACGCGCAATAATATAAAGAAACCGCCAAATAAATTTTGATTGTTTTGAAGATATTCAAAGCTTCCAATGACTTCTTAAGAGCCATCGTGCATTCATCCCACACAATAATCTTACATTGTTGTAATACCTGTGCTGTTTCCAAATTCTTTGGAATGTTACATGTGATGGGTGTTTCATTAATATGTATGTTCAATATGTTAACTTCAGTAGGCCGAAATGTTGTTTTGTTTGACTTTTTTTTACCATAAATGACAATAATAAAATCTGAATTTCCGGTTTGATTCTATAAACAAATGTTGTGTGATTTTTCTTCGTTTTGTTGACATATTATTTTTTAACTTTTAATTTTTTTTGTCATAAAAATGGTAAGCAGTCACAGGTCATTTCCAACAAAAAAAAATTCATCGAATTCGTAGCTACCAAACTTGAGATATAAGAACACAAACGAACAACAATTCATTTATATATATATATATAGATAAAAACTTTCATTTTAATTTATTGACAAATGTTACACTTTTCCACAACTATTTTATTTGTTCCTAGTGGTCGTACGATAGGAAATGAAAATTATGAAACGAAATTAATGTTGAACCGGTTCATATTTCACTCTTTAGCCTAGTACTCACCTCTTTGTGAAATGAAAAATAAATACGGTACAAATTCACGTGAATATTCATTATGAACCCATTATTGATTCTCCACGTAAATATTCAGTCCTCAGTTTTCTAATATTTGATACTCACTTTGAATGAAACAAATATTGATTTGTATGAAAGTTTTTCTGACAGAATCTTGACAAAATGCTAACGAAGACTATTTTCAATACCATGGTTTCTTGTCTTTGCTTGATGGTAGCACTTTAAATTCATAGCACATTTAAGTCCAAAATAATTCCTTATGTTATTTAATTAAATTATTTTTCAACTTTTATTTTGAGCTTGATAAATTAATTGACAAATGTCACACTTTTCCACAAATTTTGTATTCTTTTCCTAGTGGCTGGCTGCACGTTGCGAAATGAAAATTATAAAATGAAATTCATTTTGAACCGGTTCATATTTCACTTTCACATTTGGGTACTAACCTCTCGTTTTTAATTTCATCGGTGTGAAATAAGTGTCACTTTTATACAGGAATTTCATTTTCACTCGAACTGAGTACTAGGCTTTACATTTGGTTACTCAGCTCTCATGTTGAATTTCATCGCTGTGAAATATGTGTCACTTTTATATGGACATTTTGTTTTCACTCGAAGTGAGTACTAGGCTTTACTTTGACTGATTTGATGGATTTATAAAATGTATAAGAAAACGTTTGTAACGATGATTTTTATTTGTATGATCATAAAAATACATTTATTTTGATTCGCAATCCTACCTTATGTTTTTGTGGAACAGAATATATTTATAATTATTGAAATTAGCTTTTTAAGCCACAGTTGTTGTTTTGTGACACAATCCCCTTTCAATTATATTGAAACATATTTTTGTATTTATATTCCAGCTTACGTAAGGTGGTCAATGCCGAGAATTATAGGCAAACAAGCTACAATCAAAAAATTTTCGCCGCAAACAACTTTAACAACAAAGATTCGAATGAAGAATCTATTTAACATTGTGGAGACATTCAGGAGTGATGAAAACAAGAGTTGAACTGATTTAGTAATTGCATGATCAGTTATATCCTTTTGAAGAGAATATTCATGCCTTCGGATTGATCTTTCTTTTTTTTAAGATTTACTTATATCATATCAGAGAATTCAATGTATAAAGATATTCACCCTTATTACGGTTGTCGTTTCACTAAAACGACAGTTAAACGACACGTCCCTGGAGGCGTCAATTGATGTTTAATTCAAACGAATTTCGTCATAAGGATGAGATTCGTGGAGATTGGACAGAAACTGTCGCCTCTAGAGCCTTGTCGTTTTACTGTCGTTTTAGTGAAACGACTATCATAATAGGGGTGATTAGTTTTCCAATTGTATGCATAATTATTTGTATAACAAATTTGTCAATAGTTATATAATTATTGAAATGTAACAGTAAAATTTTACTAAATAAAAACATACATACATACACTTGAATCATTGTCAAAATCAATAACATTTTATTTTGTTAAAGCATCATTAATCTTCCTCATAAAATTGTAATACTTTATAGAACATATTTAAAAGAAACTTGTTTCTTTTTGTCTTTTTATTTAAATTTGTTCCTTTTGCGAATCATATATATTATGTTTATGCATTAATAAAAATAAGTTATTTAAAATAATTATACATAGTTACAAAAATAAGTACAAATTATTAAAAGTATAAAAACAAAATAGTATTTTTTTAACGGAGCAGCCAATGAAAATTGGATGTAACAAAAAATTGAGATATTTCTATTTACATACTTAACATAGGACAACAAACAAAAAAATTCCTGCCATAGTATGTTTTTGTACCGCCAGATTTTCAGAGTACCAGAACAGCAATTTATAAAATAGTTTGAGATAGGATTCACTATTGGCAGATTGTTGATGCTGAACTTGTTGCAAGTCAACTTGGCTGTTTGAATTAATTCCGATTCACTCTGATTCAGAGTCCTAAGCAATTCGTCACCTGAGTTCTATCTTGTTCAATAGACCATTTTTCACGAAATTGAGTTAGAAATGCAGTTTTTATAATTCGAGGGTGCTCTTTCGATTGGCGCAAACCATTTTGTTCTATGGAGAACTGTTTGGTTCAATAGACCACAATACCCATTTGAGTGTTACTTGCGTTCAATAAACCACTTATCATTATTTTTGTATCATATTGCACAATTCATGGTATATCTTTAAAATCATACCATCTAATATCTTTCTTGTTCAATATCCAAATTATTTTCGTTACAATTTGTACCTTATTGATCAAAAACATTTTAATTTGGTTTTGTTAAAACGAAAATTCTATTTTGTTCAATATCATACAAAATCACCATTGTTTACCTTGATTTGCCTATAATGTACTATGTAAATGGCCAAAAGCGTAGAAAACGCAAAATTATAATGTGTCCAAGTTGCAAGCATTAGTTGCTGTCATAATTGTCTTTCAAAATTTTCCTATGAAAGGTTTCGACAAATATTCAATGCCTTACCTATTCTTAATCTTATGGAATGTAATACAAATATTGTGACAATTACGTTCAATTATTCTGAACCATCATGCCATTTACAGGTACAAAAGAAGTGGATGCTGTGCACAGTGAAATACAGAAATACTTTAAGGACTTGGACGTTTACAGCCTCATTTCTTTAATAAAGATTCTGAAGGGAATTAATTACAACAAAATTAAAATGAGATTGCAGAGCTTTAAAAAGAAAACAATTTTAATTTTAATAAGACAAATCAAATACAGAAGCAATGACCTTATTTCCTTGTACAGTGCGGTTCACTTGTTTAAACGCACCAATTTTTTTTTTTAAGTTTATTTTTTTCTTTCGTATGTATCAATTATCACACACATAAGCCTTTTATTTTGAAATGTGTTCATCGTTTTCAGGTACTTATTCCTAAACTACTTATGGATCAACAAAATTATTTTTAAAACATAAACAAAAACTAAATTAATAACTTTGTTTTAATAATATGAAATTTTAAACTAACATAATAAATATTTAATACTTAAAACTAAGTTCGCATCTTAACAATAACTGAATTAGCTAGCTTTACAATTTTATTGAAATCTGCTTTCGATTGGCCTCTCCAATATTTACATCGTCCCCATATAACAGCAGGGAAATTAGGACTTTGTATATCATGGAAGATTCGTGCAATATTCCTTCCAGTAAATGTATTATCAGGATACCTATTTATTATTGAATAAATATCACCAGTTATTTCATCATCGGTTATGTTGGATTGCTAATAAAAAACGACAATTAAAGAAAACGCAAAATAAATATGAGAAATTAATTAAAACGTACCTCAACATCAAGAACCAAATATTTGGGATAATCATTTTGGAAATATTCACGAACAATTACTTTTAACTTTTCAGAATTGTTTTTGGGAAAATCTTCAATTGTACAGGGTTTGTAAGATTTATATGAAACCGAAGAAAGACCTTGGAATACATATTGTAGCTGAAAAAAGAAGAAGACTATGTAAAAACTATGCTACTTTAGAGATTTGAAAACAGATACCTGAATTAACTGTGTTTTCTCTTGCGTTGCAGACCGACTATAAAGGGAGTCAAGAGCTTCATCGATCTCATCCAATGTAAAATCTCCAGGCAATTTAACTCTAAAACCCAAATCAAAGTAGGAAACTGTTAATGGTGATCTCTTTGGGTAACCATTTTCTGAAAGCAAAAGAATTAACATTCGAATTCTTGGCATATTATAGTGAATGACTGAACGGATGTCTGGTTTATTGATTCCCATACCAAAAGCTATTGTAGCCTCAACAATGCGAAGCTCGTTTTTCATAAAAGCATTTTGTATTGTTCGCCGGCGTGATGCTGGGAAACCAGCATGATAAGGTTCTGCCTGCCAATTAACGCGTTTAGGTTTTTTAGCGCTCGCTGGTACATTGTCGGATTTTCCATCCTAAAAGATTGAGGGCTTAAAAAGAAAAAAACAACAAATAATTAACTCCACTAACCTGCATGTAGGTTCTTATTTGTCCAGTAATTCGTTCGCATTCATCACGTCTAGTGCAGTACTGGCAGGCATCGAATCTGCAAGGAAAAGCAAAAGGAGAAAAGATGTAGGACGGTCCGAAATTATTTTCTTTGTGTGCGTGAAGTTTCAGATTTAGACAAAGCCATACAAAAGACGATTCCTATCTTACCTTTTACTCAACAGTAATCCGATCAGAGCTGTGTCTCTATTTTCATCCTTCGAAACTGACAATATCAAATTGTCCGGTAAGGGAACATCACTAATGATTCCTTTCTCTCCATCCGGAATGCTCAAATGTCTGATTATACTCGTTCTAGTGGGTAATGTTGCCATTGCTGTCAAACCCAAGACAGTTTTTACACCCAAATTCTTTTGTAAAACCTTACAAATCATCAAATAGCTAGGTCGGAAATTATGACTCCATTGTGAAACACAATGCGCCTCATCGATACATGCAAATGCAATGGGCGGTAGTTTTCTCAAAATCGAACCAAATCCGGTTGAACGTTCGCCGGCCACCACTGCCTCGGGCGATACCAACAAAATATCAATTTCTCCATTATTGATCATTTCTAGAATTTTTATTCGTTGTTGCGGAGTTTGATTGGTATGCAGGCAGTGAGCTCGTAGAAAATGTGGAACACCATGAACTTGATCCTCCATCAAAGATACCAACGGCGAAATTACCAAAGTTATGGAACCCATTTTTTTGCTATATAAATAAGTAGGCAGTTGATAGCAAAGAGATTTTCCACTGCCAGTACTGAGAGTTACCAATGTCGATTGGCCGGTGAGAATTCTCATTATGGCCCGATCCTGGCCCTTGCGGAAGTCAGTGTGGCCAAACATCATAAGCACTTCATAGACTTCTTCTGTTGCTGCTGGGATAGATCCGTCAGGATTAAGTTCATAGATAGCACCGCCTTTGGAAACTACATTGGGAGCACTGAGTAGACCAGCTTTTTCAAGAAAATCCTGGGGGATTGTATGCCCTATATATACTTTTGGTGGAGATGGTGGGATTTCAGCTGGTTTTTCTGTTGCTGCTTGGATTTCTTTATAAATTTGAGCGACTATGTCTTCTTCTGCTTCATTTTCTTTGCCATCAAAAATTTCTTCCTCGTCATCTCCTTGATCTTCTTCTTCGCCATCTTTCTTACACAGAAGCGTGTTCGTTGCTTCTGGAAGTTTATCCAAATTCCGGCTATGCACAACCAATGCACTCTGACTGGCCATCTTCTCTGCCTCTTCTAGAGTTAAGTAAGGACTATCATCATCCATATCCACAGTAGCTGGCAGAAGAGAATCACTTTTAAGTTTGCACTGCTGGGCAAAATGACCCGGCTGGCCGCACTGAAAACAAGTCAAGATTCCGCCATCACATCCACCCATGTTCATTTCGGGTCCAATCAAAGCGGTTGCTTTCTTCTGTTTCCATTGGTTCTTCTTGTATTTAGAGAAGTTTACTGTTTTCTTGCCACGAACGAAAACCTTCTTTTGGATATTGATCCGGACAAAATTCTCATTCAATTTTCCAGAAGCCACTTTGTCAGCTAACTTGATTTTTAGTGCTTCGCGTTTTTCATTCAATTTAAAACATGTCTGGCTTTCATCAGTTTTCTTTATTCCTCCTATTTTTTCGCTTACATTATTAATATACTCATCTGCCATTAAATCAGCCATTTCGAGATCGTCCACATTTGCTCTAGGCAAGCATCTTAAGTTTCCAGTTTCTAGAGCGAGGGTATACTTAATCTCTTCCGGATCTGGGGCTTTTCCTTCTTCATTTTCTTCAGGGCCTCTTGTTTTTGTTGCTTCTTTGAAACTCTTGTGGTGGATTTTATTGCAGTTACAGCTTTTGGAGCCGCCTTCTTGGCTTTACTACTTGCATTTGGTTTGTTTACTTCCTTCTTTTGTAGTTTTTTCTTCGTAGCTACAGCTTTTTTGCGAATTCGCTTAGGTTTTTTTTCCTCGTCTTCTTCGGATGTATCCATTTCCTTTCTCCTCCGCTTCTTTGCAACAATTGGAATGTCTTCCACAGATATGGATGCATCCTCGCATGGTGCTTCTGGATATTCTTCACATGGAATTGGTGGAACTCTTATTTGTTCTTGAGGAGCAGCAATTGGTGTCTGTTGATTCTTGTCTATTGCAGTCAGAACCCGTCGGCGTTTGACTATGCGAGGTTCTTGAACTTCTTTTTCATCTTCGCTATTGGACACGATAGAGTCGGAGTCATATTTGCCCTGCACAGTCTTTGTATTGTCTCCATATTGCTCAGGTATGGTTGGAGTATAAATAATAAGCGATTCCCGTTTTTTTTCCTGAGCAATTAATTGGGAGACATTTATATTGCTCAGCCCCATTGGAACAGATTCTCCTATTTGATCACTTAACATGAAAGAATTTCCATCATCTGTGGCATTTCTATTAAGCCAACCCGCGTCCAGCTGCATTGAAGTGTGTTTAGGCTTTTTGAGACCCACAGCAGACATAAAATCATAATTTGGTTCTTTATTTGCCAATTCTTTAGCTCGCTGAGTTAGAATTGTCTCGAGATCGGGAAAAAGTTCCTGAGTTTCCGATTGAGTGGAGGTAACCGAAGACTGCGATAGATCTTTATTTGTTTTTGCTAAAGATTTGCGAGGATTTCTTTTCGAAAAGGACGAACTTTTAAACAGTTTTGCCGTTAAATTGGATTTGAAGGCTTGACGGACTGGACTGGTGGATTTTTGTACAGGGGGTTTCTTACTTACATCTTTGCCCCAAGCTTTTGTATTGTGTTCGCTCTCTTTAACGGGTTCAAATTCTTTGATGACATGATCTTCATTAAGATTAGCAGCGTTTGTAATCTGAGTTAAAGACTTGAGTTCGATTAAATTGGAAAAATTTACCGACGAGTCCATATTTGATATAGTTGATATATCCAGTGGAAGTTGTGGTCCACATGAATTGTCTTGCATGCTTTCATCGATGTCTCCTTGAGAGGTTTCAAGAATATCGAAACCATCCTCGGCGAGAACATCATTGAGTATGTCTTCGAGAAATGAGGTTTTAAGTTTGTAGTACATTTTGTAAGAATCAAAAAAAAAAATAAGTTACGAAGTTACAAGCCAAGATTTTTAAACTTACCTTTGAAGGAATTCTATTGTATTTCTTTTTGAAATCTTTTTCCCACACTTTAACTCGAAGTTTATATTTTTGATATTTGTGTTTAAAAATGGGATCGTCCATTGTTTAGTTTTATTTATAAGAGCAAAAGTTTAATTTTAGCAGAGTGGACTCATTTTTTGAAGAAAAATTTGAAAACACTACGATCGAGCTGTCAGCTCTTGTCAAAATTCTCGACATGATTGAGCAAAACTGGTCTATTTCTTGTGGTGCAAGTTAGGGCACATACGCATGGAATTTCAAGGGTGTGATTCTACTTTTTGATAACATTTTCTTTGTTTTCATTAGAAATAGTAATAAATATTACTGGATTTATATGCCAGAAGCAATAAAAGGCTATATCAAATAAAGTTTTTGTTCATAAACATTTAGAAGCATTAATTTTATTGACAAAATTTTTTGTTTTTCAGTTTTTGAATTTAACGGATTCCCTTTTTTGAATATCCGATTCACCAATTGAGCACATGACCACGTTTGAGCAAATGCCCTAATGCATACATACAAAGCTCGTTTTGTCCCATTTAAAATGCATTGCAACTGCACACATCCTTACTGAATAGGGCATAAATCCTCTCAATTCAGCTTGTAGGGTGAAAGAGCATGGACACCTTAAGTCGGTTCTCTAGGTAGTATTTTCTCTATGCTCCTCAGCAACAAAGCTATCTACCTTCTTGACGCAACAAACAAAAGCATCGACTGCCATTGGCCAAAATTGATTTTGTGCTAACGAATCACAGTGATCATCTGATGTTGGTACGAATTCCATTAGACTAAAAGAAAGACAAGGGTGATCTTATTCTAGAGATTCCTGCAATTATTGAGTGCTGCACGTACATCATTCATACAGTTGGCACAGCAAACATAATCAGTAGTGTGAATAGAGATTCGTAAGTTAAAAAGTTCTTTTTCTTGAAATAACAAATAGAATATATCTTAAAATTGGTCGAAATTTAATGGAATTGCCAGATAAACCACTTCGTAATTCCAAAACTATCTACTTCATTGGGAAATAATTTTTCCAATTAAAAATGCTTTTGGTGACACTTAGTAGACTTAATTTGAAACAGTTTTGATAGTACAGTTACGGTTTTGATTTTTTTAGTTTATAGGTTCTACCTTTTTCTTAACTTTTCTTGGTATGGAGGTATTCAGCCTTATCGGCAATTTCGGGAGAGATTGTTCTACTCCCGATTTTCATTTTTCCCTGGATTCGAATACTCCTTTCGTCAATCTCCCCCGGATTCAATCTCCCCCGGAAATTACTTCGAATCAGTTTCGAAATACTGAGTGAATTTATATTCTGAAATTATTTTTCTGTCAAAGTTTGAAAATTATTTTATGAAATCAAATTAAATATTTGAAGTATTTGTGGTGATAAGACCTATTTTGCATCGTAGATTTAATTCTCATGTAATAGAAACGCGTAAAAATATTCAAAAGTTAAAGAAAACTATTTTGTTTGTCTTTTTTGTTGTTGTAATATTTTTGTTCTCTCCCTCTGTGCAAAACTGTGTTACTTTATGAGGGGAAAAAACCCGAAAGTGTTAAAAATATTTCCAAAATGTGTAAAAAATATAAAGAAACAATAACTTAATATAGATCGTTAAAACAAAACCAATTTCTCCTCCAAGCCGTTTCCCCTTTAAGTCTTTAGCTTGTTGTAGAGTGGACATACAGCCACACATACCAATACCGATGGACTTCTCGGTAAACGTAATGTTGGATTTTATTAAAATGCCTATATTTTTAAACCGAAACCAAAACTTATCCTTTACACCCCGACTCCACAGGCCATGAACGATGTCCATAATCCAATCTACAATCTGATTTGTATGGATATGTCACTGCTTGGACATGGATTTTTGCGACTGCATGGGATTAGTCCGGCCATCATTCATGGCCTGTGGAGTCGGGGTATTAGAGCAAGTAAAAAATTATAAAACCTTCAAAAATAGTTAGTAATATCCTTCTATTTTTAAAATTCTTCAACTAAATTGAGGCGAGTTTTTTCCAGGGAAACATCATTAATTTTCCCCCGGGAAATAGATTTACGATATCTAGTTTTTTCATTGTAGTTTTTTCCCATTTTTCGAACATTATTTATGATTGGACAGTCTCATACGGGGAAAAATCCTTATTCCCGATAAGGCTGATTATTTACTTAAGCCAATTATTTCAAAACAGACTATTGGCTACAAAAAATTGCATAAATCAGACAGGGACTGTACCTTGTAAAGAATATAAAAAGTCAAACTAAGTAAATATAATATGCCAAATTTTGATTTTGGAACGATTTTGAGTATTAGAACTTTTTGAGTTAATACATTTTCGGAAAGTCTTTTTTGGCATCATATTGATTTTAATCTTTTTAAAGATTTGGTTTAAAAATATCAAAATTACACAGCACATACATAATTATGTACATAGAAGGTAATGGTTTATATTTTTGGTAAGAATCTAAAATCGATATCGTTGTTTTTTCTTAAATGAAATGAAAAATATTTGTTAAGAGTTTTTATTAGTAGCAAGTAGTGAAAGCAACAAAATTAAATGCAGGCTTTGAAAACTATAAAGAAAAATTTTTCTGTCGTTCCTCAATGAGTAGTTGCTTTCGGAGGACCTTATACCTTATACTTTCCTTTTAAAATTGTGGCTTTGATTACATTATTCATTAAGCGCTTAACAGCAAGTCTAGTTCCGTTTCAAAGTTCTTTTTGATTTTTATTCCGAAGCATGATGATTGGTACACTGACTTTTATTCGTAAATTTTGGGGTGGCTTAATCTATGGCAGGAGGTAAATCTAGTTAATTAAGAAATTCTGTTGGATAGTTCACTACGTCATCTTCGTCTATAATATAATCGATTGACTTATATGATACTAGTTCACCAATTATTCCATTTTGAATATCCCAATTAACATCGTTAACATCTTTATTTTTTCCTGCTAATATTGCTCGTTCGCTCAACCAAGCATGATCTTTCTGTCGCTGTCCAATATTTGGAAAAACTTTTTTAATCTTTAATTTAATTCTTCTTGAGTTTGGGTAATCTCACAAAAATGTTCCGGCAATGTTATTAATCCATCATCAATGGGCATTTTGCCATTACCAATATTCAACAACTGCTTTGAAAACAACGGCCGATGAATCGTTTCGCAATTGGACACTCATATTTATTTTAAATCTGATTGTTTTGACATATCTCAAATATGATTTCAAACATGCATTCATTTCATCCGCTGGAGTTGATTGTGGAACTACGCGCAATAATATAAAGAAACCGCCAAATAAATTTTGATTGTTTTGAAGATATTCTAAGCTTCCAATGACTTCTTAAGAGCCATCGTGCATTCATCCCACACAATAATCTTACATTGTTGTAATACCTGTGCTGTTTCCAAATTCTTTGGAATGTTACATGTGATGGGTGTTTCATTAATATGTATGTTCAATATGTTAACTTCAGTAGGCCGAAATGTTGTTTTGTTTGACTTTTTTTTACCATAAATGACAATAATAAAATCTGAATTTCCGGTTTGATTCTATAAACAAATGTTGTTTGATTTTTCTTCGTTTTGTTGACATATTTTTTTTAACTTTTAATTTTTTTGTCATAAAAATGGTAAGCGGTCACAGGTCATTTTTTGTATACACAAACCTGCTACAGAACAATACCTTTCCAACAAAAAAAAATTCATCGAGACTTTTCGGCCTATATGCATCTACGATATCGTTCACTGCTTGTCTGTACTCTTCGTTTCCTACTTTCCACTTTGAATCATCGTCTCTTTCCTGGCACCATTCGATTTGAAAAATGTCGTTCTCCTCCAAATTGTATCCTTCCTTCATACTTTTTTCCTCGTCTATCTTCTTGACTATCCTAATTTTTCCGCCGCTGATAACTAACTCAACATTTCTCAAAAAATCTCTTCCGAGCAGTATCTCATCTGGAATCCACCGATCTGGTACAACCTGAAATCGATTCAAATATTTTTCTGTTCCAACCTGCACTTCTAACACACATGAGCCTAGGGTTTTCCGAGGGCTGTCTCCAAACCCTTTCAACATCATTCCCGGTAACTGGGGTTCGGCTTCACTTATCTTCCCTTGGAATGACTTATGGATTATCGAAACGTCGCTTCCATTGTCCACGAAAGCGTAATATGTCTTACCTTTCACAATTATTGGAATGTTCCGCTCGTCTGATTCGATGCGATTTACATGACTAATCCCTCTTGAGGTCGAAGGTGTTTCATTCTTTACTGGGCAATTTGGTGATATATGCCCGAACTGGTTGCATTTGAAACAACGTGTTCCCTTCCCCTTATCTGGACAACTAGTAGCTATATGCGACTTCGACCCGCAGTTGTGGCACCGTCTCCCTTGTCCTGTTTGTCCTGTCTGTCCTTCTTTACCAGGAGGCGTCGATGATTTACCGCCACCACTATTGCTCTTGCTGAATCCTTGTTGCGTTGGCATAAATCTTTTCATTTGCTGGTAGTTCTCCATTTTTTTCTTCAGTTCTTCCAATGTTGTGGCTTCGTACAGGATCATTTTATTATAAATGGAATCTGTGATTCCATTTCGAATATACTCCAGCAGCGACTCCTCATCAATTTTTCCTTCACTTGCCAATTGCTGCATCGAGTACAGATACTCTAGGAGACTCTCTGTGGTTGTTTTCTTTCGCGATTCCAGCGCTCTGTGCACCTCGATGGTGGTCTTTGTCTTTTGAAACTCTGTTACCAACACCTCCTTCAGTGCTGCATAACTTGTTAGTCCCGTCTTGGCCTCGACCGCAAGTCTGGCTGCCCCTCGTAACAGTCGCTTTGTGTATAGGAACTTTTGAATATCGTTCCACTGACATACTGTAGCAATGTCCTCGAAGTCTTTTAACCATACCGTCAAGTTTTTTCCCGCTTCACCCGAAAAGTGTTCCAGGGAGTCCTCCACATCCCTGAACACGAAATTGTTGGCCCTTTCATTAGCCATCGTAACTTCGTCCACGCCTTCTTCGTCTTCTTCTCGATCCACTTTTGGAATTTCTTCTTTGTCCCCTTCTATCTCGTTATCTTCACCCTTCTCTATTACTATTCTGATTTCGCTTTCAGTAATGTTTTCGAATGCCTCTCTTATCCTGTCCACCAAGTCAGTTTTTAGGCGGTACCGGTACGACAAATTCTTTTGCTGTAAAAACTTCTGTAATTCGCGTGTGGTGAAGGCTTGAATTAATTCATCCATCCATATCCTTTACACGAGACAAAGTTCTTCACAGTTTTCTTAACAAATCCTATAACACAGTTCTTCACAATTTTCTTAACGAATTTTTCTTAACGAATTCTTTACAACTTAACCAATCTTCACAAATCTTAACGCAGTTCTTCACAATTTTCTTAACGAATCCTAGGGGACTTCTTTACAACTTAACCAATCTTAACAAATCTTAACACAGTCTTCTCTTCTTAACTCTTTTCGAATCTTATCAATAACCATTAACACTTCTTTTACCTCAAAGTTGTTGGGATATGAAAATAAATTTCCCGTAGATCCCGGTTGAGCCCCCAAATGTAGGATATAAAGAAATATAAACAGTTTTTATACACTATAATAGTTAATATATTGTCTTTATTAAACAGTCGTTTTGGTTTTTATTTACTTTACTTTTCTTTGACTTAATTTAAACAGAAATATACTTCAGACCGCCGTCGTCGTATCGCGCGTCGTTACCTTACTTCTTGTCGTCGTCGTAGCTATTCTTGAACTCCTTCTGTGTTTTTTCGCCGTCGCTTAAACAAGATCCCATACCATCAACCTTCGCATGAGTCGATACCAGGCAAGAGCCCTGGTGGCCCAACTCCATAGGCAGCCAACCCCTACCACTCCTCCCAGTAGCAGCAGAATCTTGATGAATCGATTTGGTATGCTTGGCATTGTTTTTGTTTTGTTCTCCTCCTTACGATGTGCATGGCTATTTAAATGCATTGAATTAGGTCATGTTTCGTCGGTCGTTGTCATTGCTGGATATTTGGATCTGTTCAGTGCATTGACCGGTGGTGTATGTTTGCTGTTCCATTCTTATCTATCGTCGTGGGTGTATGGTTGCTATTCATCGCCGCGGTGGTGACAGGTCGTATTCCGTCCAGTGGAATGTGCTGATGTTTATTTTGCTTCTTGATCATGACGACGGTCTGAAAGTATAGTATCTGCGTTATCTAATATACAATAATATACTCTTATTAAATACTTAGCTTTATGTTATTACTCATCGAACCCACATATATATATATAGATAAAAACTTTCATTTTAATTTATTGACAAATGTTACACTTTTCCACAACTATTTTATTTGTTCCTAGTGAAATTAATGTTGAACCGGTTCATATTTCACTCTTTAGCCTAGTACTCACCTCTTTGTAAAATGAAAAATAAATACGGTACAAATTCACGTGAATATTCATTATGAACCCATTATTGATTCTCCACGTAAATATTCAGTCCTCAGTTTTCTAATATTTGATACTCACTTTGAATGAAACAAATATTGATTTGTATGAAAGTTTTTCTGACAGAATCTTGACAAAATGCTAACGAAAACTATTTTCAATACCATGGTTTCTTGTCTTTGCTTGATGGTAGCACTTTAAATTCAAAAATAAACGACATTTAAGTCCAAAATAATTCCTTATGTTATTTAATTAAATTATTTTTCAACTTTTATTTTGAGCTTGATAAATTAATTGACAAATGTCATACTTTTCCACAAATTTTGTATTCTTTTCCTAGTGGCTGGCTGCACGTTGCGAAATGAAAATTATAAAATGAAATTCATTTTGAACGGGTTCATATTTCACTTTCACATTTGGGTACTCACCTCTCGTTTTTAATTTCATCGGTGTGAAATAAGTGTCACTTTTATATAGGAATTTCATTTTCACTCGAACTGAGTACTAGGCTTTACATTTGGTTACTCAGCTCTCGTGTTGAATTTCATCGCTGTGAAATATGTGTCACTTTTATATGGACATTTTGTTTTCACTCGAAGTTAGTACTAGGCTTTACTTTGACTGATTTGATGGATTTATAAAATGTATAAGAAAACGTTTGTAACGATGATTTTTATTTGTATGATCATAAAAATACATTTATTTTGATTCGCAATCCTACCTTATGTTTTTGTGGAACAGAATATATTTATAATTATTTAAATTAGCTTTTTAAGCCACAGTTGTTGTTTTGTGTCACAATCCCCTTTCAATTATATTGAAACATATTTTTGTATTTATATTCCAGCTTACATCGAAGTAAGGTGGTCAATGCAGAGAATTATAGGCAAACAAAAAATCAAAAAATTTTCGCCGCAAACAACTTTAACAACAAAGATTCGAATGAAGAATCTATTTAACATTGTGGAGACATTCAGGAGTGATGAAAACAAGAGTTGAACTGATTTAGTAATTGCATGATCAGTTATATCCTTTTGAAGAGAATATTCATGCCTTCGGATTGATCTTTCTTTTTTTTAAGATTTACTTATTTCATATCAGAGAATTCAATGTATAAAGATATTCACCCTTATTACGGTTGTCGTTTCACTAAAACGACAGTAAAACGACACGTCCCTGGAGGCGTCAATTGATGTTTAATTCAAACGAATTTCGTCATAAGGATGAGATGAGTGGAGATTAGACAGAAACTGTCGCCTCTAGAGCCTTGTCGTTTTACTGTCGTTTTAGTGAAACGACTATCATAATAGGGGTGATTAGTTTTCCAATTGTATGCATAATTATTTGTATAACAAATTTGTCAATAGTTATATAATTATTGAAATGTAACAGTAAAATTTTACTAAATAAAAACATACATACATACACTTGAATCATTGTCAAAATCAATAACATTTTATTTTGTTAAAGCATCATTAATCTTCCTCATAAAATTGTAATACTTTATAGAACATATTTAAAAGAAACTTGTTTCTTTTTGTCTTTTTATTTAAATTTGTTCCTTTTGCGAATCATATATATTATGTTTATGCATTAATAAAAATAAGTTATTTACAATAATTATACATAATTACAAAAATAAATACAAATTAATAAAAGAATAAAAACAAAATAGTATTTTTTTAACGGAGCAGCCAATGAAAATTGGATGTAACAAAAAATTGAGATATTTCTATTTACATACTTAACATAGGACAACAAACAAAAAAATTTCCTGCCATAGTATGTTTTTGTACCACCAGATTTTCAGAGTACCAGAACAGCAATTTATAAAATAGTTTGAGATAGGATTCACTATTGGCAGATTGTTGATGCTGAACTTGTTGCAAGTCAACTTGGCTGTTTGAATTAATTCCGATTCACTCTGATTCAGAGTCCTAAGCAATTCGTCACCTGAGTTCTATCTTGTTCAATAGACCATTTTTCACGAAATTGAGTTAGAAATGCAGTTTTTATAATTCGAGGGTGCTCTTTCGATTGGCGCAAACCATTTTGTTCTATGGAGAACTGTTTGGTTCAATAGACCACAATACCCATTTGAGTGTTACTTTCGTGCAATAAACCACTTATCATTATTTTTGTATCATATTGCACAATTCATGGTATATCTTTAAAATCATACCATCTTATATCTTTCTTGTTCAATATCCAAATTATTTTCGTTACAATTTGTACCTTATTGATCAAAAACATTTTAATTTGGTTTTGTTAAAACGAAAATTCTATTTTGTTCAATATCATACAAAATCACCATTGTTTACCTTGATTTGCCTATAATGTAATGTATTATGTAAATGGCCAAATACAGAAGCAATGACCTTATTTCCTTGTACAGTGCGGTTCACTTGTTTAGACGCACCAATTTTTTTTTTTAAGTTTATTATCAATTATCACACACATAAGCCTTTTATTTTGAAATGTGTTCATCGTTTTCAGGTACTTATTCTTAAACTACTTATAGATCAACAAAATTATTTTTAAAACATAAACAAAAACTAAATAAATTACTTTGTTTTAATAATATGAAATTTTAAACTAACATAATAAATATTTAATACTTAAAACTAAGTTCGCATCTTAACAATAACTGAATTAGCTAGCTTTACAATTCTATTGAAATCTGCTTTCGATTGGCCTCTCCAATATTTACATCGTCCCCATGTAACAGCAGGGAAATTAGGACTTTGTATACCATGGAAGATTCGTTCAATATTCCTTCCAGTAAATGTATTATCAGGATACATATTTGTTATTGAATAAATATCACCAGTTATTTCATCATCGGTTATGTTGGATTGCTAATAAAAAACGACAATTAAAGAAAACGCAAAATAAATATGAGAAATTAATTAAAACGTACCTCAACATCAAGAACCAAATCTTTGGGATAATCATTTTGGACAATCTTATTTGTCCAGCAATTCGTTCGCATTCATCACGTCTAGTGCAGTAGATAATAATCGACTGGCAGGCATCAAATCTGCAAGGAAAAGCAAAAGGACAAAAGATGTAGGACGGTCCGAAATCATTTTCTTTGTGTGCGTGAAGTTTCAGATTTAGACAAAGCCATACAAAAGACGATTCTTATCTTACCTTTTACTCAACAGTAATCCGATCAGAGCTGTGTCTCTATTTTCATCCTTCGAAACTGACAATATTAAATTGTCCGGTAAGGGAACATCACTAATGATTCCTTTCTCTCCATCCGGAATGCTCAAATGTCTGATTATACTCGTTCTAGTGGGTAATGTTGCCGTTGCTGTCAAACCCAAGACAGTTTTTACACCCAAATTCTTTTGTAAAACCTTACAAATCATCAAATAGCTATGTCGGAAATTATGACTCCATTGTGAAACACAATGCGCCTCATCGATACATGCAAATGCAATGGGCGGTAGTTTTCTCAAAATCGAACCAAATCCGGTTGAACGTTCGCCGGCCACCGCTGCCTCGGGCGATACCAACAAAATATCAATTTCTCCATTATTCATCATTTCTAGAATTTTTATTCGTTGTTGCGGAGTTTGATTGGTATGCAGGCAGTGAGCTCGTAGAAAATGTGGAACACCATGAACTTGATCCTCCATCAAAGATACCAACGGCGAAATTACCAAAGTTATGGAACCCATTTTTTTGCTATATAAATAATTAGGCAGTTGATAGCAAAGAGATTTTCCACTGCCAGTACTGAGAGTTACCAATGTTGATTGGCCGGTGAGAATTCTCATTATGGCCCGATCCTGGCCCTTGCGGAAGTCAGTGTGGCCAAACATCCTAAGCACTTCATAGGCTTCTTCTGTTGCTGCTGGGATAGATCCGTCAGGATTAAGTTCATAGATAGCGCCGCCTTTGGAAACTACATTGGGAGCATTGAGTAGACCAGCTTTTTCAAGATTTTATGCCCTATATATACTTTTGGTGGAGATGGTTGGATTTCAGCTGGTTTTTCTGTTGCTGCTTGGATTTCTTTATAAATTTCAGCGACTATGTCTTCTTCTGCTTAATTTTCTTTGCCATCAAAAGTTTCTTCCTCGTCATCTTCTTCGCCATCTTTCTTATACAGAAGCGTGTTCGTTGCTTCTGGAAGTTTATCTAAATTCCGGCTATGCACAACCAATGCACTCTGACTGGCCATCTTCTCTGCCTCTTCTAGAGTTAAGTAAGGACTATCATCATCCATATCCACAGTAGCTGGCAGAAGAGAATCACCTTTAAGTTTGCACTGCTGGGCAAAATGACCCGGCTGACCGCACTGAAAACAAGTCAAGATCCCGCCATCACATCCACCCATGTTCATTTCGGGTCCAATCAAAGCGGCTGCTTTCTTCTGTTTCCATTGGCTCTTTTTGTATTTAGAGAAGTTTACTGTTTTCTTGCCACGAACGAAAACCTTCTTTTGGATATTAATCCGGACAAAATTCTCATTCAATTTTCCAGAAGCCACTTTGTCAGCTAAACTTGTTTTTTAGTGCTTCGCCTTTTTCATTCACTATAAAACATGTCTTGCTTACATCAGTTTTTTTTATTCCTCCTATTTTTTCGCTTACATTGTTAATATACTCATCTGCAAATCTTACTTTTTCTTCAAATTCTTTTCACACGAACAGGGAATGAATAATTTTTGCAAAAGTTTACGAATTACATGTCTATCAATAGAATTGGAGCGCAATGTTTTTTTTTATTCTATCTGTCAAAATTCTCGACATGATTGAGCAAAACTGGTCTATTTCTTGTGGCGGAAGTTAGGGCACATACGCATGGAATTTCAAGGGTGTGATTCTACTTTTTGATTACATTTTCTTTGTTTTCAATAGAAATAGTAATAAATATTACTGGATTTATATGCCAGAAGCAATAAAAGGCTATAACAAATAAAGTTTTTCTTCATAAACGTTTAGAAACATCAATTTTATTGACAAAATATTTTATTTTTCAGTTTTTGAATTTAACGGATTCCCTTTTTTGAATATCCGATTCACCAATTGAGCACATGACCACGTTTGAGCAAATGCCCTAATGCATACATACAAAGCTCGTTTTGTCCCATTTAAAATGCATTGCAACTGCACACATCCTTACTGAATAGGGCATAAATCCTCTCAATTCAGCTTGTAGGGTGAAAGAGCATGGACACCTTAAGTCGGTTCTCTAGGTAGTATTTTCTCTATGGTTTCTACATTGCATACCAAAAAAAACAAACAGAATTTTTTTCATTTCAAAACATTATTTTTATTTATCAATTATAAAAGGTACATTATATATTTCCACAACTAAACATATACATATAATAAACAGTTAACTTGTATTTTTGATTGGAAATTTCTTAAAGTTTTTACAAGATAAAAAGATAAAAAGCAGTGGTCTTCGCCACGCTACCTACAAAACTGAACTAAAAAAAAAAGGTGTTGGAAATTAAAACAAAATGACTGTACTCTCCCTTTTTTCTCTGTGCGTACAAAAATTCTCTCGATTCTTGTTCTTCTTTTTACATGCGTACACAGAAAATTTGTTAATGTGTGTGAGACACTCAGTTTTGTTGGATTCCCAAGTGATTCCAAAGTGAATCGAGAAATTCGGGTCCGTGATTTTGATTGCAGGGTCCCCATTATTTTAACGAGTCTTTATTGTATTGAATTGCGTGTTTGTTGTACCTCTCGATAGATTTAACGTTCTCCCTTGATTCTCCTCTGTTTCTTCATTGACTCTTGCACACTGGGCAGCTAGGAGATTGTCGGCGAGAAGGGCGTAAAAGGATACAAAAAATCTCCCCTCGCACCCTTCTCGCAAACAAACTAGCTAGTTTCTGGCAACTCAGTTCCCTTGTGTGAAAGTGGTCCAAGGAAACTGAGTTGACAGCGATTTTTATTTGGTAGGAGAAGGGCGTAAAAGGAAGACAAAAAATCTCCCCTCACACCCTTCTCGATCAAATACTAGCTAGTTTCTGGCAACTCAGTTTCCTTGTGTGAAAGTCCTTGTTTCTCTTCTATAACTAATAACAAGAAATAGAAAAGACAAAGATAGTTTCTGGAAAGCAAATTCGAGTTGGACGAACCTCATTTCGTCTGAATTTCAAAGGTTTTGAGTGGAGTTCAAACTTTATTCAGAACAGCTTATGAGCCCGATTACACGAGTTGTTTTTTTCGGTTGTTTCGTCTTTCATTTTTTTGACAGCTTTGGTAAGGGGAGTAGAAATGTAGAGGGAAGAAAGTAACGAAAGCAGGAATGAAAATTTCAAGACTTTCTCTGGTTGAACTTTGACGTTTCTGATTTGGCAACCACAATGCTTCTCAATGTTAGCAAAAAACGATTTGAACAAAAATTATTGAAAAATTGTTTTTCGTAATTGGATACACCTAATATACGTTTGTATTTGCGAAATAAGTGATTAAAAAATATTTTTATTTATTACTACTGATTATTTTCTTACAAAACAACCCCAAATTCCATGAACGTCAAAATAACGAGTGGAATGAATGATGAAATCAAAATGATATGTATGAAAATCAAAAAAATCAATAAAAAGGGGTATTGTGAAAAAAGTTAAAGATAAAACCAATTTTTCAAAAAGGTCTTTAAAATTCAATTATAATAATTTATATATGTGTGTATATCTTCAGTGTGTTGAGCAATTGTGCTCATGTGTATGTTAGTATATAATAATTTATGTAAAGGATTTGTTATATATATTTATAAGGAAAAATCACTTACGTTTCCTCGTCCCACGAAGTCCTTCCGGCAGCACGTTCTTGATGACGGTATGTTACAAGGCTTTAAATTTGTTTAGCCTCCTTCGATTCGCGCACTATTATTACTGTATGTATGTATATATATGTATATATATTTAATGAGCAATTAATTTCACGAGCACGGATTTAAAAAAAAAAAAAAAATATTTAACTCTCTTGACTTTTTAGGAATACCGTCCCTTTTTTAACACTTAATAAACTACGTTACAAGTAAAAAAAAAACTATATAAATTAAATTAGGAGTTCAAAAAAGAAAATGAGAAAGTAAGATAAAATGAAAGATATATGTATGTTTGTATAATAAAAAAAGTAAAAATAAATAAAAAGGAAAGTTCAAGAAAAAAAAATGTAGGTACTGTTCCAAGTACCCCAAGAAGCTAAAATGGACTCCTTGTCCGTTATTTCATCTTGTAACTTCTTTGGTTCGAAACCCACTTTTACGGCAGCACGCCTGAGTTTGTGTGTGCCGACTGTCGCTCGGAGAAGTCTGCCAACAAAATTCTCAGGAAGTCTCTGTCGAACACTCGTTCGTCCTATGTGGTGGATTTTAATGACCCAAAAAAAGAAATGTAGAGGCCAAGCTCGTTTTTTTACACGACTATGAGGGTAGATAGATCTATCTTTAAATCTCTATATACAAATTGTACCTATTATAGGTATATATATATATATATATATATATATATATAATGTATATATATATCTTCGTTGTCAGGTGATATATCCACGGAATAAGTATAGATTCAAACTGGACTTGACCTAAGTGATTTTATTGTCGTTTAACATTAAATATTTCTTTTCTTTCTTTTTAACTAAATAACCTCTACTTCAAGATTAATTTGTGTGAATCTAATCCTTGTAGTTAAGATCGGCCTCCCCCTCTCATCACTTTACTATGGACCCTCGGTATCTATATCCTTATATCTAGGTAAGTATAATATAGGTCGGTGAAGGCTTAAAAAAATTATAAATCCTTTAGATTTATAATTTTTTTTTAGCTTTTTAAATCTCTTCACTTATTCTATTTCACCAACCTTTGAATTGCTAATCCGCAAAAAAAATGTTTAAATTTTCTTTAAAAATTATATTCAAATTTAAAACAAAAAAAAAATTCTTATTCGGTCAAAGAAAAAAAAAAGAGTTCTTTGGTCCATCTCAATGTTATCGTACCGTACTGTTAAAATGTAGCGATATTATTGCTTATGCACTTTCACTTTACAAATGGCGAAGAAGATTCAAAAATTACACCATCATGGGTCGTTGGCCTTTTACCCCTACTTCCTTCTTTTTTTCGATTCTTTCCTTCCTTCTTCTGCCTGGAATTATTAATATTTTCCCTACTTTACTCTACTACTTTTCCTAGTCGCAGTTATCATCTCATATTTCAAAAAGTACATTCTGGGATATCGTAAGTCTGCTCCTAAAACTCGTTATTATTTTTCATTTAAACCTACTTTTAAATATGTCCATAAACATCCTTAGTCTAAATAAATCCTATATATGCCCAGCCTAATCAGTCTTTATTCTCATCTAACTTAATATTACCAAAAATATTGCACAAAAATTATCACAAATACTAAATCCTACTTTTAACTACTTTTCCCTACGTTTGCATCTGCCCTACACCTTGCTTCTCCTACTCGCCACTAGATGATCATAACATCAATTTTCGTTGTTTTGTTTTCGAAAATTCGAATGACGTTTGACATTGACATTCCAAAGCAAATTCTTGAATGTGCAAAAAAATGAAAATCTTGAATGTTCAAAAATAAAAATGTTTATTTTGAAAAATAAAACCAAAATAAGTAACTAAAAATATAAACAAAACAGGGACACAAACAAAAGGCAACCATAAACAAACGGGGATGGATTTCCCTAACATGAAGTAGTTCAGACAAGAACTACCCACATCTCCAGGCAGTAAGTTTGTTTTCACTTATAATTTTGTTTTCCTAATTACCTTATCTTTTCTTTCAGATTCTATTCTATGTGTACCAAATTCTATAAAGGCCTCACACCGATCATCAGCAGGGTTTGTACCACTTATCGCTGTGATTACTTCTGGGCCTTTGCTATAGGCAGGTATCCTTTGAAGTAGAACAAAAGACATCTACATAAATACATCGCTACCCCAGAACCAACCTCCTGCGATAACACTATTCCATCAAGTACATTGCTAACTAATGTTTTTTCTTTTTCAGGTACAGTGTCTCATACTCCTCACCAACACTCTGTTCGTTGGGATGCATGTACCTGGGATATCAGGGGCCTATTTCTCCGCTACTACATCAGCTACAATGTAGTAGTATAACAGTTGTATTACATCATTTCTGTTTCAAACATACATTGGTTTTTCAGGTGTAGTACATCAATGTAGCATTGGAGAATCGACTGGAAATATTGGAAAAATGTATGATTCTGTTTCACAGCTTTTGATACTACATTGTTGTAGTACATCTTACTGTAATTTTTTGTTACATTTTCACAATAAAAATATTTGCTGTGATTGCTGTAACAGAATAAAATTGCTACATTAAAAAGAAAATATACGAATGTAAGTATTTTTTTTTTGTATTTAAACATCAGAAATTCAAAAAATGTATGATTTATCTTTTGATTTTTTGTAAAAAAGAAAATTGATTCGTTGTAAATACACTTTCGGCCTTCTTTCAATTCTTATGTTGAATTCAAAATCTTCGTCGAAAATATTTATATCGAAATCCATTTTTATTTTATTTATTTGTGTCTCTTCAAAGTTCAAATATCCCACTTCTAAAAAAAAAAAACAATTTAAATGGCCTTGTTCACGTTGCACTGAGATATGTTATCTCGAAAAATTCAACGTAAAATGTAATTTGAAGTCAGTTGTTGTCGACATTTCTCTTCAGACGTTCTAAATATATATTTTGCCTTCTTTGAACTCTTAAGGCAAGACCGCACTCAACTTTAGCGGAACTACACTTCACGACGCGGCAAATTATTATTATTTGTATAAAATTGTATGAACTATTTTGCACAAAACGGCAACTGAACTTCATACAATTTCATACGAATCCGTCTGAAGTGTAGTTCCGCTTTAATGCAGTTCCGTCGAGTGCGGTCTAACCTTTATATTGAATTCGAAATCATCATCAAAAATATTAAAAATCTCAAAATCCATTATTTTTTATTATTAATTTTCTTTCGTTATTTTGACGTTCATGGATTTTGGGGTTATTTTGTGATAAAAAAAAGTTTTTTAATCACTTCATTCTCAAATATACTCGTAATCATTTTTATTCACATCGTTTTTTGCTAACTTATGGTGGATTTACATTTTGTTTGCGTCTGCATAATGCACTAAAGTAGAGCAGGACAGATGCATACAAAAAATCCGAGTGAGTGAAAGAGAACCATTAAGAAGATGAACATGTTCGTCTTCATTTCTGCATTATGGAACTTTCCTATAATGCAGGAACGATGTTCTTCTGCATTATGATCTTTTCTCTCTATCTAACAATTATACATTTTGTATTTGGCATCCATTTTTTTTTGCAGAAACCAAATGCAGATACATGTAAATCCACCATTACAGACGAGAGACGAAACAACCGAAAAAACGAATGGTGTAGTCGGGGTCTAGGTCTACATCATCCAGCTACATCATACAACTCTTCCAGTTGTAGTTATGAAACAGAAAAATGTAGTTGATGTAGTTCCCTTCAAGCAAAATCACGGACCCAAATTTCTCGGTTCACTTGGGACTCCAAAAAAAATGAGTGTCTCACACACAATAACAAATTTTCTGTGAACGCATGTAAAAAGAAAGAGAATCGAGAGTATTTTTTTTAAGCAACGAGAAATAGAGAGAGTATAGGCGAAGTATACAATCATTTTGCCTTAATTTCCACCACTTTTTTTTTAGTTCAGTTTCGTTGGTAGCGTGGCGAAGACGGTTGCTATTTTATCTCTTTAACTTTGAAAAATTTTCAATCAGAAATGCAAGTTTCTATTTATTAAATGTTAATTTATATTTGTGGAAATATGTCATGTTTATTAGTGCGAAATAGTCTTTAGAAAACCTTTTATGAATGATAAATAAAAAAAAACTCTTGAAATGAAAAAAATCTGTTTGTTTTATTTGTGTAGGCAATGGAGAAACTGGGCTAGATGGGAAGTTTTTTTTTAAATACATTTGGGTTGGGTATGCCTCAATTCATTCATTTTTTTTGGAACCGTTTTAGATTCCATTTGGTTTCGGTTCTCCGAGTATGGTGAATTGAAAAACTCTCTCTCTCACAATACATTCACATAATGGCTCCGTGGTGATTCTAATTTCCATACTAATTTGAGCCGCAAAACGCAGTTTTTCGATCCGTATTTGGATCCGAATGCGAAGCCGTCCATACGTTGTTTGATACGTTTGCGGACCGAAAACGAGCTCGCTTGCTTGAAGGGTTGTAGAACGTTGCTGTCAGATGTAGTTGATGTAGCTGCTGTAGTAGCGGAGAAATAGGCCCCAGGGGCCTATTTCTCCGCTACTACATCAGCTACAATGTAGTAGTATAGCAGTTGTATTACATCATTTCTATTTCAAACATAGATTGGTTTTTCAGGTTACTACACCTGAAAAATCAATGTAGCATTGGAGAATCGGCTGGAAATATTGGAAAAATGTATGATTCTGTTTCACAGCTTTTGATACTACATTGTTGTAGTACAACTTACTGTAATTTTTTGTTACATTTTCACAATAGAAATATTTGCTGTGATTGCTGTAACAGAATAAAATTGCTGCATTTAAAAGAAAATATACGAATGTAAGTATTTTTTTTTGTATTTAAACATAAGAAATTCAAAAAATGTATGAATTACGTTTTGATTTTTTGTATAGTCGGTGAAAATTGACTCGTTGTAAATACACTTTCGGTCTTCTTTCAATTCTTATGTTGAATTCAAAATCTTCGTCGAAAATATTTATATCGAAATCCATTTTTGATTTGTTTTTTTTTTTATTTGTGTCTCTTCAAAGTTCAAATATCTCACTTCTAAAAAAAAAACAATATAAATGGCCTCGTTCACTTTGCACTGAGATATGTTATCTCGAACAAATCAACGTAAAATGTAAATTTGAAGTCAGCTGTTGTTGACATTTCTCTTCAGACGTTCTTAATATATATTTTGCCTTCTTTGAACTCTTAAGGCAAGACCGCACTCAACTTCAGCGGAACTACACTTCACGTATCTTCAGAATAGATATTTATTTCTCACTTTTGTTCTTTTATACAAAAGTAGGCCTATGTAGTTAAGCCTTTATTTTGAATTATTAATTTTCTTTCGTTATTTTGACGTTCATGGATTTTGGGGTTATTTTGTGATAAAACAAAAAGTTTTTTAATCACTTCATTCTCAAAGACCTTGTTTAGATTGGGAAGATTGTGCACGGACTTACACCAGTTTGTAGGAAAGAGACGTGCGGAGTAAGTGGTCTCGTGAGGCATGTAGAAAATATAAACACCGGACTCACGAGTCTGCTTTGTTGTTCTTTCAATATGGAAGTTGTTGTTGTTTCAATGCATTTTGAGGCACCTCACAGTTTGTAATGTAAACACGGTGGTACTCACCAGTCCGTACTCAATCTTCCCAATCTAAACAGGGTCAAATATACTCGTATATAAATTATACTCAATTACGAAAAACTATTATCCAATTCAATCATTTGTATCCAAACCGTATCTTGCTAACTTATGGTGGATTTACATGTATTTGCGTCTGTATAATGCAAAAAGTAGAGCAGGACAGATGCATACAAAAAATCCGAGCGAGTGAAAGGGAACCATTAAGAACATGAACATGTTCTTCTTCATTTCAGCGTTATGGCACTTTCCTATCATGCAGAAACAAAGTTCTTCTGCATTTTGATCTTTTCTCTCTATCTAACAAATATACATTTAGTATTTGGCATCCCTTTTTTTGTGCAGAAACCAAATGCAGATACATGTTAATCCACCATTAAAGACGAAACAACCGAAAAAAAGAATGGTGTAGTCGGGGTCTAGGTCTACATCATCCAGCTACATCATACAACACTTCCAGTTGTAGTTATGAAACAGAAAAATGTAGTTGATGTAGTTGTAGAACGTTGCTGTCAGATGTAGTTGATGTAGCTGCTGTAGTAGCGGAGAAATAGGCCCCAGGAGGCTGTCCATCGTGTCACCAGATGGTCGCCTTAATAGCTCACGTCGTTGGACAATGCGATGCACACCTCGAATAACGCTCACACACTCACTCCTGACCTGCCCCACGGACTGTGAGTTGCCTTTTTGTTTTTTTGTTTTCAAGTAAGAATAATGAATTGCTCAGATTTTAAAAATGACCTGTAGGTATCTGAATCGAATTATTGTGAATTTTATCATAGGCGGGATTGAAATTTTGATTACATATAATATTTATGCACATACTTATGTGTATCTATAAGGCTAGCCTTTCGGTTGTCGGTCGTGTTTTGTGTCTATTAATTTATTTGTTTTTTTTTTTTGATATTTTGCTTCATGTTAAAGCGATGTTATTTATGCAAATAAAATGTTTGGAGCTGAATTAACGAAAGTTGTATCGTCATTATTGAATAAGAAGGGGTGAATGTGTTCTTGGGTAATACCAGTACTAGGTACTTGCTATCTGTACTTAAGTATCCCTAGGTATTTGGGCTACGTATGTATATGGATCTTGTCGACTTATGTGGTTGTAGTAAGTATCTATGTTATGTATGTTGTACTTTGTGGGAGATGACATTTTGTACCTTAGGGGATGAGACAGTCTTACTTTTTTTTACTAGGGGAGGTTTTGTCTGAACTTAAGAACCTATAATGCCATCACACTGCAAAGGCAACACTTGACATTTAAATTTTGATTTCGTGGTTCATATTGATTTGATGTGTGAAGTGGAGGCTCACGTAATAATTCATATTTTTTTGTTCAATAAGATACAAATTGTAACGAAAATAATTTGGATATTGAACAAGAAAGAAATAAGATGGTATGTTTTTAAAGATATACCATGAATTGTTCAATATGATACAAAAAGAATGATTAGTGGTTTATTGAACAAAAGTGACACTCAAATGGGTCAGAAATGTGGTATATTAAACAAAAGAGTTCTCCATAACTCGAAAACTACAAGAAATAGAACAAAATGGTTTGCGCCAATTGAAAGAGCATCCTCAAATTAGAAAAACTGCATTTCTAACTCAATTTCGTGAAAAATGGTCTATTTAACAAGATAGAAGTCAGGTGACGATTTTATAAGACGCGTACTACGGAAAGCGCTTGGTATATTTTAGCTGTTAAATACGCAGAAATAATTCTTAAACTGATCTTCTTTAATTAGTATATAAGTTTGAAAGAAATATTACAATTTATTGTTAATGAAAAAAAAACACTAATTAAAATTAATGGAAAACAATAGCAAATTAAACAAATAAACCAAACCAATGCTGTCAAACAAACAGCTGATATCAATGCGTTAACAATTTCTTGTAATGATAAACAAAAAAAAAAACTATCTTTTTCCAATTACAATTTTCAAATTCAATTTGCTTCAAAAAAAAAAAAACTGTTATTCGTATAGGGAATCCACTATCCAGTGTTTTATAGAGATCACTGGTGCTGGGTACTCATATTATTGTTTTCAAATTGCTGCTAGTGTATCGATTTTTTTTTTAATAAAGGGAACCATCGTGATGTTGCCTCCTAGCCAGGTATAATAGGTCGATGGTGTAAGTAATATGCAAGAAGCTTAATACAAACGTCAAAATTTATCCACTAGTTAAAATTTAAACGAGCTCCTGAGCAGGTTAAATTTTGACGACTGTATTCACCTCAGTAATGGGATCAAATTTAACGACTTTAAACGCAATTGAAGCACGGCCTATAAATCACTATCAACTTCTTCATTTTTGCTTGAAATTGAATCGTAATATAAATTATTTGTAATTTGATTTTCCTTTTTTTGTTAATTTTTTATGAGCCACACATTTCTTTATTAAAAAATTGACCCAATGGGAGGAATAAAATTTCGAAAAAAAGTGCCAACAAAAATCTTTCTTTCCTTCTATTCCTTCTAACTAGTGCCGTGCATTGCTTAAAAGACCTGAGTTGTTACATGCATTTAGTTTAAATTATTATTATTATTAAAAGTGAATTATTCAGAAAACAAGTCAAAATATCAAAATCAATAATAAAACAATTAAATTTATAATAAATAAAACTCAAATTAACTTTTTTCTTGATAAAAGAACGATGAATAATTAACTTAAGAAACAAAAAGAACGCACAAATGTTATTATTTTAACGAGTCTTTATTGTATTGAATTGCGCCCCTTCAAGCAAGCGAGTTCGTTTTGGATCCGAAACGAGTTCATAAACGGACCCAAAACCGGATCCAAAACGATTCCAAATCGGATGAAATTAGTATGGAAATTATACTACGTTTCCACCAGACACTAAACCGAGATTTAGCAAGATTATCACAAATCTCCTTGAAATCTACAAGATTTACCATACAAATTTTAATCTCCTCAAATGAAGATTTCAATTAAAAACTCATTCAAATCTACTTGGAAACATTAGTTTGTCAAACCAAACGAACTTTTTTTTCGAAGTATAATGGGGATTTTTACCAAATGGTCAAACTCCAAACTGACAGCCAAAATTTTGGGTTAATGACATTTGTGCGTTCTTTTTATTTCTAACTAGTTTACCTTCATCGTTCTTTTTATTAGAAAAAGTAACTTTGAGTTTTCATTTTGGAGTTAGATTGTGTTTGCTTTTTGTCTTCCGATTTGGAATTGTTTTCAATTTTGTAATAATTTATTATAAATTTAATTGTTTTATTATTGATTTTGATTTATCATCGAAATTTTTGGCTCATAATATGTGTGGCTCATAAAAAATTAACAACAAAAGCAAAAATAAATTACAAATGTTTTATATTACGATTCCATTTCATGCTAAAATGAAGTTGATAGTGATTTAATTTGTAAGAACCATGCATTTTTGGTACTGAATTATGTATCAATAAATTTAACGCAATCAAAATTTTGTCTTTTGTTTATTATATCTTATTTTTCTATTTTTTTTCAACCCCTTCCCAATTTTTTAACTTTGAACCTTCCTGAAATAAAAATTATTTTTTTTTTAATTTGACATTGAAACTTTTGTTTCTGACCATAGTAACAAAAAAGAACGCACCACTAAAACAAATATCGCAAAGCACTTAAACGTCATTAACCCAAAATTTTGATTTGACGTTTAGAAGCTATGAGACAGAGATATATTGCTTTTTTTCTAAAAAGCCCTATTGGGGAACCGACCTATTTTCGTTTATTGACAGATGGAAATGTAAACAAAAACTATCTATCTCAAATCCACTTCAAATCAAAAAAATTAAACACCATTTGCATGTTTTGCCATAATCCTCTTTTTGTGCAGTGGAAACACCAAACAAATCTCATAACCTAATACTACGTTTCCACCAGACACTAAACCGAGATTTAGCAAGATTATCGCAAATCTCCTTGAAATCTACAAGATTTACCATACAAATTTTAATCTCCTCAAATGAAGATTTCAAATAAAACTCATTCAAATCTACTTGGAAACATTAGTTTGTCAAATCAAACAAACTTATTTTTCGAAGAATAATTGTAGAACCGACCTATTTTCGTTTATTGACAGATGGAAATGTAAACAAAAACTATCTATCTCACTCCCACTTCATATCAAAAAAATTAAACACCATTTAAATGTTTTGCCATAATCCTCTTTTTGTGCAGTGGAAACACCAAACAAATCTCATTACCTAAATCTCAGTTTAGTGGTTGGTGGAAACGTAGTATAAATCTCGGTTTAGTGGTTGGTGAAAACGTCACCACGTCACCACGGAGCCATTATGTGAATGTATTGCGAGAGAGAGAGAGTATTCCCATTCACCATACTCCGAGAAAACGGAGCCTAAATGGAATCCAACACGGGCCAACAAAAATGAATGAATCGAGGCATACCCAAATATATTGTATTAAAAAGAAACTTCCCCATCCAGCCGAGTTCCTACATTGCATACAAGAAAAAAAAGCAAACAGAATTTTCTTAATTTCAAGACTTTATTTTTATTTATCAATTATATAAGGTACATTATATACATATTTCCACAAATAAACATATACATATAATAAACAGTAAACTTGTATTTTTCATTGAAAATTTCTTAAAGTTTTCACAAAAAAAAAAATTAAAGATAAAAAGGCAATGGTCTTCGCCATGCTACCTACAAAAAGTGGTGGAAATTAGAACAAAATGACTATTAAAACAAAATACTATCTCTATTTCTCCGTGCATAAAAAAATTCTCTCGATTCTTGTTCTTGTAGTAGCCCGTAGCGTAATGGTTAGTGCGTTCGACTGTCACGCTGGAGGTCTGGGATCGCTTCCCAGCCTCGTCCACCTAAAAACTAAAAAAGTTTTTTTTCAGGGCTACTGCCTCTTGCGAGGAATTGACAAATCCTCCAAGAGTATCACTTGTCACGAATAAGTGCTTCTCGTCTAGCCGTTCGGATTCGGCATAAAATTGTAGGTCCCTTCCATTCCTCTCAAAAGGCGCACACAGGAATGGTTGCGAGTTGTAAGTCACTAGGCCCTGGTTCTTCATGAGCCGTTGTGCCACCCGATTTATTTATTTTTTCGATTCTTGTTCTTCTTTTTACATGCGTACACAGAAAATTTGTTAATGTGAGTGAGACACTCAGTTTTTTTGGATTCCCAAGTGATTCCAAAGTGAACCGAGAAATTCGGGTCCGTGATTTTGCTTGAAGGGGTGTTTGTTGTACCTCTCGATAGATTAAATGTTCTCCTTTGATTCTCCTCTGTTTCTTCATTGACTATTGCACACTGGGTAACTAGGAGTTTGTCGGCGAGAAGGGCGTAAAAGGAGACAAAAAATCTCCCCTCGCACCCTTCTTGCAAACAAACTAGCTAGTTTCTGGCAACTCAGTTTCCTTGTGTGAAAGTGGTCCAAGTAAACTGAGTTGACAGCGATTTTTATTTGCCCTTCAAGCAAAATCACGGACACAAATTTCTCGGTTCACTTGGGACTCAAAAAAAATGAGTGTCTCACACACAATAACAAATTTTCTGTGTAAGCAAGCATGTAAAAAGAACGAGAATCGAGAGTATTTTTTAAGCACCGAGAAATAGAGAGAGTATAGGCGAAGTATACAATTATTTTGCCTTAATTTCCACCACTTTTTTTTCAGTTCAGTTTTGTAGGTAGCGTGGCGAAGACGGTTGCTTTTTTATCTCTTTTTTCTTGTTAAAACTTTGAAAAATTGCCAATCAGAAATGCAAGTTTCTATTTATTAAATGTAAATTTATATTTGTGGAAATATGTCGTGATTATTAGTGCGAAATAGTCTTTAGAAAACCTTTTATGAATGATAAATAAAAAACTCTTGAAATGAAAAAAATAGTATGTTTTATTTTTGTAGCCAATGGAGAAACTGGACTAGATGGGAAGTTTTTTTTTAATACATTTGGGTTGTGTATGCCTCAATTCATTAATTTTTTTTTTGGAACCGTTTTAGATTCCATTTGGTTTCGGTTCTCCGAGTATGGTGAATTGAAAAACTCTCTCTCTCTCACAATACATTCACATAATGGCTCCGTGGTGATTCTAATTTCCATACTAATTTGAGCCGCAAAACGCAGTTTTTCGATCCGTATTTGGATCCGAATGAGAACTCGTCCATACGTTGTTTGAAACGTTTGCGGACCGAAAACGAGCTCGCTTGCTTGATGGGTGGTATGAGAAGGGCGTAAAAGGAAGACAAAAAATCTCCCCTCACACCATTCTCGAACAAAAACTAGCTAGTTTCTCTCTTCATAACTAATAACAAGGAAGAGAAAAGACAAACATAGTTTCTGGAAAGCAAATTCGAGTTGGACGAACCTCATTTCGTCTGAATTTCAAAGGTTTTGAGTGGAGTTCAAACTTTAAGCCCGGAACAAACACACAGGACGCGGTCTGGCGGTGCGGTCGACATTTTTGACCGTCGCGTTCTTTGTCTTGTGTAGAATCACTTGTTGTTGTTCAAACAGAACGCGATCAAGTCAAGCGGCGAAGAATAGATCGCGACGGGCGAAGGATCGCGAAGGAACGCGACGGTCAATTGCAAAAAGCCCAAACTTCAAAACAAACCTCTGAAAACAGCTGCATGTGAGATTTTTATTTTGTATTGATTTTGGTAATTCTCTTTTATTTATTTTTATTCATTTTCTTTTCCAATTTTAAGACAAATTAAAAAGAAAATAATATGTGTGACATTGAAGTACTAATCAAATCAGTTCGAACAAACATATTAATAAATGATTGCAAGCACCCGGGCCGGAGTATAAAGATGTTGCTAAAAAAACGAAGACATGGGGAATAAATAGCTTCTTTTTTGGTTTATCTCATGAACCTATTTTTGTCTTTTTCTGGTTGCAAGTGTAATCAGAAGAAGCACAAATTTTTGTTTTAATTATACTGCTGCACTCCCACCAACTGCTCAACAGAAAAACACATACGAAACTAGAACGCCGAAAGCTGACTGCGTTCTGTCTGACCTTATAGAACGCGGCGGTCAATGACGCGTTCTGACCGTACCGCCAGACCGCGTTCTGTGTGTCCCGGGCTTTATTCAGAACAGCTTTAGAGCCCGATTACACGAGTTGTTTTTTTTCGGTTGTTTTGTCTTTCATCTTTTTGACAGCTTTGGTGAGGGGAGTAGAAATGTGGAGGGAAGAAAGTGACGAACCAGGAATGAAAATTTCAAGACTTTTTCTGGTTGAACTTTGACGTTTCTGATTTGGCAACCACAATGCTTCTCGATGTTAGCAAACGATTTGAACAAAAATTATTAAATTGAGAAATTGTTTTTCGTAATTGGATACACCTAATATACGTTTGTATTTGCGAAATAAGTGATTAAAAAATATTATTATTTATTACTACTGATTATTTTCTTACAAAACTACCCCAAATTCCATGAACGTCAAAATAACGAATGGAAGGACGTACGTATTTTCGCGAACCATGTAATTATGAACGTTCATACCTGACAAAAAGATGAAAAAGGAAAGACCCTTTTCACACAAGGAAACTGAGTTGCCGGCACCTGGGAGTCTGTTGGCGCGAAAGCCGTAAGAGGAGAAAAAAATCTCCCCTCTCAGCTTTCTCTCCAACAAACTAGCTAGTTTCTGGCAACTCAGTTTCCTTGTGTGAAAGCGGTCAAACCACTGATTTCTATATATAACTGGATAGTCCCGGCATTGTATATATACTCTTTAGTAATATCATGGCTCAAATAATTGCCGCTGCGTATGGTGAGGAGTGTTAGAACTAACGATTTAAGAGACTTTTCAATTTGTATAGAGATTAAATGTGGGGAAAAATTAGAAGAAAATGAAGGCTAAAGGAAGAAAAGAAGAATAGAGAAGGCTATACAAAATGTATGAGGTTACAAGGGAGACAAAAAATAACAGTTTTGTTTTGGCTGTGAATTTGTTTTCTATATAATATAAAATAAAGATGACAAAAAAACAAAAACAATTTGTATGTTCCCCAATGATACTGAAGGAATCATCTCTTTGCGGCGAGCAAGTAGACAGATTTTTCCATCGGTGATAGTTTATGTGGGAAAGTAGGTCATTGTACCTATATTATATAGGTCGTTGTATTTTGTATATTAAACAGATCTTACTAGGTAGCCCAACCAACAATTTAGCTTGTAGTAGGTTCAATACAAGCTATTTCCTGGCTTGTATAGTAGTCATTACAGGTCTTATGCAAATCACTTTGGCGTAAATTATACAAGCTAATTAACTCCATGAGAACTACCAACACTAGTTCTATGCAAATCAATACTTTTCCTTGAACATCTTAATAAGGCCTTAAAGAAGCTATTTTCTGGCTTGTATAGTAACCATAACAGGTCTTATGCAAATCACTTTGGCGTAAGTTATACAAGATAATTAACTCCATAAGAACTTCCATCACAAGTGCTATGCAAATCAATATCTTTCCGCGAACATTGTAATAAGGCCTTAAAGAAACAAACAAATGGCTTTCACCTGCAGTTATGCTATTAAAAAAATAGCTTGTATAGCAAGGTCTTATAAAGGCCTTCCCGTACAGTTACTATGAAAAAACAATAACCTGTGTAATATGATCTTGAAAAAGCCTTCACCTGCAGTTACTTTGAAAACAAATAATTTGTATAATAAGGTCTTAAAATGGCCCTCACCTGCAGTTACTATGAAAAAAATAACTTGTATATTAAGGTCTTAAAAAGGCCTTCACCTGCAGTTACTTGAAAACAAATAACTTGTGTAATTAGGTCTTAAAAAGGCATTCACCTGCAGTTACTACGAACAAAAAATAACTTGCGTAAAAAGGTCTTAAAATGGCCTTCATTTGCAGTTACTTTGAAAACAAATAGCTTGCATAATAAGGTCTTAAAAAGGCCTAATAAATTTTATTGTGTAAGATTTTATAAAAGCCACTTAATGCAGTTGAAAAATAAATTTTTTTTCTAGCTTATTTTCATTTTATTTTTTATTATGTTACATAATTTTCTCAACATTTGGGCCTAGGAACAGCACAATGTTTGTTTGTCTGAAATGTATAGATATTAATTAAATTGAAAAACTTAAATTTGTACTTACTTGATTTTTCCGGGGTTCGAACTCACGTCCTTCTGATCAACTGCCGAGCACTTTTTTTTTTTTTTTTTTTTTTAATTCATTTTTATTTTATATTCAACTTAAAACTATCTTAATGCTAGACAAAAATTCATAAACACTAGCCTACTTATCAATATCTTACAACTAACTTACTGGCCCTAGGCGGGCGCTCTAAGTTAAACAATATCCTAATACTAATTCGGCCTAAGAACTTATTATATACTAATATCGTTTCTGGTTTTATTTTTCACCAAGAAAGATTGCAAAAAACTTGGTATCCATATCATATTATTTTATTTTTTTATATAAAACTTACATACTACCTAAAAATATCTTAAAACTAATTAAAACTACTTAGCCTACTTGAAACTACTATAAAACTACTTATAACTACCTTAAAACTAGAACAGCCACAGCAGGTTTTTTTTAGTTTTGTAATTTTTTGTTTGATTTTGTCGTTTTTATAATTTTTTTTGTTTATTTTTGTAGTTTGTATAATTTTTTTTTTTTTTTTTGTTTATTTTTGTAGTTTGTATAATTTTTTTTTTTTTTTTTTGTTTGTGGTGTCACCCTGACTGTCCCTACTTAAAACTAATAAACCTTAACTATGTAAGTCGGCCAAGACCAAAAAGCTAAGTCAACTTTAAAAATCATTAGGGGTATTCACGATCTGGTGCAACGAGCCTACTAAAAGTGCGAAATTTCATTTTTTTTAAGTGGATCGTGAACGCACTTTTCTTATCTTCTTGCAACACTAAAGCAAATGTCAAAATTAGTTTTAAATTTGTTATTTGTTTTTATTTCGAACATATCTGAAAATTTCAATTTGATTTAATTTAAATTTTGTTCATAAAAAGATGCCAAAAAAACGGAAAAAGAAAATATTACCAAATCTTAATTATCGTCCGAATTTTAAATGGAAAATAATAGTAAAAGATGATGACGACGTCACATCAATACAATCAAGATAGCAAATTGGATGTATCCAATGAACATACCTTTGTATCTGTTTAACGTAATCAAGAATGAGTGAGCTGTCAAAAACACAATTTAAAAATTTTACAATGTTGTATTTTTCTGTTGCAATAGGTTTCGGGTATTGCTAAAGTGCGAAACTGTTGTAAGATTGCACCTTGTATATTTTGTTGTTGTAGTGTTGTAAGATTTTACACTTTTGCACTTTTACAATGATACTAGGCCAGTTGCATCGGATCGTGAATACCCCTATTGTTTTCAACGCTAAGCCACCAAAACTGGCTCTCCTGCTTCACCCTATCTATTCGGTCCCTATCAGACACAGTCCTACTGAACCGAAGTCGCTCAGCTCCGCCTTGTGCGATGACGTCTCGACCATAAAGAAGGCGCCTATCTACATTTCTACGGCATACGTGGTAGATAAGCGGAACCGCCTCTCTATCCTGTATCAGCCCCCGACTGTCTAAATAGAAGAATGTGTTAGGTGGAATATAACCACTCAAACGCACACTCTCAAAGTTTTCGTTGTTGGGGTAGTAAGCCCCAAAAATTAAGCTATTAGCTGAGGACATCGCTCTTGCAATGTTACCCCGAATCAGCTTGAGTATAAAATTATCGATTCTGTTAATGTTGGCTCCATTGTATAGAACCTCGTTGGAATAATAGTGTTTGTACTCCGACTCTGGTGTTCTGTGTAATCCAAGGCAGCGGCGAAGACACTGCCTCTCAAACACCCGAATCTTTTCCATTTGAGATGGGGCAACGTTGAACCACACCGGGCATCCATAGGCAATCATTGGCCGGATGAGGGCCATGTTGCAAATCACCTTAACCCTGCTCTCAAGACGACTGCAAAAGCAAAAGCTCCCCTGGCCTGGTCAGAGCAGCATCTATATGTCTGTCGAAATACAGATACTGATCCATCCAGATGCCAAGGTACTTTACTACACTTTTACTCGCCAGTGGATGTCCATGTGGCCCTATGATCACCAGCTTGCGCCAGTTCTTTCTTGTATCCCTAGGGGCTCCACGCAATGGAGTCCTGAACAGAATAGTTTCGGATTTCTGGACGTTGATTTTCAATTTCCAGTCATCACAATATCGCTGAATCTTGTCGAAGTCACGCTGCAAAAGAATTCTAATGACATCAACTGTTGGAGCCGTTCTGTACGCAATTAGATCGTCGGCATACGCTATTGCATGTGCTAGACTTCCTATCAGATCGCTGGTGTAAATACTAAAAAGAATCGGTGAGTTCACCGCTCCCTGCTGAAGACCATTTTTAATTTCGAAGGTTGCGGTAGAAGTTACATTGCCACTTTTGACAACAAACTTTCTACCATTAAGGTGTCGAAAGCTTTCTCCAAGTCAACCAGACAAGCACCTGTACACTGTCTTTTAGATTTGTTCCATTGGACATCAGAAACGAGCTTAGATGCGGCATGAATGGTGTCATGGCCCGCTTTAAAGCCGAACTGATTGTCCGGTATGATATTGTTGTCCTCCGCCCACTTGGACAGAGCTCTATTTATAACTTTCTCAAATACCTTACTGATACTCGGAAGAAGACTTATTGACCGGAGATTCGCCAGATTGGAGTTGTTCTTTCCCTTTTTCGGGAGAGGATGAACCACAGCTGTCTTCCACCGCCCTGGATAATATGCATTATTCAGAGCGTTGTTAAACAGTGTGGCATAGATGTCTACTGCTTCCTGAGGCAGATGTCGCAGTACAACGTTGGATATACCAGCGATTCCTGCTGACTTCTTTTTCTTTAATGAAGCGAAGATGAGCTGGAGCTCAACTTTCGAAGTTAACAGGGAATTAGCCCCGTTTCACTCGGCGATGGTGGCGTTTGCCAAGTGTTCTTCATTGAACCCGGTGAATCCGAAATTCTCTGATCGCCATTGCGTCATTTCATTCCGAAGGTAGAATTGGTGGAGCAAGGCTCTGTTTTCCAGGTCATGGTTCGGGCGAATGCTAGCATTCACCTTGTACACTTGCTGGAAAGCAGCCCCCACAGCCTCCACTTTCTCACGAGGATCTTCAATTATAAAGAGGTCATCGTCCAAGACGGCTTCCTCTGGATCTATGCCTGCTATCAGAAGTACGTCTCTGTTCTCTGTCGTTCTCTGAAGCTTAAGACACGGAAGTTCGTTTTGATCATGCCGTCTAAATATTTTATTAATTTGCGGAAACATACTCGGGTCGCTAGAATTAACGGCCTGAATTTTGTTGTTCCAATACATATTAATAGACAACCGGTAATTTTCCTTGATCAATTGGTTGATGTTTTTAATTGACGACTTCAGTGTCCTAATCTCCAGATCGTGTATGTCAGTAAAACGTCTGTACAAGAGTTTCAGTCTTGTCAAAAGTCCACTTTTTTGCCTGTGTAGTGCGTCGATGGTCGCGTTGTGGTACATGTCTGTGGTTTCGCGTTCTTTGTATTTTGGTTTTGTTTTGTCCATTGTTCGTTGGATTGTGCTGTTCATTTTCTCCAAGTAATCGTCAATTTCAGTGTTTGTTAAATTCCTGTCATTTGGTGGGGATATATTGTTTGTACGTAGTTCGCTTGATAAGGCGTTGGTAAAGCGTGGCCATCGAGTCTTACTGTAGTTGTAGGAATGCACTGGCACATACTCTTCCAACTCCACGAGCTCGTTCGGAAGTTGAATTACGGCGGAAAGTCCGCAATGGTCACTATCGTACTCTATCGTTCGTAAGCAGTTTCTCGGTCGTTGACTCACAGTGTCAGTAATTGTCAGTCTTGAGTCCTTAAGCAATAGATCCAGTAAGGAACCGCTTCTTAGAAACGAAGGCCTATCAGTAGCCAGAAGGTTGAGCATATACTCAACGTTGTATTGATTCATCCAATTAAATAGATGGCTACCTCTCGGATTTTGTATTTGATTTCCCCAGTCTACATGTTTGGCATTCAAATCACCGGCCATGAGATAGTAATTATCTTCCGAGTTCAGTTGTAAGCATTGAAAAAGTTTTTCGAGCTCTGTTAAAAAGTCAGTTGGCTGAGGTGATTCCGGTGCATAAGCCGCAATCGCATACATCAGTTTCCCATGTTTGAGAGGAATGCATACGATACACGCCTCAAGCAACCGAAATTTGCGTACTTCACTATTATATATAACCTTATTATTAATGCCTTTTCGTACAAAGATTGCGACTCCTCCCCCAAAAGTGGAGTTGGGTCGATCTCTTCGTACGATATTGTAGTTATTGTGCGTCAGTTTATGCTTCTGGTTCAGCTTAGTTTCGCAGGCCATAAACACATCTGGACATTGATCTTTCAGCAGTTGGAATAGATTCGGTCTACGTTCGATCCTAAACAGAGAATTTACATTCACAGCAAGGATTCTAAAGGGCCTCTCCGGCAGTGCGCCCTTAACCTATAAATTGCGTTAAGCTTGGCAAATAATAGTAGAGATGGTCTACCCGCTTTGCCTGCTCCCCGATCTGTTTTTGAAGACCTGTTAATTGGCCCTGAATGGCCACCAACAAGGTCATAATATCCGCCTGTGCCGCCGGAGCCTTAGGCACGGGGGCCTGTAGGGCTACCTTTGGCGTAGGCTGTACCGTTTTTCCCCTTCCTGACGCCATTTGGGCGTAGGAAATTTGAGGGTTAACGGGCATTGTTGTGCGAGCACGCGTTACTGGGCGTTTGTCTTCTTCCATTTGCCTTACTTTTTTGTGTTTTAAATCCTGAAAGACCGGACATCCCTGATAACTTGCAGGGTGCCCGTCTTTCCGGCAGAGTGCACATTTGAGCTGAGTCTTGTCTTCGACCCTTTCTTCACCTAACTTGCATTCCCCTTTTATGTGGTTCTCGCCACACTTAACGCAGCGTGACTGCATTTCGCAGTTTGCTGCAGCGTGTCCAAACCTTTGGCAGCGCATCCATTGAAGCATGTCACCGCGCCTTTTTAATTTATCCCACGTCACATATTGGTAGTTGATGACGGAGATACTCCTCAAACTGTCCATTTTGCTGTTGGGCGAAAGCTGAACAAGGAAGATGGACAAATTCCTCTTCTCCCGTCTTGCTCTAACTGTAGAAAACGGCTTGACCTCGATAAAGTCGAGATCGTCGCTCGCTTTTTGGCGGAGCTCATTTAAGAGGTCCTCCGGTTCCGTGCAGGAATCTATGCCCTTCAAAAGGACCGTTTGCAATTTTTCAACTTTTGGCGTGAAGCTGAAGAACTCAGTTGTGGAAGCTTTAAATAAATTTTTAATTATCTTATGCTGCTCCACTGTAGAGCAGTGGATAGCATGTCTATCTACGCTAAGTCTTTTAAAAATAAAGTTTTGGCCTATGGCCGACTTACATAGTTCGATGGTCTCTTTTAGGTCCATCTTGTAGACATTAATGGGCGGCACCTCCTCTTTTTTATTCATGGGCGGCTGTGGCTGCTGCTGGTGTTCCTTCTGCTGCTGTTGTTTCTGCTGCTGCTGATGCTGCTGTTGTTTCTGGATCTGCTGGGTTTGTTGCTTTTGTAATTGCTGCTGCTGTTGCTGTTCTGATGACAGCTGTTTTTTTGGCTACTTTGGTTGCTGTTGCTGGGGCTGCTTAGTTGGCAATTGCTGCTCCACATTGTCGTTAAGCTGTTGGGCTACTTTTTGTGGAGCCTGTAGCGATTTTTTGTTCGTCCACTGCTGTCTCTCACGCTCTCGTCGTGCTTCTTGCTTAAGCTTAAGAGCTTGTACCATCTGATTTACCTCTGCAGTTAGCTGGTCAATTTGCTTTTTTTTTGCGCTTAACTGGCTATAGAGCGCCTGCTCCTCTATCTCCTCCTCTTCCTCGGATGCGGAAGGTGATGTTAGGTCCACAAACGCATCTTTATCACCGCTGGTATAGAGCCCTTCTCCACCCTCAGACATGTATTGTATTTCCTCGTCATCTATGACTTTGGATGACGAGGAGTTAAGTTTCTGTTTGCTTTCTGCTGCTTTAATTTGCTTTGGTTCAATCGCCTTCTCCCCCCATTCAGCTGGCAGCTGAGCTGTGGTGATGGAGCGGCGTTTTATATTGAGGTTGGGTACACTTCTTACCCTCCTCCTCCTTTTTTTTTGCTTGCTCGGCTGGAGGTACCGTACCGGCATCGGATGACGATGCTGCCAGGGCATCTTTCGATGTCCCCGGTTTTTCTGCCGTTGCTGGTTCACTTGCTATAGATGTTGTTGTTGTTGTTGGAACAGCTTTAGCTTAATCTGCTGATGTTGCCGTTGTCGGCTTTCTTATCTTTGCTGGGCCACCTTTCGGTGCCCCCGCACTTTTTCCACCTTCCATTTGCTTTCGATCCAAAGAAATAATGTTTTCTACTTCTCGGTTGGGAAAAAAAGCAGATAAAAGTTGAGACCCAGACTGGGGCTCGAACCTGCTACCTTTCGCACTGCCGTCTGCCACTCTACCTTTTTGCTATTGCACTATATGAAATTGGCTTGGCTAAACTTGTACTAATACGTCACTCGCGATTTTATTTAGAAAACTGTGAAAGCCGATAACGTTGTGCATACTTCCACAGATCGAGATCGACTGACTGCCGAGCACTCTACCACTAGGCCACCTAACGATATACAAATGCAAAGTTTAAATTTCAATGAGTTGATACTTCGCGTAGCAATAGGTATAACAATTAATGTTACAGTATTTATCATTTCACACCTAATTTCTTAAATTATGGGCTATTTTAAGACCTTTTTTTTTTTAATAAAGTGAAGCTTTTATGTGAATATGTATATAACTATGTTCGACATTTCAAAATAAGGGCTTAGTTGTTTGTAAGTGAATAAAACATATTTTGAAAACGCTTATATGCGCCTGACATTGTCTTACAAAAAGCAAGTTTTAATTAACTGCAATTCAAAAATGATTGAATTCATATATGTACTTTTGAGTCTACAGCTACATAGATGACTACGACATCTATATATATAAGAGCAACATATTTATTAAAAAAAATGCATACAGCGTAGTAGGTATAGTTTTTAATTTAAAACAATAAGGTAAGTGAAAGAAAAACATTAACTCAAATTGCTTTTACTATTTTGTCAAAGTGGACTAGTATTTTTATTAATCATATCCTTGCCTTAATGACAGTGGCGCACAATTTTAAACAACCAATCCTTAAGGGCTTAGCATTTTACTAGTCAGCAATTTCCTAGTTAATTAGCAATTTGCTAAGATATTCCAACATTTTAAACCTTTTTCTAACTAGTAAATTGCTAATTAAGCACATAGATTAACATTTTTAGGTTTAAATTTGATGAACACAATTATTGTTTTTATGCGTTGTAAATTAATTACACATAAAGTTGATGGAAACCCAATATGTGCTCTAAAAAAGTATTCGATGTTAATATTTTTATCATTTTAACTTCATTAGTTACAAAAACAAAAAAAAAGAATCTGTGTACCAGCAGGAATCGAACCTAGACACCTCGGTTCCATCGGTTCGATATGTACCATCAGATGCCATTTAGTCCAGTCGATATCGATCTGTGAAGCAGTGTAGACGTATTGGCTTTCGCAGAATTTTAATTTATGATCGTGTGTGGAATAGTATCAGTTGAGCTTAAGACAAGCTCTTTTCATATAGTGCGATAGCACAGTGGTAGGGTGGCTGACTTCAGTCGATCTCGTACTGTGGAAGTGTGTAGACGTTTTCGGCTTTCACAGACTTTCAATTAAATATCGCGTATGGTTAAGTAAAAATTAAGCCAAGCTAGTTTTATATAGTGCAGTAGCACAGAGGAAGAGTGGCCGATCCCGGAGCCGAAGGTAGCCGGTTCAACCCCCAGTCGGGGTCCAATATTTTATCCGCTTTTTTCCATAACAGGGAAGTGGAAAACATCATAGAGTGGGATAGAACTCATTTGGAAGAAAAACAGAGTGCGGGACCATCGAATGGTGGTGCACCAGCACCAACAACAATGCCACCAACGGCACCAGCAACTGGGGCATCGAAAGATGTCTCAGCAGATAAGCCAGTGAAGGCAATAACAACAAAGTCCACAACGGCAGATATAGCGGGGACATCAAAAGATGCCCTAGCAACAAGAGCTAAAATACCACCAGAGATAGCAAACAAGAGGAAAAAACAAAATTATGTGCCGAATTTGGTTAAGCGCCGTCCGATTGCCACTTCAGCTCAGCTGCCAGGTGATGGGGGGAAGACGGTGCGAGATGAAAGGCAAACAGCAGCAGCGAAAATACAGACAATTGATTCCTCGGCATCGAAAGACATCGATGATGAGGAAATAGAGTACATGTCCGAGGGTGGAGAAGGGCTCTGTACCAGCGATCAACAAGAGGTACTCATAAATCTGGCATCGGAAGAGGAGGAAACCCAGGAGCAAGCTCTCAATAGCATAGTTGAGAGAAAACAAAAACAAATAGAGCAGTTACGAGCAGAGGTGCAGGAAATTGTTAAAGCCCTCAAGTACAAGCAAGAAGCGCGAAGACAGCGAGAAAAGCAGGAGCGTGAAACTAAAAAGTCGCTACAGGCTCCACCAAAAGTAGCGCAACAGCAAACAAAAAAATGCGGAGTTGCAACCGACAACTGTGCAGCCCCAGCAAGATAAACAAAATCAACCAGATCAGCCACAAAATAAGCTGCAGTTAAAACAAACACAGCAAACACAAAAACAACAGCAACAGCAACAAGATAAAGAACAGCAACAAAAACAACAGCAGCAGATCCAGAAGCAGCAGCAGCAGAAACAACAACAGCAGCAGATACCGCAGCAGCAGAAGGAACACCAGCAGCAGCCACAGCCGTCAACGCAGATAAAAAAAGAAAAGGTGCCACCAATAAACACGTATAAAATGGAATTACAGGACACAATAAAGTTATGTAAGTCGGCCATAGGCACAAATTTTACAATAAAAAGATTAAGTGTAGATAGGCACGCTATTCAGTGCTTTTCCATTAAAGATTATAAAATTATTAAAGATTTGTTAAAGGAATCCACAACGGAGTTCTTTAGTTTTACCCCAAAAACTGAAAAGTTTCAGACGGTCCTACTAAAGGGCATAGACTCCTACACGGACCCACAGGTGCTCTTAAATGAACTTCGCCAAAAAGCGAGCGACGATCTCGAATTTATTGGGGTTAAGCCGTTCGCTACAGTTAAGGCCAGGCGGGAGAAACGGAATCTGCCGTTCTTCCTGGTACAGCTTTCGCCCAGCAGCAAACTGGAAAGTCTGAGGAGTATCTCCGTCCTCGACTACCAGCTTGTGACTTGGGATAAATTAAAGAGGCGCGGCGACATGCTTCAATGCATGCGCTGCCAAAGGTTCGGCCATGCTGCGGCAAACTGCGAAATGCAGTCACGCTGCGTCAAGTGTGGTGAGAACCACATATTAGGAGAGTGTAAGCTCGGGCAGGAAAGGATCGAAGTGACCCAACTTAAATGTGCACTTTGCCGAGGCGACGGGCACCCCGCAAACTATAGGGGATGTCCGACGTTTCAGCAAATGAAACACAATAAAGCGGCAAGGCAAGCAGAGATGATAGTAAGACGCCCACCAACGCGTCCTCAAACAACAATTTCCGTCAATCCCCAAATTTCCTACGCCCAAATGGCGTCAGGAATGGGAAAAACGGTACAGCCTGCGCCAAAGGCAGCCCCACAGGCCCTTGTGCCTAAGGCTCCGGACGCACAGGCCGAAATAAGAGGTTTACTACTGGCCATTCAAAGCCAAATAGCAGGACTTCAAAAATAGATAAGTGAGCAGGCGAAAAGGGTAGACAATATCTACTCTGCTTTGCCGAGCTTATCGCATTTTATAGGTTAAGGGTGCGCTGCCGGAGAGGCCCTTAAAGATCCTTGCTGTGAATGTAAATTCATTGATTAGGACCGAACGTAGAGCAAATCTATTCCAATTGTTGAAAGATCAGAGTCCTGATGTGTTTATGGCCAGCGAAACTAAGCTGAACCAGAAACATAAATTGACTAACAATAATTACAATATCGTACGAAGAGATCGGCCCAACTCCACTTTGGGTGGAGGAGTCGCAATCTTTGTACGAAAAGGCATAAATTATAAAGTAATATATAATAGTGAAGTACGCAGATTTCGGTTGCTTGAGGCGTGTATCGTATGCATTCCTCTCAAACATGGGAAGCGGATGTATGCTAGTGCGGCTTATGCACCGGAATCACCTCAGCCAACTGAATTTTTAACAGAGCTCGAAAAACTTTTTCAATGCTTACAATTGAACTCGGAAGAGAATTACTATCTGATGGCCGGTGATTTGAATGCGAAACATGTAGATTGGGGAAATCAAATACAAAATCCGAGAGGTAGCCATCTATTTAATTGGATGTGTCAATACAACGTTGAGTATATGCTCGACCTTTTGGCTACTGATAGGCCTTCGTTTCCAAGGAGCGGTTCCTATCTGGATCTATTGTTGAAAGATACAAGACTGACAATTACTGACATTGTGGGTCAACGACCAAGAAACTGTTTACGAACGATCGAGTACGACAGTGACCACTGCGGACTTGCTGCCGTAATTCAACTTCCGAACGAGCTCGTGGAGTTGGAGGAGTATGTGCCAGTGCATTCTTACAATTACAGTAAGACTCGCTGGCCACGCTTCACCAGCGCTTTATCGAGTGAACTACGAATGAACAACATATCCCCACCAAATGACAGGAAATTAACAAATACCGAAATTGACGATTACTTGGAAAAGATGGACAGTACAATCCAACGAACAATGGAAAAAACAATACCAAAATACAAAGAACGCGAAGCCACAGACATATACCGCAACGCGACCATCGACGCACTACACAGACAAAAAAGTGGACTTTTGACAAGACTGAAACTCTTGTACAGACGTTTTACTGACATACACGATCTGGAGATTAGGACACTGAAGTCGTCAATTAAAAACATCAACCAATTGATCAAGGAAAATTACCGGTTGTCTATTAATTTGTATTGGGACAACAAAATTCGGGCCGTTAATTCTAGCGACCCGAGTATGTTTCCTCAAATTAATAAAATATTTAGACGGAATGATCAAAACGAACTTCCGTGTCTTAAGCTTCAGAGAACGACAGAGAACAGAGACGTACTTCTGATAGCAGGCATAGATCCAGAGGAAGCCGTCTTGGACGATGACCTCTTTATAATCGAAGATCCTCGTAAGAAAGTGGAGGCTGTGGGGGCTGCTTTCCAGCAAGTGTACAAGGTGAATGCTAGCATTCGCCCGAACCATGACCTGGAAAACAGAGCCTTGCTTCACCACTTCTACCTTCGAAATGAAATGACGCAATGGCGATCAGAGAATCTCGGTTTCACCGGGTTCAATGAAGAACACTTGGCAAACGCCACCATCGCCGAGCGAAACGGGGCTAATTCCCTGTTAGTTTCGAAAGTTGAGCTCCAGCTCATCTTCGCTTCACTAAAGAAAAAGAAGTCAGCAGGAATCGATGGTATATCCAACGTTGTACTGCGACATCTGCCTCAGGAAGCAGTTGACATTTATGCCACACTGTTTAACAACGCTCTGAATAATGCATATTATCCAGGGCGGTGGAAGACAGCTGTGGTTCATCCTCTCCCGAAAAAGGGTAAGGACAACTCCAATCCGGCGAATCTCCGGTCGATAAGTCTTCTTCCGAGTATCAGTAAGGTATTTGAGAAAGTTATAAATAGAGCTCTGTCCAAGTGGGCGGAGGACAACAATATCATACCGGACAATCAGTTCGGTTTTAAGGCGGGACATGACACCATTCATGCCGCGTCAAAGCCCGTTTCTGATGTCCAATGGAACAAATCTAAAAGACAGTGTACGGGTGCTTGTCTGGTTGACTTGGAGAAAGCTTTCGACACCGTATGGTTAGAAGGTCTGTATCTAAAGCTAGCCAGACTGGGCATAAGTAAACCGCTTTTATATATGCTTTATGATATGCTCAATGGTAGAAAGTTTGTTGTCAAAATTGGCAATGTAACTTCTACCACAACCTTCGAAATTAAAAATGGTCTTCAACAGGGAGCGGTGAACTCACCGATTCTATTCAATATTTACACCAGCGATCTGATAGGTAGTCTAGCCCATGCCATAGCGTATGCCGACGATCTAATTGCGTACAGAACAGCTCCAACAGTTGAGGTCATCAGAATTCTTTTGCAGCGTGACTTCGACAAGATTCAGCGATATTGCGATGACTGGAAGTTGAAAATCAACTTTCAGAAATCCGAAACCATTCTGTTCAGGACTCCATTGCGTGGAGCCCCTAGGGATACAAGAAAGAACTGGCGCAAGCTGGTGATCGTAGGGCCACATGGACATCCACTGGCGAATAAAAGTGTAGTAAAGTACCTTGGCATCTGGATGGATCAGTATTTGTATTTCGACAGACATATAAATGCTGCTCTGACCAGAGCCAGGGGAGCTTTTGCCCTGACAAAACGGTTGTTTTATAGCAGCCGTCTTGACAGCAGGGTTAAGGTGATTTGCTACATGGCCCTTATGCGGCCAATGATTGCCTATGGATGCCCGGTGTGGTTCAACGTTGCCCCATCTCAAATGGAAAAGATTCGGGTGTTTGAGAGGCAGTGTCTTCGGTTCAGTAGGACTGTGTCCGATCGGGACCGAAGAGATAGGGGAAAACAAGAGAACCAGTTTTGGTGGTTTAATGAAGAATTAGTTTATAGTTGACTTAGTTTTCTCGTCTTGGCCGACTTAAGTATAGTTTTAAGTAGTTTTAAGTAGTTTTAAGTAGTTTTAATTAGTTTTAATTAGCTCTTAAATAAAAATCAAAAATGATATTGTTTCCAAGTTTTTTTAAATCTTTCTTGGGAAAAATAAAACCAGGATAAGATGTTATTTTAAGTAGTTCGTAGGCCGAAAGGCATTAGCATTAAGTTATTGGTTAATTTAGAGCGCCCGCTTAGGGCCAGTAAGTTATTTTTTTAAGATATTGATAAGTAGGCTAGTTTTTCATGAATTTTTGTCTAGCTTTAAGATAGTTATAAGAAAATGAATAAATAAAAATGAATTTAAAAAAAAAAAAAAAAAAAAAAAAGTGGCTGACTGGAGTGTGGAGGGTCGCCAGTTCGAGTCCCAGTCTGGGTCCAAATTTTTAGAAGCTTTTTTTCACAACCGAGAAGTGGAAAGTATTATTGCTTTGGACAGCAAATACATGGAAGGTGGAAAAAGTGCGGGGGCACTGAAAGGTGGCCCAGCACAGCTAGGAAAGCCGAAAACGGCAAAGTCAGCAGAGACAGCTAAAGGTCTTGCACCAACAACAAAAACAGCGAAGCAAAGTAAGCCAGCAACGGCATCAACCGGGAAAGATGCCCTGGCAACAGCATCATCCGATGCCGATACGGTGCAATCAGCCGATATGCCTAAAAAGAGGAGGAGAAGGGTAAGAAGCGTACCCAACCTGATAAAGCGCCGCTCCATTACCACAGCTGAGCTGCCAGTTGAATGGAATAAGACGGTGCATAATATCAACAATACAGCAGCAATAACAACACAGAAACAAGTGGTCGCCTCGCCATCTAATGACGAGGAAATCCAATATATGTCCGAAGGTGGAGAGGGACTATATAAATCGGGTGAGAGTCACCAACTTATCGACCTCACCTCACCAAAGGCGTCCTCAGAGGAAGAGACAGAGGTCCAAAACCTAGAAGATGAAATAGGTAAAGTGCAGGGGGCGATTGAGACTCTCCAAGCTAAGCTCACCCCCCTTATCGAAGCCCTAAAAGAAAAGCAGCAAGCTCGTCGATAGAGAGATCGACAGGAGCGGCAAGTTAAAAAAGCAAGACAGGCGCCAATAAAGAAGGCCCAGTCAAAAAGTGATGATGCGAAGCTGCAACCGTCAAACAACTAGCCCCATCAAGCACAACAACCGATAACAGAGCCGCTGCAGGCAACTCAAACAATGCAGCAGGCCAAACCAAACGCAAATAAGCAGCAGAACCAACAGCAGCAGAAACAGCTGCTGCAGAAGCAGCAGCAGCAGAGACAACAGCAGCAGAACCATCAGCAGCAGAATCAACAGCAGCAGAGTCAACAGCAGCAGCCACAGCCGCAGATAACCAAGAAAGAGAAAGTGCCACCCATTAATGTTTATAAGATGGACCTGAAAGAGACCATAGAACTATGTAAGTCGGCCATTGGCCAGAACTTTTATATTAAACGCTTAAATGTAGATAGGCATGCTATCCACTGTATGACTGTGGAACAGCACAAAATAGTTAAAAATTTATTAAAAGCCTGCACAACTGAGTTCTTCAGCTTTACGCCAAAAGTAGAAAAATTACAAACGGTCCTCTTGAAGGGCATAGATTCCTACACGGAACCGAAGGACCTCTTAAATGAGCTCCGCCAAAAAGCGAGCAACGATCTCGACTTTATCGAGGTCAAGCCGTTTACCACAGTCCGAGCAAGACGGGAGAAGAGGAATTTGTCCATCTTCCTAGTGCAGCTCTCACCCAACAGCAAACTGGATAGTTTGAGGAGTATCTCCGTCCTCAACTACCAGTGTGTAACCTGGGATAGATTAAAGAGGCGCGGTGACATGCTTCAATGCATGCGCTGCCAAAGGTTTGGCCACGCTGCAGCAAACTGCGAAATGCAGTCACGCTGCGTTAAGTGTGGCGAGAACCACATAAAAGGAGAATGTAAGTTATGTGAGGAAAGGGTCGAAGACAAGGCCCTGCTCAAATGCGCACTCTGCCGGAAAGACGGACACCCTGCTAGCTATCGGGGATATCCGATCTTTCAGGATTTAAGAAATAAAAAAGCAAAGCAAATGGAGGTAGAGAAAATCCCATTAACGCGTGCTCCCACAACAATACCCGTTAACCCCCAAATCTCTGACGCCCAAATGGCGTCAGGGAGGGGAAAAACGGTACAGCCTACACCAAAGGTAGCCCCACAGGCCCCCGTGCCTAAGGCTCCGGCGGCACAGGCGGATATTATGACCTTGTTGGTGGCCATTCAGGGCCAATTAACAGGTCTTCAAAAACAGATCGGGGAGCAGGCAAAGCGGGTAGACCATCTCTATTCCTATTTGCCAAGCTTAACGCAATTTATAGGTTAAGGGCGCGCTGCCGGAGAGGCCCTTTAGGATCCTTGCTGTGAATGTAAATTCACTGGTTAGGACCGAACGTAGAGCAAATCTATTCCAATTGTTGAAGGATCAAAGCCCAGACGTGTTTATGGCCAGCGAAACTAAGCTGAACCAGAAACATAAAATGACTAACAATAATTACAATATCGTACGAAGAGATCGGCCCAACTCCACTTTTGGGGGAGGTGTCGCAATCTTTGTACGAAAAGGCATTAATTATAAAGTTATATATAATAGTGAAGTACGCAGATTTCGGTTGCTTGAGGCGTGTATCGTATGCATTCCTCTCAAACATGGGAAGCGGATGTATGCGATTGCGGCTTATGCACCGGAATCACCTCAGCCAACTGAATTTTTAACAGAGCTCGAAAAACTTTTTCAATGCTTACAACTGAACTCGGAAGAGAATTACTATCTGATGGCCGGTGATTTGAATGCGAAACATGTAGATTGGGGAAATCAAATACAAAATCCGAGAGGTAGCCATCTATTTAATTGGATGAATCAATACAACGTTGAGTATATGCTCGACCTTCTGGCTACTGATAGGCCTTCGTTTCCAAGAAGCGGTTCCTATCTGGATCTATTGCTTAAGGACTCAAGACTGACTATTACTGACACTGTGGGTCAACGACCTAGAAACTGTATACGAACGATAGAGTACGACAGTGAACACTGCGGACTTGCTGCCGTAATTCACCTTCCGAACGAGCTCGTGGAGTTGGAAGAGTATGTGCCAGTGCATTCTTACACCTACAGTAAGACTCGCTGGCCACGCTTCACCAGCGCTCTATCGAGCGAACTAGGTACTAACAATATATCCCCACCAAATGACAGGAATTTAACAAATACGGAAATTGATGATTACCTGGAAAAAATGAACAGTACAATCCAACGAACAATGGAAAAAACAATACCGAAATACAAAGAACGCGAAACCACCGACATGTACCGCAACGCAACTATCGACGCACTACACAGACAAAAAAGTGGACTTTTGACAAGACTGAAACTCTTGTACAGACGATTTACTGACAGACACGATCTGGAGATTAGGACACTGAAGTCGTCTATCAAAAACATCAACCAACTGATCAAAGAAAACTACCGGTTGTCTATTAATTTGTACTGGGACAACAAAATTCGGGCCGTTAATTCTAGTGACCCGAGTATGTTTCCTCAAATTAATAAAATATTTAGACGGAATGATCAGAACGAACTTCCGTGTCTTAAGCTTCAGAGAACGACAGAGAACAGAGACGTACTTCTGATAGCAGGCATAGATCCAGAGGAAGCCGTCTTGGACGATGACCTCTTTATAATCGAAGATCCTCGTGAGAAAGTGGAGGCTGTGGGGGCTGCTTTCCAGCAAGTGTATAAGGTGAATGCTAGCATTCGCCCGAACCATGACCTGGAGAACAGAGCCTTGCTTCACCACTTCTACCTTCGAAATGAAATGACGCAATGGCGATCAGAGAATCTCGGTTTCACCGGGTTCAATGAAGAACACTTGGCAAACGCCACCATCGCCGAGCGAAACGGGGCTAATTCCCTGTTAATTTCGAAAGCTGAGCTCCAGCTCATCTTCGCTTCATTAAAGAAAAAGAAGTCAGCAGGAATCGATGGTATATCCAACGTTGTACTGCGACATCTGCCTCAGGAAGCAGTTGACATTTATGCCACACTGTTTAACAACGCTCTGAATAATGCTTATTATCCAGGGCGGTGGAAAACAGCTGTGGTTCATCCTCTCCCGAAAAAGGGAAAGGACAACTCCAATCCGGCGAATCTCCGGTCGATAAGTCTTCTTCCGAGTATCAGTAAGGTATTTGAGAAAGTTATAAATAGAGCTCTGTCCAAGTGGGCGGAGGACAACAATATCATACCGGACAATCAGTTCGGCTTTAAGGCGGGACATGACACCATTCATGCCGCGTCTAAGCTCGTTTCTGATGTCCAATGGAACAAATCTAAAAGACAGTGTACGGGTGCTTGTCTGGTAGACTTGGATAAAGCTTTCGACACCGTATGGTTAGAAGGTCTCTATCTAAAGTTAGCCAGACTTGGCATAAGTAAACCCCTTTTATATATGCTTTATGATATGCTCAATGGTAGAAAGTTTGTTGTCAAAAGTGGCAGTGTAACTTCTACCGCAACCTTCGAAATTAAAAATGGTCTTCAGCAGGAAGCGGTTAACTCACCGATTCTATTCAGTATTTACACCAGCGATCTGATAGGTAGTCTAGCCCATGCCATAGAATATGCCGACGATCTAATTGCGTACAGAACAGCCCCAACAGTTGAGGTCATCAGAATTCTCTTACAGCGTGACTTCGACAAGATTCAGCGATATTGCGATGACTGGAAGTTGAAAATCAACGTCCAGAAATCAGAAACTATTCTGTTCAGGACTCCATTGCATGGTGCCCCTAGGGATACAAGAAAGAACTGGCGCAAGCTGGTGATCGTAGGGCCACATGGACATCGACTTGCGAATAAAAGTGTAGTAAAGTACCTTGGCATCTGGATGGATCAGTATTTGTATTTCGACAGACATATAAATGCTGCTCTGACCAGAGCCAGGGGAGCTTTCGCCCTGACAAAACGGTTGTTTTTTAGCAGCCGTCTTGATAGCAGGGTTAAGGTGATTTGCTACATGGTCCTTATCCGGCCAATGATTGCCTATGGATGCCCGGTGTGGTTCAACGTTGCCCCATCTCAAATGGAAAAGATTCGGGTGTTTGAGAGACAGTGTCTTCGACGCTGCCTTGGATTACACAGAACACCAGAGTCGGAGTACAAACATTATTATTCCAACGAGGTTCTATACAATGGAGCCAACATTAACAGAATCGATAATTTTATACTCAAGCTGATTCGGGGTCACATTGCAAGAGCGATGTCCTCGGCTAATAGCTTAATTTTTGGGGCTTACTACCCCAACAAAGAATACTTTGAGAGTGTGCGTTTGAGCGGTTATATTCCACCTAACGCATTCTTCTATTTAGACAGTCGGGGGCTGATACAGGATAGAGAGGCGGTTCTGCTAATCTACCACGTCTGCCGTAGAACTGTGGATAGGCGACTTCTTTATAGTCAAGACGTCATCGCACAAGGTGGAGCTGAGCGACTTCGGTTCAGTAGGACTGTGTCTGATAGGGACCGAAGAGATAGGGTGAAGCAGGAGAGCCAGTTTTGGTGGCTTAATGCTGAAAATAATAATTTTTAAAGTTGACTCAGATATAGTTCTGGTCTTGGTCGACTTACATAGTTTTAGGTTTATTAGATTTAAGTAGGGACAGTCAGGGTGGCACAAAAAAAAGAAAAAAAAAAAAAAAATTATAAAACAACAAAATCAAACAAAAAAATACAAAATTAAAAAAGCCTGCTATGGCTGTTCTAGTTTTTAAGGTAGTTATAAGTAGTTTTATAGTAGTTTTTAAGTAGTCTAAGTAGTTTTAATTAGTTTCAAAATATTTTTAGGTAGTATGTAAGTTTTATATAAAAAATAAAAGAAAATGATATGGATACCAAGTTTTTTTGCAATCTTTCTTGGTGAAAAATAAAACTAGAAAGATATTAGTATATAATTAGTTCTTAGGCCGAAAGGCATTAGTATTAGGATATTGTTTAACTTAGAGCGCCCGCCTAGGGCCAGTAAGTTAGTTGTAAGATATTGATAAGTAGGCTAGTTTTTATGAATTTTTGTCTAGCATTAAGGTAGTTATAAGTTAAATGAAAATAAAAATGAATTAAAAAAAAAAAAAAAAAAACAAAAAGGTGGCAGATCCCGGAGCCGAAGATAGCCGGTTCGAACACCGGTCTGGGTCAAAATTTTTGTCGGCTTTTTTTCATAACAGGGAAGTCGAGAATATTATTGCGTGGGACAACAACTACATGAGTGACTTCAACGTTGCGGGACCACCGAAAGGTGGTGTCCCAGCAACAAAAAAGAAGCCGAAAACGGCAACAGCAACTGGAGCATCGAATGATGGTACAGCTGTCGCCCAGCAGCAAACTGGAAAGTCTGAGGAGTATCTCCGTCCTCGACTACCAGCTTGTGACTTGGGATAAATTAAAGAGGCGCGGCGACATGCTTCAATGCATGCGCTGCCAAAGGTTCGGTCATGCTGCGGCAAACTGCGAAATGCAGTCACGCTGCGTCAAGTGTGGCGAGAACCACATTGTAGGAGAGTGTAAGCTCGGGCAGGAAAGGGTCGAATTGACCCAACTTAAATGTGCACTTTGCCGAGGCGACGGGCACCCCGCAAACTATCGGGGATGTCCGACGTTTCAGCAAATGAAACACAATAAAGCGGCAAGGCAAGCAGAGATGATAGAAAGACGCCCACCAACGCGTCCTCAAACAACAATTTCCGTCAATCCCCAAATTTCCTACGCCCAAATGGCGTCAGGAAAGGGAAAAACGGTACAGCCTGCGCCAAAGGCAGCCCCACAGGCACTTGTGCCTAAGGCTCCGGACGCACAGGCCGAAATAAGAGGTTTGCTACTGGCCATTCAGAACCAAATAGCAGGACTTCAAAAACAGATAAGTGAGCAGGCGAAAAGGGTAGACAATATCTACTCTGCTTTGCCGAGCTTATCGCATTTTATAGGTTAAGGGCGCGCTGCCGGAGAGGCCCTTAAAGATCCTTGCTGTGAATGTAAATTCATTGATTAGGACCGAACGTAGAGCAAATCTATTCCAATTGTTGAAAGATGAGAGTCCTGATGTGTTTATGGCCAGCGAAACGAAGCTGAACCAGAAACATAATTTGACTAACAATAATTACAATATCGCACGAAGAGATCGGCCCAACTCCACTTTTGGGGGAGGAGTCGCAATCTTTGTACGAAAAGGCATAAATTATAAAGTAATATATAATAGTGAAGTACGCAGATTTCGGTTGCTTGAGGCGTGTATCGTATGCATTCCTCTCAAACATGGGAAGCGGTTGTATGCGATTGCGGCTTATGCACCGGAATCACCTCAGCCAACTGAATTTTTAACAGAGCTCGAAAAACTTTTTCAATGCTTACAACTGAACTCGGAAGAGAATAACTATCTCATGGCCGGTGATTTGAATGCCAAACATGTAGATTGGGGAAATCAAATACAAAATCCGAGAGGTAGCCATCTATTTAATTGGATGTGTCAATACAACGTTGAGTATATGCTCGATCTTTTGGCTACTGATAGGCCTTCGTTTCCAAGGAGCGGTTTCTATCTGGATCTATTGTTGAAAGATACAAGACTGACAATTACTGACATTGTGGGTCAACGACCAAGAAACTGTTTACGAACGATCGAGTACGACAGTGACCACTGCGGACTTGCTGCCGTAATTCAACTTCCGAACGAGCTCGTGGAGTTGGAGGAGTATGTGCCAGTGCATTCTTACAATTACAGTAAGACTCGCTGGCCACGCTTCACCAGCGCTTTATCGAGTGAACTACGAATGAACAACATATCCCCACCAAATGACAGGAATTTAACAAATACCGAAATTGACGATTACCTGGAAAAGATGGACAGTACAATCCAACGAACAATGGAAAAAACAATACCAAAATACAAAGACCGCGAAGCCACAGACATGTACCGCACTGCGACCATCGACGCACTACACAGACGAAAAAGTGGACTTTTGACAAGACTGAAACTCTTGTACAGACGTTTTACTGACATACACGATCTGGAAATTAGGACACTGAAGTCGTCAATTAAAAACATCAACCAATTGATCAAGGAAAATTACCGGTTGTCTATTAATTTGTATTGGGACAACAAAATTCGGGCCGTTAATTCTAGCGACCCGAGTATGTTTCCTCAAATTAATAAAATACTTAGACGGAATGATCAAAACGAACTTCCGTGTCTCAAGCTTCAGAGAACGACAGAGAACAGAGACGTACTTCTGATAGCAGGCATAGATCCAGAGGAAGCCGTCTTGGACGATGACCTCTTTATAATCGAAGATCCTCGTGAGAAAGTGGAGGCTGTGGGGGCTGCTTTTCAGCAAGTGTACAAGGTGAATGCTAGCATTCGCCCGAACCATGACCTGGAAAACAGAGCCTTGCTTCACCACTTCTACCTTCGAAATGAAATGACGCAATGGCGATCAGAGAATCTCGGTTTCACCAGGTTCAATGAAGAACACTTGGCAAACGCCACCATCGCCGAGCGAAACGGGGCTACATCTGCCTCAGGAAGCAGTTGACATTTATGCCACACTGTTTAACAACGCTCTAAATAATGCATATTATCCAGGGCGGTGGAAGACAGCAGTGGTTCATCCTCTCCCGAAAAAGGGTAAGGACAACTCTAATCCGGCGAATCTCCGGTCGATAAGTCTTCTTCCGAGTATCAGTAAGGTATTTGAGAAAGTTATAAATAGAGCTCTGTCCAAGTGGGCAGAGGACAACAATATCATACCGGACAATCAGTTCGGTTTTAAGGCGGGACATGACACCATTCATGCCGCGTCTTAGCTCGTTTCTGATGTCCAATGGAACAAATCTAAAAGACAGTGTACGGGTGCTTGTCTGGTTGACTTGGAGAAAGCTTTCGACACCGTATGGTTAGAAGGTCTGCATCTAAAGCTAGCCAGACTGGGCATAAGTAAACCGCTTTTATATATGCTTTATGATATGCTCAATGGTAGAAAGTTTGTTGTCAAAATTGGCAATGTATCTTCTACCACAACCTTCGAAATTAAAAATGGTCTTCAACAGGGAGCGGTGAACTCACCGATTCTATTCAGTATTTACACCAGCGATCTGATAGGTAGTCTAGCCCATGCCATAGCGTATGCCGACGATCTAATTGCGTACAGAACAGCTCCAACAGTTGAGGTCATCAGAATTCTCTTGCAGCGTGACTTCGACAAGATTCAGCGATATTGCGATGACTGGAAGTTGAAAATCAACTTTCAGAAATCCGAAACCATTCTGTTCAGGACTCCACTGCGTGGAGCCCCTAGGGATACAAGAAAGAACTGGCGCAAGCTGGTGATCGTAGGGCCACATGGACATCCACTGGCGAATAAAAGTGTAGTAAAGTACCTTGGCATCTGGATGGATCAGTATTTGTATTTCGACAGACATATAAATGCTGCTCTGACCAGAGCCAGGGGAGCTTTTGCCCTGACAAAACGGTTGTTTTATAGCAGCCGTCTTGACAGCAGGGTTAAGGTGATTTGCTACATGGCCCTTATCCGGCCAATGATTGCCTATGGATGCCCGGTGTGGTTCAACGTTGCCCCATCTCAAATGGAAAAGATTCGGGTGTTTGAGAGACAGTGTCTTCGACGCTGTCTTGGATTACACAGAACACCAGAGTCGGAGTACAAACATTATTATTCCAACGAGGTTCTATACAATGGAGCCAACATTAACAGAATCGAAAATTTTATACTCAAGCTGATTCGGGGTCACATTGCAAGAGCGATGTCCTCAGCCAATAGCTTAATTTTTGGGGCTTACTACCCCAACACTGATTACTACGAGAGTGTGCGTTTAAGTGGATTTATCCCACCCGATGCTTTCCTCTATTTAGACAGTCGAGGGCTGATACAGGATAGAGCGGCGGTTCCGCTAATCTACCACGTCGGCCGCAGAACTGTAGATAGGCGACTTCTTTATAGTCGAGACGTCCTCGCACAGGGCGGAGCAGAGCGCCTTCGGTTCAGTAGGACTGTGTCCGATCGGGACCGAAGAGATAGGGGAAAACAAGAGAACCAGTTTTGGTGGTTTAATGAAGAATTAGATACAATATAGTTAACTTAATTTTCTCGTCTTGGCCGACTTACATAGTTTTAAGTGTATTAATTAAGTAGGGACAGTCAGGGTGGCACCAAAAAAAAAAAAAAAATGAAAACAAAAAAATTATAAAATAAAAAAAAAAAAAAAAAAAAAAAAACTAAACAAAAAAATTAAAAAAAATTTTAAAATGCTTGCTGTGGCTGTTCTAGTTTTAAGGTAGTTGTTAGTAGTTTTATAGTAGTTCTAAGTAGTTTTAATTAGTTTTTAATTAGTTTTAATTAGTTTTTAATTAGCTTTAAGTTTTATATAAGAACAAAAAAAATATAAATGTTAAAGTAACCAAGTTTTTTTTAAAAAAGTCTTTCTTGGTAAAAAATAAAACCAATTAAAGATATTATTTTTAAGATAGTTTGTAGGCCGAAAGGCATTAGCATTAAGTTATTGTTTAATTTAGAGCGCCCGCTTAGGGCCAGTAAGTTATTTTTAAGATATTGATAAGTAGGCTAGTTGTTCATGAATTTTTGTCTAGCTTTAAGATAGTTATAAGAAAATGAATAAATAAAAATGAATTTAAAAAAAAAAAAAAAAAAAAAATAAGCCAACGCAGGCAACTATAAAAAAGCCAGCAACGGCAAAAATATCCAAGCCAGCAACGGCACCAACAGCGGGGACATCGAAAGATGCTCTGGCAGCAGCATCATCCGATGCCGGTACGGTACCAACAAATATTTACAAATAGTAAAAGAACAGGGGACGATTCAGACTTTACAAGCTAGGCTCACCCCCCTGATCGAAGCCCTGAAAGAAAAACAGGAAGCCCGTCGAGAGAGAGAACGACAGGAGCGACAAGCTAAAAGTGGAAGAAAGGCACCACTAAAGGAGGCCCAGCCAAAAAGTGTTGGCGCGGAGCCTCAACTGTCAACCAAGCAGCCTGATCAAGCACAACAGCAGAAAAAAGAGCCGCTGCAAGCAAGCAAACAACAGCAGCAGGCAAACACAAAATTAAATAAGCAGCAGCAGCAAAACACACAGCAACAGAAACAACAGCAACAGAAACAACAGCAGCAGAACCCGCAGCAGCAGAATCAACAGCAGCAGAGTCAACAGCAGCAGCCACAGCCGCAGATAACCAAGAAAGAGAAAGTGCCACCCATTAATGTTTATAAGATGGACCTGAAAGAGACCATAGAACTATGTAAGTCGGCCATTGGCCAGAACTTTTATATTAAACGCTTAAATGTAGATAGGCATGCTATCCACTGTATGACTGTGGAACAGCACAAAATAGTTAAAAATTTATTAAAAGCCTCCACAACTGAGTTCTTCAGCTTTACGCCAAAAGTAGAAAAATTACAAACGGTCCTCTTGAAGGGCATAGATTCCTGCACGGAACCGAAGGACCTCTTAAATGAGCTCCGCCAAAAAGCGAGCAACGATCTCGACTTTATCGAGGTCAAGCCGTTTACCACAGTCCGAGCAAGACGGGAGAAGAGGAATTTGTCCATCTTCCTAGTGCAGCTCTCACCCAACAGCAAACTGGATAGCTTGAGGAGTATCTCCGTCCTCAACTACCAGTGTGTAACCTGGGATAGATTAAAGAGGCGCGGTGACATGCTTCAATGCATGCGCTGCCAAAGGTTTGGCCACGCTGCAGCAAACTGCGAAATGCAGTCACGCTGCGTTAAGTGTGGCGAGAACCACATAAAAGGAGAATGTAAGTTAGGTGAGGAAAGGGTCGAAGACAAGGCCCTGCTCAAATGCGCACTCTGCCGGAAAGACGGACACCCTGCTAGCTATCGGGGATGTCCGATCTTTCAGGATTTAAAAAATAAAAAAGCAAAGCAAATGGAGGTAGAGAAACGCCCATTAACGCGTGCTCCCACAACAATTCCCGTCAACCCTCAAATCTCTTACGCCCAAATGGCGTCAGGGAGGGGTACAACGGTACAGCCTACACCAAAGGTAGCCCCACAGGCCCCCGTGCCTAAGGCTCCGGTGGCACAGGCGGATATTATGACCTTGTTGGTGGCCATTCAGGGCCAATTAACAGGTCTTCAAAAACAGATCGGGGAGCAGGCAAAGTGGGTAGACCATCTCTACTCCTATTTGCCAAGCTTAACGCAATTTATAGGTTAAGGGCGCGCTGCCGGAGAGGCCCTTTAGGATCCTTGCTGTGAATGTAAATTCACTGGTTAGGACCGAACGTAGAGCAAATCTATTCCAATTGTTGAAGGATCAAAGTCCAGATGTGTTCATGGCCAGCGAAACTAAGCTGAACCAGAAACATAAAATGACTAACAATAATTACAATATCGTACGAAGAGATCGGCCCAACTCCACTTTTGGGGGAGGTGTCGCAATCTTTGTACGAAAAGGCATTAATTATAAAGTTATATATAATAGTGAAGTACGCAGATTTCAGTTGCTTGAGGCGTGTATCGTATGCATTCCTCTCAAACATGGGAAGCGGATGTATGCGATTGCGGCTTATGCACCGGAATCACGTCAGCCAACTGAATTTTTAACAGAGCTCGAAAAACTTTTTCAATGCTTACAACTGAACTCGGAAGAGAATTACTATCTCATGGCCGGCGATTTGAATGCCAAACATGTAGATTGGGGAAATCAAATACAAAATCCGAGAGGTAGCCATCTATTTAATTGGATGAATCAATAGAACGTTGAGTATATGCTCGACCTTCTGGCTACTGATAGGCCTTCGTTTCCAAGAAGCGGTTCCTATCTGGATCTATTGCTTAAGGACTCAAGACTGACTATTACTGACACTGTGGGTCGAAGACCTAGAAACTGTTTATGAACGATAGAGTACGACAGTGAACACTGCGGACTTGCTGCCGTAATTCAACTTCCGAACGAGCTCGTGGAGTTGGAAGAGTATGTGCCAGTGCATTCTTACAACTACACTAAGACTCGCTGGCCACGCTTTACCAGCGCTTTATCGAGCGAACTAGGTGCTAACAATATATCCCCACCAAATGACAGGAATTTAACAAATACGGAAATTGATGATTACCTGGAAAAAATCGACAGTACAATCTAACGAACAATGGAAAAAACAATACCGAAATACAAAGAACGCGAAACCACCGACATGTACTGCAACGCAACTATCGACGCACTACACAGACAAAAAAGTGGACTTTTGACAAGACTGAAACGCTTGTACAGACGATTTACTGACAGACACGATCTGGAGATTAGGACACTGAAGTCGTCTATCAAAGACATCAACCAACTGATCAAAGAAAACTACCGGTTGTCTATTAATTTGTACTGGGACAACAAAATTCGGGCCGTTAATTCTAGTGACCCGAGTATGTTTCCTCAAATTAATAAAATATTTAGACGGAATGATCAGAACGAACTTCCGTGTCTTAAGCTTCAGAGAACGACAGAGAACAGAGACGTACTTCTGATAGCAGGCATAGATCCAGAGGAAGCCGTCTTGGACGATGACCTCTTTATAATTGAAGATCCTCGTGAGAAAGTGGAGGCTGTGGGGGCTGCTTTCCAGCAAGTGTACAAGGTGAATGCTAGCATTCGCCCGAACCATGACCTGGAGAACAGAGCCTTGCTTCACCACTTCTACCTTCGAAATGAAATGACGCAATGGCGATCAGAGAATCTCGGTTTCACCGGGTTCAATGAAGAACACTTGGCAAACGCCACCATCGCCGAGCGAAACGGGGCTAATTCCCTGTTAATTTCGAAAGTTGAGCTCCAGCTCATCTTCGCTTCATTAAAGAAAAAGAAGTCAGCAGGAATCGATGGTATATCCAACGTTGTACTGCGATATCTGCCTCAGGAAGCAGTTGGCATTTATGCCACACTGTTTAACAACGCTCTGAATAATGCATATTATCCAGGGCGGTGGAAAACAGCTGTGGTTCATCCTCTCCCGAAAAAGGGAAAGGACAACTCCAATCCGGCGAATCGCCCGTCGATAAGTCTTCTTCCGAGTATCAGTAAGGTATTTGAGAAAGTTATAAACTGAGCTCTGTCCAAGTGGGCGGAGGACAACAATATCATACCGGACAATCAGTTCGGCTTTAAGGTGGGACATGACACCATTCATGCCACGTCTAAGCTCGTTTCTGATGTCCAATGGAACAAATCTAAAAGACAGTGTACGGGTGCTTGTCTGGTTGACTTGGAGAAAGCTTTCGACACCGTATGGTTAGAAGGTCTCTATCTAAAGTTAGCCAGACTTGGCATAAGTAAACCCCTTTTATATATGCTTTATGATATGCTCAATGGTAGAAAGTTTGTTGTCAAAAGTGGCAGTGTAACTTCTACCGCAACCTTCGAAATTAAAAATGGTCTTCAGCAGGGAGCGGTTAACTCACCGATTCTCTTCAGTATTTACACCAGCGATTTGATAGGTAGTCTAGCCCATGCCATAGCGTATGCCGACGATCTAATTGCGTACAGAACGGCTCCAACAGTTGATGTCATTAGAATTCTTTTGCAGCGTGACTTCGACAAGATTCAGCGATATTGCGATGACTGGAAGTTGAAAATCAACGTCCAGAAATCAGAAACTATTCTGTTCAGGACTCCATTGCACGGTGCCCCTAGGGATACAAGAAAGAACTGGCACAAGCTGGTGATCGTAGGGCCACATGGACATCCACTGGCGAATAAAAGTGTAGTAAAGTACCTTGGCATCTGGATGGATCAGTATTTGTATTTCGACAGACATATAAATGCTGCTCTGACCAGAGCCAGGGGAGCTTTCGCCCTGACAAAACGGTTGTTTTTTTAGCAGCCGTCTTGATAGCAGGGTTAAGGTGATTTGCTACATGGACCTTATCCGGCCAATGATTGCCTATGGATGCCTGGTGTGGTTCAACGTTGCCCCATCTCAAATGGAAAAGATTCGGGTGTTTGAGAGACAGTGTCTTCGACGCTGCCTTGGATTACACAGAACACCAGAGTCGGAGTACAAACATTATTATTCCAACGAGGTTCTATACAATGGAGCCAACATTAACAGAATCGAAAATTTTTCGATTTTTGGGGCTTACTACCCCAACAACGAATACTTTGAGAGTGTGCGTTTGAGCGGTTATATTCCACCTAACGCATTCTTCTATTTAGACAGACGGGGGCTGATACAGGATAGAGAGGCGGTTCCGCTAATCTACCACGTCTGCCGTAGAACTGTGGATAGGCGACTTCTTTATAGTCGAGACGTCATCTTACAAGGTGGAGCTGAGCGACTTCGGTTCAGTAGGACTGTGTCTGATAGGGACCGAAGAGAAAGGGTGAAGCAGGAGAGCCAGTTTTGGTGGCTTAATGCTGAAAATAATAATTTTTAAAGTTGACTCAGATATAGTTCTGGTCTTGGTCGACTTACATAGTTTTAGGTTTATTAGATTTAAGTAGGGACAGTCAGGATGGCACAAAAAAAAAAAAAAAAAAAAAAAAAAAAAAAAAAAAATATACAAAACAACAAAATCAAACAAAACAATTATAAAACCACAAAATCAAACAAAAAAATTACAAAACAACAAAATCAAACAAAAAAAATACAAAATTAAAAAAAGCCTGCTGTGGCTGTTCTAGTTTTTAAGGTAGTTATAAGTAGTTTTATAGTAGTTTTTAAGTAGTCTAAGTAGTTTTAATTAGTTTTAAAATATTTTTAGGTAGTATGTAAGTTTTATATAAAAAATAAAAGAAAATGATATGGATACCAAGTTTTTTTGCAATCTTTCTTGGTGAAAAATAAAACTAGAAAGATATTAGTATATAATTAGTTCTTAGGCCGAAAGGCATTAGTATTAGGATATTGTTAAACTTAGAGCGTCCGCCTAGGGCCAGTAAGTTAGTTGTAAGATATTGATAAGTAGGCTAGTTTTTACGAATTTTTGTCTAGCATTAAGGTAGTTATAAGTTAAATGAAAATAAAAATGAATTTATAAAAAAAAAAAAAAATGCCATATAGTCCAATCAAATTATCAAAAATGTCTACAAAAATTCGGTAGAAATGAAGGGCTACATGAAATTTGGCCCCAATGAAATATGGCCCCAAACATAAAATGAAAAATGGTCCAAAAATTTATATGGGGAACAACAAAAACAAAACAATTTAAGAATTTGTAAATTGGGGCCATTTTTCATGGTTTTGGGGCCTTTTTAATTGTGGGGTGAAATTTCATTACGAAAAATGGCCCCAAACTTTTAATCTTCAACGAAAATACTTTTTCAAAAAAAACTTCGATAGCAAACCGACGGAAAGCATAGGCGCCTGCCAGGCGACTGAGCATACCCTAAGCAGAGCGACGGAGTCGCGTGAGCGGGACAGAGGACCCGAAAAGGCAGTTTAAATCCTTGAACCCGCGAAGCGGTGCAGGCAAGGTACTTTTAAGGCTTCCTCAAACCCACGCAAAATTTATCATTTTTTGTTTGGGGCCATTTTTCATAAGATTGGGGTCATTTTTCAATTTTGAAAATGGGGCCATTTTTCATTATGAAAAAGAGCCCCAAATTCGGGGCCATTTTTCATTTTTCGTTTGGGGTCATTTTTCATGGGGGCCCAATTTCATGTAGCCGAAATGAAGTTACGATTTTTAAAAAAGGAAAAAAAGCCGGTTAGATAAAATTTATTTTTACTTTATTTTTATATTTGTTTTTTTTTTTTAATGTTATTTTATATAATTTTTTCTAATCAGCTTTTTTTCCTTTTGAAAAATCCTTACTTCATTTCTGCTGGTCAGATTTTTTAAATTAAGATCTCAAAATTTAGCTTGCAAATGTGGATAAATTCTTAAATAAAAATTATTGGGGAGGGGCAAAAAATGTTTTACTAAAAGGTTGTGTAAATGTCCCGCCAACTTTATATATTATTTCACATTCAAAATATGATGAAAAATTTTAGATTTTTAAGAAACAAATTATACACAATTTGAGGTATCACCTTTTTCTACAGGTATGTTAGAAATTTTATATTTGTTAATCTAACGGGGAACAACTGGGGGCAGTTTAATAAAATAAATCGACACTTTAATATATAATATTAGAATTTTTGTCGTGCTATATCTTGAAAGTTTTTTGACTTACATGAAATCTAAATAAACAGAAATTTTGGAAACTTAATGTTCTATAAAAAGTAGCAAAAGTGATTTTTGGTTCGGATGGACTTTGGGTGAGATAAACTTGAAAAACCATTTTTAAAATCGAAAATTTGCTTGTTTTTCAACAATAAATTTGTTATCAAAAACAAAAACCAGGCAAAATTTGTAAAGAACATGTTTACCTACAAAAGTAAACAAAAATAGCTACTGTACGACCAATAGCGGTTGAGAAAATTGAGTAAACACTTTGGAAAATTGTGGTTTTAGAATCCCCAAGAGATACTCTTTAAAATAAAACAATAAAGTTCTCTTCCCAAATTTTTGTAGATATTTTCTATATTTTTTGAATAATTTGATTGGACTAATATGGATTTAGCAAATTGCTAAAAAGTCAAAGTAACCATTTTGTGGTTTTAACTTTAGCTAATTGTTAAGAGATAGTAAGATGTTAAGAAAGTTTAAAATTAGGAAAATCTTCTTTTTACCTTACCAAGGTACTAAAATGGCTTTAACAATTTACTAAATCGTTTAAAATTGTGCGGCAATAATTTTTAGCGATACCAAGTCGATTGTTTTTTTTTTATTATAATCCATTTTAGTTGGTAAATAATTGATGACCAAATTTAGCTTAAAACTGTTTAAAATTTCCACATTTTATTTTTAATTATAAATCTGTGACAGTTGTTTGCGCCGAAACATTTTTCACAATTTTTTTTCATATTTGTATATTTTTCGTAATGAAAATTGATTTTTTCGCAAAAAATGTGATTAAAGTACCCTCTATAATTTTCCTTTAAGATGTACAATCTGAAACATATTTATAAAGGAGGTTTTCGCCATTAATCATATGTAATTATATTTTTTTTTTAAATTGACCAATTTTTTTTATAGAATTTTGAATACACTATTGATATAAAAATCAAACTGATTGCTCACTCACACAATAATTTTTCCATTTTTCGGCTTTTTTTAAAGAGCTTGACCATGAAAATCCGAGTATTAGAACTGAAGTTATGATTTTTTGAAAGAAAAAATATCGGTTCAAAATTATTTTTTTTAAACAGGATCACAAAGCCCACTGGTGGCCGAGGGTTGGTAATGATCGAACCTGGCAGTTTCAATTTCTTTCTTTTTCAATTAATAACAACAAAAAAGATATCAAAATAATAGTTTTTTTTATTGGTTTGAATGAATCGTTAAGCGCACTCAAGAGCAATGAGTCGATATCTAGAGGCACTCTAATATTTTACCTTTACCTTAATATTTTACCTTACCTAGTTAACTAAGCGAGCAAACCCACCCTTTAAAAAGAAAAGAATCAAAGAATTATAAAAGCGGTATACCTGGTGAACCATATTATTATATCTCGGTGGAAATGAACTGTCAAACATTGTATGGGGAAAATAATGTGCAAAACAGATAATATTATCTCATGAATTTGATGCGGAAAGCTTAGAGAAAAGCCTGATACACTGGGATAAGTCATTTGTGACGTTTAATTTAATTTTGAAATGGGTGTTTATGTAAACATCTTACGGAAAGTTATAATATTTTTCTGGAAAATAGAAAATTATCTCGTAATATGAATACCCTTAATAATCATAAGGAGTTACATGCTAATTATAAAATTTTTCATTTTCTAGAAAGAAACCCCTTCCGTGTTTTTGGTTTTTATAATATTGTATGTCCTATAACCTTTCATTTGATACCTCATTTTTAAATATCAACAAATAATTACAGTATTTTTCCAAAAAAAGAACAATTTGCTTTATTTACAAATTTGTAGAAGAAGGTTATATCTATATTTTTTTTTTTAATTTTTAGAATTTTCATTAATTTTTACCAATTTCCAATGTGTATTTAACGCTAAAAGGTATGCAATTTTCGCTTTATGGCAAACTCTTTCTCTTTTAACAACTTATTATGTCATGAAAGTGAATAGTTTTTTTTTTATTCTTATATCTTTTCATTTGATACCACATTTATATGTATCTGTATATCAAAAAATAATTGCTTAAGTTTAAAAAAAAAAAAAAACAAAAAATTTGATCGACCAATAGACTGTATTTTTGAAGAATTTTTCTTGCGATTATGCTAATCCATTTTAAAGCTTCTGGTTATCGTAGAAATATGTTTAATATGCCAAGATAATTGTTGATTGGTATTAATTATTAGAAAATTTAAGTTTTGATAATCGTTGCGAAAACAGTTAAGATATTCAATATTTAATCAAAATAATGCCAAGTGTATTAGTCATTAAAAATTTTGAGTCGCTTATACATTTTATATATGTATTTAAATGGTGAGGAAATGAGCTTTCTAAATTTTGAATTTTGGATAAGTACTTTTTCTGTTTAGCCAATGTTATACAGAAAAATCAGCAATTTCACATTTTTATCTGTATAAAGTATTTAGCACAGTTATGTTTTGTATATCAAATTTTTAAATAAAAAGATATGATATTCACTATTTAGTCAAAATAATTCTATTTTATCTTCTTAGACGTATTTGTCTTTAAAATTGATTTTGTATGTGTTTAAATGGTGGAAAAATGAACTTACTATAGATATCTAAATTTTGAAATTCGGATAAGTACTTTTCGATGTATAGCCGACTTTGAGCAGACAAATTGACAATATTAAAATTTTCTCTGGATTTTATCTGTAAAAATATAAAAATATTTAGAATGTAAAATTTTTATATTTGAAATTATTTTGTGAAGCTTGTGAGCAACGGACGGTTATGTTTTATACATAAATTTTTTTTTAGATTTTAAAAACTTATATTTTTTAAATTTGGAAATATTTGCTGGGGGTGGTGAAAATATAAAAATAAAATTTGTTGTAAGATAAATGATCCGTTTTTCATTTTTTTTGTTAAGAAATCGACATAACCAATATTAACGCCGCTCCTGTTAAAATAATAGGATTAGAGTAATAGGTGTGTTGGTTTTGTTTTTCAAAATTTATCAATTTTTCATTAACTTTTGAATTTTAATTACCAAAAATCGAAATGATTTTTAATTAAATCACATTTTAAGTATGAGTTTTTATTTTTAAATTGCAAACCATCTTACAAAGAAATTCAGGTTATAAATTTCTACTTAAACAACATGTCTCAAACAAAGAAAATTATTAAATTTTACTCAAGTTTGAAGGCTCTAAAGTTGGCTAAATGGAGCTTTTTTGTGATTTATTTTATTGAATTGCCCCTCTTTTTTTCCCGTTAGATAAACAAATAAATAATTCTTTACACATTTCTAGAAAAGGGTTACAACTATAATTTTGTATCATTTATACAAATTTCATCAAGTTTTGAATTTAAAAGAGCTAATATAAATTTGACGCGTCATTTACACACCCTTTCAGTATGAAATTTTTCACCCCTTCTTGTTTGTGTGTTGTGTTTTTATGCTCAACCAGATGGTCTTGAAGCATATTTTTTTTCGAATTATCCCCTGGCGAGAACATTTATTACAAGTTAAACACAAAAAAAAAAAAATAAGTATATTAAAAAAAAAAGTAAATGCCGAGATTCGAACCTGCGACCCCTTGCACCAAAGGCGGTAACACATTTTTTTTTTTTAAATTCATCTTAAAGCTAGACAAAAATTCATGAAAAACTAGCCTACTTATCAATATCTTAAAAATAACTTACTCTAAATTAAACAATAACTTAATGCTAATGCCTTTCGGCCTACGAACTATCTTAAAAATAATATCTTTAATTGGTTTTATTTTTTACCAAGAAAGACTTTTTTAAAAAAAACTTGGTTACTTTAACATTTTTTTTTTCTTATATAAAACTTAAAGCTAATTAAAAACTAATTAAAACTAATTAAAAACTAATTAAAACTACTTAGAACTACTACAAAACTACTTACAACTACCTTAAAACTAGAACAGCCACAGCAAGCATTTTTAATTTTTTTTTTTTTTTTTTTGGTGCCACCCTGACTGTCCCTACTTAATTAATACACTTAAAACTATGTAAGTCGGCCAAGACGAGAAAACTAATTCAACTATATTGTATCTAATTCTTCATTAAACCACCAAAACTGGTTCTCTTGTTTTCCCCTATCTCTTCGGTCCCGATCGGACACAGTCATACTGAACCGTAGGCGCTCTGCTCCGCCCTGTGCGAGGACGTCTCGACTATAAAGAAGGCGCCTATCTACAGTTCTGCGGCCGACGTGGTAGATTAGCGGAACCGCCGCTCTATCCTGTATCAGCCCTCGACTGTCTAAGTAGAGGAAAGCATCGGGTGGGATAAATCCACTTAAACGCACACTCTCGTAGTTATCGGTGTTGGGGTAGTAAGCCCCAAAAATTAAGCTATTGGCTGAGGACATCGCTCTTGCAATGTGACCCCGAATCAGCTTGATTATAAAATTATCGATTCTGTTAATGTTGGCTCCATTGTACAGAACCTCGTTGGAATAATAATGTTTGTACTCCGACTCTGGTGTTCTGTGTAATCCAAGGTAGCGTCGAAGACACTGCCTCTCAAACACCCGAATCTTTTCCATTTCAGATGGGGCAACGTTGAACCACACCGGGCATCCATAGGCAATCATTGGCCGGATAAGGGCCATGTAGCAAATCACCTTAACCCTGCTGTCAAGACGGCTGCTATAAAACAACCGTTTTGTCAGGGCAAAAGCTCCCCTGGCTCTGGTCAGAACAGCATTTATATGTCTGTCGAAATACAAATACTGATCCATTCAGATGCCAAGGTACTTAACTACTTTTATTCGCCAGTGGATGTCCATGTGGCCCTACGATCACCAGCTTGCGCCAGTTCTTTCTTGTATCCCTAGGTGCTCGATGCAATGGAGTCCTGAACAGAATAGTTTCGGATTTCTGAAAGTTGATTTTCAACTTCCAGTCATCGCAATATCGCTGAATCTTGTCGAAGTCACGCTGTAAGAGAATTCTGATGACCTCAACTGTTAGAGCTGTTCTGTACGCAATTAGATCGTCGGCATACGATATGGCATGGGCTAGACTACCTATCAGATCGCTGGTGTAAATACTGAATAGAATCGGTGAGTTCACCGCTCCCTGTTGAAGACCATTTTTAATTTCGAAGGTTGCGGTAGAAGTTACATTGCCAATTTTGACAACAAACTTTCTACCATTGAGCATATCATAAAGCATATATAAAAGCGGTTTACTTATGCCCAGTCTGGCTAGCTTTAGATACAGACCTTCTAACCATACGGTGTCGAAAGCTTTGTCCAAGTCAACCAGACAAGCACCCGTACACTGTCTTTTAGATTTGTTCCATTGGACATCAGAAACGAGCTTAGACGCGGCATGAATGGTGTCATGTCCCGCCTTAAAACCGAACTGATTGTTCGGTATGATATTGTTGTCCTCCGCCCACTTGGACAGAGCTCTATTTATAACTTTCTCAAATACCTTACTGATACTCGGAAGAAGACTTATCGACCGGAGATTCGCCGGATTTGAGTTGTCCTTACCCTTTTTCGGGAGAGGATGAACCACAGCTGTCTTCCACCGCCCTGGATAATATGCATTATTCAGAGCGTTGTTAAACAGTGTGGCATAAATGTCAACTGCTTCCTGAGGCAGATGTCGCAGTACAACGTTGGGTGCCGATCCGCCTCCCATCGGTTGCACACGCGTTTGTGATAGTTCTCTATGGAAGGCAAAAGTCCTCTCGTTAATGTCCATCCATGTCTATATTATTCGTGTTGTCTTTATAGTTCAGTTTAAATTTCAATAACAACATAAATGTACCTTATTTTCTAAAATCCTAAAACCCTAAACCAAAAACAATCAATTCATCAAAAAAAAAACATCAAAAATAGATAATCTCTAACCGTGTCGCGCAAAAACAAAAAAAAAATTAACCAGTTTCAGTGTGTGTTTGTGCATGTGCAATCATCACCAAAGCCCATCTCAGCAGTTCATCGTCATAAAAGAAAACTACTAAATAATAAATAAGACAACTAAATAATAGAAAGCAGTGCAAGTGTGCAAGTGCCAGTGCCAGTGCAAAAAACGACATCAACAAAAAAGTGCACCCGAGTACGAAGATGATGATCTCGTACTGTGGAAGTGTGTAGAAGTTTTCGGCTTTCATAGAGTCTCAAATTAAAATCGCGAGTGGTTAAGTCCAAGTTACGCCAAGCTATTTTCATAGTGTGAAATAGCACAGAGGTAGAGTGGCAGATCAGTCGATATCGATCTGTGAAGCAGTGTAGACGTATTGGCTTTCGCAGAATTTTAATTTATAATCGTGTGTGGAATAGTATCAGTTGAGCTTAAGACAAGCTCTTTTCATATAGTGCGATAGCACAGTGGTAGGGTGGCTGACTGGAGCGTGGAGGGTCGCCAGTTCGAGTCCCAGTCTGGGTCCAAATTTTTAGAAGCTTTTTTTCACAACCGAGAAGTGGAAAGTATTATTGCTTCGGACAGCAAATACATGGAAGGTGGAAAAAGTGCGGGGGCACTGAAAGGTGGCCCAGCACAGCTAGGAAAGCTGAAAACGGCAAAGTCAGCAGAGACAGCTAAAGGTCTTGCACCAACAACAAAAACAGCGAAGCAAAGTAAGCCAGCAACGGCATCAACACCGGGGACATCGAAAGATGCCCTGGCAACAGCATCATCCGATGCCGATACGGTGCAATCAGCCGATATGCCTAAAAAGAGGAGGAGAAGGGTAAGAAGCGTACCCAACCTGATAAAGCGCCGCTCCATTACCACAGCTGAGCTGCCAGTTGAATGGAAGAAGACGGTGCATAATATCAACAATACAGCAGCAATAACAACACAGAAACAAGTGGTCGCCTCGCCATCTAATGACGAGGAAATCCAATATATGTCCGAAGGTGGAGAGGGACTATATAAATCGGGTGAGAGTCACCAACTTATCGACCTCACCTCACCAGAGGCGTCCTCAGAGGAAGAGACAGAGGTCCAAAACCTTGAAGATGAAATAGGTAAAGTGCAGGGGGCGATTGAGATTCTCCAAGCTAAGCTCACCCCCCTTATCGAAGCCCTAAAAGAAAAGCAGCAAGCTCGTCGAGAGAGAGATCGACAGGAGCGGCAAGTTAAAAAGCAAGACAGGCGCCAATAAAGACGGCCCAGTCAAAAAGTGATGATGCGAAGCTGCAACCGTCAAACAACCAGCCCCATCAAGCACAACAACCGATAACAGAGCCGCTGCAGGCAACTCAAACAATGCAGCAGGCCAAACCAAACGCAAATAAGCAGCAGAACCAACAGCAGCAGAAACAGCTGCAGCAGAACCAGCAGCAGCAGAGACAACAGCAGCAGAACCATCAGCAGCAGAATCAACAGCAGCAGAGTCAACAGCAGCAGCCACAGCCGCAGATAACCAAGAAAGAGAAAGTGCCACCCATTAATGTTTATAAGATGGACCTGAAAGAGACCATAGAACTATGTAAGTCGGCCATTGGCCAGAACTTTTATATTAAACGCTTAAATGTAGATAGGCATGCTATCCACTGTATGACTGTGGAACAGCACAAAATAGTTAAAAATTTATTAAAAGCCTCCACAACTGAGTTCTTCAGCTTTACGCCAAAAGTAGAAAAATTACAAACGGTCCTCTTGAAGGGCATAGATTCCTGCACGGAACCGAAGGACCTCTTAAATGAGCTCCGCCAAAAAGCGAGCAACGATCTCGACTTTATCGAGGTCAAGCCGTTTACCACAGTCCGAGCAAGACGGGAGAAGAGGAATTTGTCCATCTTCCTAGTGCAGCTCTCACCCAACAGCAAACTGGATAGCTTGAGGAGTATCTCCGTCCTCAACTACCAGTGTGTAACCTGGGATAGATTAAAGAGGCGCGGTGACATGCTTCAATGCATGCGCTGCCAAAGGTTTGGCCACGCTGCAGCAAACTGCGAAATGCAGTCACGCTGCGTTAAGTGTGGCGAGAACCACATAAAAGGAGAATGTAAGTTAGGTGAGGAAAGGGTCGAAGACAAGGCCCTGCTCAAATGCGCACTCTGCCGGAAAGACGGACACCCTGCTAGCTATCGGGGATGTCCGATCTTTCAGGATTTAAAAAATAAAAAAGCAAAGCAAATGGAGATAGAGAAAATCCCATTTACGCGTGCTCCCACAACAATACCCGTTAACCCCCAAATCTCTTACGCCCAAATGGCGTCAGGGAGGGGTACAACAGTACAGCCTACACCAAAGGTAGCCCCACAGGCCCCCGTGCCTAAGGCTCCGGCGGCACAGGCGGATATTATAACCTTGTTGGTGGCCATTCAGGGCCAGTTAACAGGTCTTCAAAAACAGATCGGGGAGCAGGCAAAGCGGGTAGACCATCTCTACTCCTATTTGCCAAGCTTAACGCAATTTATAGGTTAAGGGCGCGCTGCCGGAGAGGCCCTTTAGGATCCTTGCTGTGAATGTAAATTCACTGGTTAGGACCGAACGTAGAGCAAATCTATTCCAATTGTTGAAGGATCAAAGTCCAGACGTGTTTATGGCCAGCGAAACTAAGCTGAACCAGAAACATAAAATGACTAACAATAATTACAATATCGTACGAAGAGATCGGCCCAACTCCACTTTTGGGGGAGGTGTCGCAATCTTTGTACGAAAAGGCATTAATTATAAAGTTATATATAATAGTGAAGTACGCAGATTTCAGTTGCTTGAGGCGTGTATCGTATGCATTCCTCTCAAACATGGGAAGCGGATGTATGCGATTGCGGCTTATGCACCGGAATCACCTCAGCCAACTGAATTTTTAACAGAGCTCGAAAAACTTTTTCAATGCTTACAACTGAACTCGGAAGAGAATTACTATCTCATGGCCGGTGATTTGAATGCGAAACATGTAGATTGGGGAAATCAAATACAAAATCCGAGAGGTAGCCATCTATTTAATTGCATGAATCAATACAACGTTGAGTATATGCTCGACTTTCTGGCTACTGATAGGCCTTCGTTTCCAAGAAGCGGTTCCTATCTGGATCTATTGCTTAAGGACTCAAGACTGACTATTACTGACACTGTGGGTCAACGACCTAGAAACTGTTTACGAACGATAGAATACGACAGTGACCACTGCGGACTTGCTGCCGTAATTCAACTTCCAAACGAGCTCGTGGAGTTGGAAGAGTATGTGCCAGTGCATTCTTACAACTACAGAAAGACTCGCTGGCCACGCTTCACCAGCGCTCTATCGAGTGAACTAGGTACTAGCAATATATCCACACAAAATGACAGGAATTTAACAAATACGGAAATTGACGATTACCTGGAAAAAATAAACAGTACAATCCAACGAACAATGGAAAAAACAATACCGAAATACAAAGAACGCGAAGCCACCGACATGTACTGCAACGCAACTATCGACGCACTACACAGACAAAAAAGTGGCCTTTTGACAAGACTGAAACTCTTGTACAGACGATTTACTGACAGACACGATCTGGAGATTAGGACACTGAAGTCGTCTATCAAAAACATCAACCAACTGATCAAAGAAAACTACCGGTTGTCTATTAATTTGTACTGGGACAACAAAATTCGGGCCGTTAATTCTAGTGACCCGAGTATGTTTCCTCAAATTAATAAAATATTTAGACGGAATGATCAGAACGAACTTCCGTGTCTTAAGCTTCAGAGAACGACAGAGAACAGAGACGTACTTCTGATAGCAGGCATAGATCCAGAGGAAGCCGTCTTGGACGATGACCTCTTTATAATCGAAGATCCTCGTGAGAAAGTGGAGGCTGTGGGGGCTGCTTTCCAGCAAGTGTATAAGGTGAATGCTAGCATTCGCCCGAACCATGACCTGGAGAACAGAGCCTTGCTTCACCACTTCTACCTTCGAAATGAAATGACGCAATGGCGATCAGAGAATCTCGGTTTCACCGGGTTCAATGAAGAATACTTGGCAAACGCCACCATCGCCGAGCGAAACGGGGCTAATTACCTGTTAATTTCGAAAGTTGAGCTCCAGCTCATCTTCGCTTCATTAAAGAAAAAGAAGTCAGCAGGAATCGATGGTATATCCAACGTTGTACTGCGACATCTGCCTCAGGAAGCAGTTGACATTTATGCCACACTGTTTAACAACGCTCTGAATAATGCATATTATCCAGGGCGCTGGAAAACAGCTGTGGTTCATCCTCTCCCGAAAAAGGGAAAGGACAACTCCAATCCGGCGAATCTCCGGTCGATAAGTCTTCTTCCAAGTATCAGTAAGGTATTTGAGAAAGTTATAAATAGAGCTCTGTCCAAGTGGGCGGAGGACAACAATATCATACCGGATAATCAGTTCGGTTTTAAGGCGGGACATGACACCATTCATGCCGCGTCTAAACTCGTTTCTGATGTCCAATGGAACAAATCTAAAAGACAGTGTACGGGTGCTTGTCTGGTTGACTTGGAGAAAGCTTTCGACACCGTATGGTTAGAAGGTCTATATCTAAAGCTAGCCAGACTGGGCATAAGTAAACCGCTTTTATATATGCTTTATGATATGCTCAATGGTAGAAAGTTTGTTGTCAAAATTGGCAATGTAACTTCTACCACAACCTTCGAAATTAAAAATGGTCTTCAACAGGGAGCGGTAAACTCACCGATTCTATTCAGTATTTACACCAGCGATCTGATAGGTAGTCTAGCCCATGCCATAGCGTATGCCGACGATCTAATTGTGTACAGAACAGCTCCAACAGTTGAGGTCATCAGAATTCTCTTGCAGCGTGACTTCGACAAGATTCAGCGATATTGCGATGACTGGAAGTTGAAAATCAACTTTCAGAAATCCGAAACCATTCTGTTCAGGACTCCATTGCGTGGAGCCCCTAGGGATACAAGAAAGAACTGGCGCAAGCTGGTGATCGTAGGGCCACATGGACATCGACTGGCGAATAAAAGTGTAGTAAAGTACCTTGGCATCTGGATGGATCAGAATTTATATTTCGACAGACATATAAATGCTGCTCTGACCAGAGCCAGGGGAGCTTTCGCCCTGACAAAACGGTTGTTTTTTAGCAGCCGTCTTGATAGCAGGGTTAAGGTGATTTGCTACATGGCCCTTATCCGGCCAATGATTGCCTATAGATGCCCGGTGTGGTTCAACGTTGCCCCATCTCAAATGGAAAAGATTCGTGTGTTTGAGAGACAGTGTCTTTGCCGCTGCCTTGGATTACACAGAACACCAGAGTCGGAGTACAAACATTATTATTCCAACGAGGTTCTATACAATGGAGCCAACATTAACAGAATCGATAATTTTATACTCAAGCTGATTCGGGGTCACATTGCAAGAGCGATGTCCTCGGCTAATAGCTTAATTTTTGGGGCTTACTACCCCAACAACGAATACTTTGAGAGTGTGCGTTTGAGCGGTTATATTCCACCTAACGCATTCTTCTATTTAGACAGTCGGGGGCTGATACAGGCTAAAGAGGCGGTTCCGCTAATCTACCACGTCTGCCGTAGAACTGTGGATAGGCGACTTCTTTATAGTCGAGACGTCATCGCACAAGGTGGAGCTGAGCGACTTCGGTTCAGTAGGACTGTGTCTGATAGGGACCGAAGAGATAGGGTGAAGCAGGAGAGCCAGTTTTGGTGGCTTAATGCTGAAAATGAAAATTTTTAAAGTTGACTCAGATATAGTTCTGGTCTTGATCAGGGTGGCAAAAAAAAAAAAAAAAAAAAAAAAAAAAAAATCAAACAAAAAAATTATAAAACAACAAAATCAAACAAAAAAAAAAATATAAAACAACAAAATCAAACAAAAAAAAAAAATACAAAATTAAAAAAGCCTGCTGTGGCTGTTCTAGTTTTTAAGGTAGTTATAAGTAGTTTTATAGTAGTCTTAAGTAGTCTAAGTAGTTTTAATTAGTGTTAAGATATTTTTTTAGGTAGTTGTAAGTTTTATATAAAAAATTAAAAAATAAAACCAGTTAGATTTTAGTATATAATTAGTTCTTAGGCCGAAAGGCATTAGTATTAAGATATTGTTTGACTTAGAGCGCCCGCCTAGGGCCAGTAAGTTAGTTGTAAGATATTGATAAGTAGGCTAGTTTTTATGAATTTTTGTCTAGCATTAAGATAGTTATAAGTTAAATGAAAATAAAAATGAATTAAAAAAAAAAGAGTGGCAGATCCTGGAGCCGAAGATAGCCGGTTCAAACCCCGGTCAGGGTCAAATATTTTATCGGCTTTTTTTCATAATAGAGAAGTCGAAAATATAATTGAGTGGGATAGAACTCATTTTGGTGAAGAAGAGCTGAGTGCGGGGCCATCGAATGGTGGTGTACCAGCGCACATAACAATGCCAGCAACGGCACCAGCAACGGGGGCATCGAAAGATGTCCCAGCAGACAAGCCAAAGAAGGCAACAACAACAAAGCCGACAACGCTAAAAACAGCAACGGCAGCCAAAGCGGGAACAGCTAAATTTTCCTTAGCAACAAGTAATAAAAAAAGTAAACTATGTTCCGAATCTGGTAAAGCGCCCAGCACGCCGTCCCACTAACACTTCAGCTCAGCTGCCAGCTGATGGGGGGGAGACGGTGCAAGAGAAAGAACCAGCAGCTAATATTCAAATGCATCAGACAGTGAATTCCTCGTCATCCAAAGTCATCGAGGACGAGGAAATAGAGATTTCCGAGGGTTGAGAAGGGCTCTTCACCAGCGATGGCAAAAATGATTTCGTCAATCTGACATCGGAAGAGGAGGAAATCCAAGAACAAGCTCTCAATAGCATCGTTGAGAAAAAACAAAAACAAATCGAGCAGTTAAGAGCAGAGGTGCATGAGATAGTTAAAGCCCTCAAATACAAACAAGAAACTCGAAGAGAGCGAGAAAAACAGGAGCGTGAAAATAAAAAGTCGCAACAGGCTCCACAAAAAGTAGCGCAACAGCAAACTAAGAAGGCGGAGCTGCAACCAACAACAATGCAGCCCCAGCAACAGAAACAACAACCAGAGCAGCAACAAAATAAGCTGCAGATAGAACAGCCTCAGCAAACACACAAACAACAACAACAGCAACAAGATAAAGAACAGCAGCAAAAACAACAGCAGCCTATCCAGAAGAAGCAGCAGCAGCAGATACCACAGCAACAGAGAGAACACCAGCAGCAGCCACAGCCGTCGCAGGTAAAAAAAGAAAAGGTGCCACCAATAAACACTTATAAAATAGAATTTCAGGACACAATAAAGCTATGTAAGTCGGCCATAGGCACAAATTTTACAATAAAAAGATTAAGTGTAGATAGGCACGCGGTCCTACTAAAGGGCATAGACTCCTATACGGACCCACAGGTGCTCTTAAATGAACTTCGCCAAAAAGCGAGCGACGATCTCGAATTTATTGGGGTTAAGCCGTTCGCTACAGTTAAGGCCAGGCGGGAGAAACGGAATCTGCCGTTCTTCCTGGTACAGCTTTCGCCCAGCAGCAAACTGGAAAGTCTGAGGAGTATCTCTGTCCTCGACTACCAGCTTGTGACTTGGGATAAATTAAAGAGGCGCGGCGACATGCTTCAATGCATGCGCTGCCAAAGGTTCGGCCATGCTGCGGCAAACTACGAAATGCAGTCACGCTGCGTCAAGTGTGGTGAGAACCACATGTTAGGAGAGTGTAAGCTCGGGCAGGAAAGGGTCGAATTGACCCAACTCAAATGTGCACTTTGCCGAGGCGACGGGCACCCCGCAAACTATAGGGGATGTCCGACGTTTCAGCAAATGAAACACAATAAAGCGGCAAGGCAAGCAGAGATGATAGTAAGACGCCCACCAACGCGTCCTCAAACAACAATTTCCGTCAATCCCCAAATTTCCTACGCCCAAATGGCGTCAGGAAAGGGAAAAACGGTACAGCCTGCGCCAAAGGCAGCCCCACAGGCCCTTGTGCCTAAGGATCCGGATGCACAGGCCGAAATAAGAGGTTTGCTACTGGCCATTCAAAGCCAAATAGCAGGACTTCAAAAACAGATAAGTGAGCAGGCGAAAAGGGTAGACAATATCTACTCTGCTTTGCCGAGCTTATCGCATTTTATAAGTTAAGGGCGCACTGCCGGAGAGGCCCTTAAAAATCCTTGCTGTGAATGTAAATTCACGTAGAGCAAATCTATTCTAAAATCTATCTAAAAAAAAAATCAAACAAAAAAATTATAAAACAACAAAATCAAACAAAAAAAAAAATATAAAACAACAAAATCAAACAAAAAAAAAATACAAAATTAAAAAAGCCTGCTGTGGCTGTTCTAGTTTTTAAGGTAGTTATAAGTAGTTTTATAGTAGTCTTAAGTAGTCTAAGTAGTTTTAATTAGTGTTAAGATATTTTTTTAGGTAGTTGTAAGTTTTATATAAAAAATTAAAAAAATGATATAGAAACCAAGTTTTTCCCAATCTTTCTTGGTGAAAAATAAAACCAGTTAGATTTTAGTATATAATTAGTTCTTAGGCCGAAAGGCATTAGTATTAAGATATTGTTTGACTTAGAGCGCCCGCCTAGGGCCAGTAAGTTAGTTGTAAGATATTGATAAGTAGGCTAGTTTTTATGAATTTTTGTCTAGCATTAAGATAGTTATAAGTTAAATGAAAATAAAAATGAATTAAAAAAAAAAAAAAAGAGTGGCAGATCCCGGAGCCGAAGATAGCCGGTTCAAACCCCGGTCAGGGTCAAATATTTTATCGGCTTTTTTTCATAATAGAGATGTCGAAAATATAATTGAGTGGGATAGAACTCATTTTGGTGAAGAAGAGCTGAGTGCGGGGCCATCGAATGGTGGTGTACCAGCGCACATAACAATGCCAGCAACGGCACCAGCAACGGGGGCATCGAAAGATGTCCCAGCAGACAAGCCAAAGAAGGCAACAACAACAAAGCCGACAACGCTAAAAACAGCAACGGCAGCCAAAGCGGGAACAGCTAAATTTTCCTTAGCAACAAGTAATAAAAGAAAAAAAGTAAACTATGTTCCGAATCTGGTAAAGCGCCCAGCACGCCGTCCCACTAACACTTCAGCTCAGCTGCCAGCTGATGGGGGGGAGACGGTGCAAGAGAAAGAACCAGCAGCTAATATTCAAATGCATCAGACAGTGAATTCCTCGTCATCCAAAGTCATCGAGGACGAGGAAATAGAGATTTCCGAGGGTGGAAAAGGGCTCTTCACCAGCGATGGCAAAAATGATTTCGTCAATCTGACATCGGAAGAGGAGGAAATCCAAGAACAAGCTCTCAATAGCATCGTTGAGAAAAAAACAAAAACAAATCGAGCAGTTAAGAGCAGAGGTGCATGAGATAGTTAAAGCCCTCAAATACAAACAAGAAACTCGAAGAGAGCGAGAAAAACAGGAGCGTGAAAATAAAAAGTCGCAACAGGCTCCACAAAAAGTAGCGCAACAGCAAACTAAGAAGGCGGAGCTGCAACCAACAACAATGCAGCCCCAGCAACAGAAACAACAACCAGAGCAGCAACAAAATAAGCTGCAGATAGAACAGCCTCAGCAAACACACAAACAACAACAACAGCAACAAGATAAAGAACAGCAGCAAAAACAACAGCAGCCTATCCAGAAGAAGCAGCAGCAGCAGATACCACAGCAACAGAGAGAACACCAGCAGCAGCCACAGCCGTCGCAGGTAAAAAAAGAAAAGGTGCCACCAATAAACACTTATAAAATAGAATTACAGGACACAATAAAGCTATGTAAGTCGGCCATAGGCACAAATTTTACAATAAAAAGATTAAGTGTAGATAGGCACGCGGTCCTACTAAAGGGCATAGACTCCTACACGGACCCACAGGTGCTCTTAAATGAACTTCGCCAAAAAGCGAGCGACGATCTCGAATTTATTGGGGTTAAGCCGTTCGCTACAGTTAAGGCCAGGCGGGAGAAACGGAAGCTGCCGTTCTTCCTGGTACAGCTTTCGCCCAGCAGCAAACTGGAAAGCCTGAGGAGTATCTCTGTCCTCGACTACCAGCTTGTGACTTGGGATAAATTAAAGAGGCGCGGCGACATGCTTCAATGCATGCGCTGCCAAAGGTTCGGCCATGCTGCGGCAAACTGCGAAATGCAGTCACGCTGCGTCAAGTGTGGTGAGAACCACATGTTAGGAGAGTGTAAGCTCGGGCAGGAAAGGGTCGAATTGACCCAACTCAAATGTGCACTTTGCCGAGGCGACGGGCACCCCGCAAACTATAGGGGATGTCCGACGTTTCAGCAAATGAAACACAATAAAGCGGCAAGGCAAGCAGAGATGATAGTAAGACGCCCACCAACGCGTCCTCAAACAACAATTTCCGTCAATCCCCAAATTTCCTACGCCCAAATGGCGTCAGGAAAGGGAAAAACGGTACAGCCTGCGCCAAAGGCAGCCCCACAGGCCCTTGTGCCTAAGGATCCGGATGCACAGGCCGAAATAAGAGGTTTGCTACTGGCCATTCAAAGCCAAATAGCAGGACTTCAAAAACAGATAAGTGAGCAGGCGAAAAGGGTAGACAATATCTACTCTGCTTTGCCGAGCTTATCGCATTTTATAGGTTAAGGGCGCACTGCCGGAGAGGCCCTTAAAGATTCTTGCTGTGAATGTAAATTCATTGATTAGGACCGAACGTAGAGCAAATCTATTCCAATTGTTGAAAGATCAGAGTCCTGATGTGTTTATGGCCAGCGAAACTAAGCTGAACCAGAAACATAAATTGACTAACAATAATTACAATATCGTACGAAGAGATCGGCCCAACTCCACTTTGGGTGGAGGAGTCGCAATCTTTGTACGAAAAGGCATAAATTATAAAGTAATATATAATAGTGAAGTACGCAGATTTCGGTTGCTTGAGGCGTGTATCGTATGCATTCCTCTCAAACATGGGAAGCGGATGTATGCGATTGCGGCTTATGCACCGGAATCACCTCAGCCAACTGAATTTTTAACAGAGCTTGAAAAACTTTTTCAATGCTTACAATTGAACTCGGAAGAGAATTACTATCTCATGGCCGGTGATTTGAATGCCAAACATGTAGATTGGGGAAATCAAATACAAAATCCGAGAGGTAGTCATCTATTTAATTGGATGTGTCAATACAACGTTGAGTATATGCTCGACTTTTTGGCTACTGATTGGCCTTCGTTTCCAAGGAGCGGTTCCTATCTGGATCTATTGTTAAAAGACTCAAGACTGACAATTACTGACACTGTGGGTCAACGACCAAGAAACTGTTTACGAACGATCGAGTACGACAGTGACCACTGCGGACTTGCTGCCGTAATTCAACTTCCGAATGAGCTCGCGGAGTTGGAGGAGTATGTGCCAGTGCATTCTTACAATTACAGTAAGACTCGCTGGCCACGCTTCACCAGCGCCTTATCGAGTGAACTACGAATGAACAACATATCCCCACCAAATGACAGGAAATTAACAAATACCGAAATTGACGATTACTTGGAAAAGATGGACAGTACAATCCAACGAACAATGGAAAAAACAATACCAAAATACAAAGAACGCGAAGCCACAGACATGTACCGCAACGCGACCATCGACGCACTACACAGACAAAAAAGTGGACTTTTGACAAGACTGAAACTCTTGTACAGACGATTTACTGACAGACACGATCTGGAGATTAGGACACTGAAGTCGTCTATCAAAAACATCAACCAACTGATCAAAGAAAACTACCGGTTGTCTATTAATTGGTACTGGGACAACAAAATTCGGGCCGTTAATTCTAGTGACCCGAGTACGTTTCCTCAAATTAATAAAATATTTAGACGGAATGATCAGAACGAACTTCCGTGTCTTAAGCTTCAGAGAACGACAGAGAACAGAGACGTACTTCTGATAGCAGGCATAGATCCAGAGGAAGCCGTCTTGGACGATGACCTCTTTATAATCGAAGATCCTCGTGAGAAAGTGGAGGCTGTGGGGGCTGCTTTCCAGCAAGTGTATAAGGTGAATGCTAGCATTCGCCCGAACCATGACCAGGAGAACAGAGCCTTGCTTCACCACTTCTACCTTCGAAATGAAATGACGCAATGGCGATCAGAGAATCTCGGTTTCACCGGGTTCAATGAAGAACACTTGGCAAACGCCACCATCGCCGAGCGAAACGGGGCTAATTCCCTGTTAATTTCGAAAGCTGAGCTCCAGCTCATCTTCGCTTCATTAAAGAAAAAGAAGTCAGCAGGAATCGATGGTATATCCAACGTTGTACTGCGACATCTGCCTCAGGAAGCAGTTGACATTTATGCCACACTGTTTAACAACGCTCTGAATAATGCTTATTATCCAGGGCGGTGGAAAACAGCTGTGGTTCATCCTCTCCCGAAAAAGGGAAAGGACAACTCCAATCCGGCGAATCTCCGGTCGATAAGTCTTCTTCCGAGTATCAGTAAGGTATTTGAGAAAGTTATAAATAGAGCTCTGTCCAAGTGGGCGGAGGACAACAATATCATACCGGACAATCAGTTCGGCTTTAAGGCGGGACATGACACCATTCATGCCGCGTCTAAGCTCGTTTCTGATGTCCAATGGAACAAATCTAAAAGACAGTGTACGGGTGCTTGTCTGGTTGACTTGGAGAAAGCTTTCGACACCGTATGGTTAGAAGGTCTCTATCTAAAGTTAGCCAGACTTGGCATAAGTAAACCCCTTTTATATATGCTTTATGATATGCTCAATGGTAGAGAGTTTGTTGTCAAAAGTGGCAGTGTAACTTCTACCGCAACCTTCGAAATTAAAAATGGTCTTCAGCAGGAAGCGGTTAACTCACCGATTCTCTTCAGTATTTACACCAGCGATCTGATAGCCCATGCCATAGCATATGCCGACGATCTAATTGCGTACAGAACAGCCCCAACAGTTGAGGTCATCAGAATTCTCTTACAGCGTGACTTCGACAAGATTCAGCGATATTGCGATGACTGGAAGTTGAAAATCAACGTCCAGAAATCAGAAACTATTCTGTTCAGGACTCCATTGCATGGTGCCCCTAGGGATACAAGAAAGAACTGGCGCAAGCTGGTGATCGTAGGGCCACATGGACATCGACTGGCGAATAAAAGTGTAGTAAAGTACCTTGGCATCTGGATGGATCAGTATTTGTATTTCGACAGACATATAAATGCTGCTCTGACCAGAGCCAGGGGAGCTTTCGCCCTGACAAAACGGTTGTTTTTTAGCAGCCGTCTTGATAGCAGGGTTAAGGTGATTTGCTACATGGCCCTTATCCGGCCAATGATTGCCTATGGATGCCCGGTGTGGTTCAACGTTGCCCCATCTCAAATGGAAAAGATTCGGGTGTTTGAGAGACAGTGTCTTTGCCGCTGCCTTGGATTACACAGAACACCAGAGTCGGAGTACAAACATTATTATTCCAACGAGGTTCTATACAATGGAGCCAACATTAACAGAATCGATAATTTTATACTCAAGCTGATTCGGGGTCACATTGCAAGAGCGATGTCCTCGGCTAATAGCTTAATTTTTGGGGCTTACTACCCCAACAACGAATACTTTGAGAGTGTGCGTTTGAGCGGTTATATTCCACCTAACGCATTCTTCTATTTAGACAGTCGGGGGCTGATACAGGCTAGAGAGGCGGTTCCGCTAATCTACCACGTCTGCCGTAGAACTGTGGATAGGCGACTTCTTTATAGTCGAGACGTCATCGCACAAGGTGGAGCTGAGCGACTTCGGTTCAGTAGGACTGTGTCTGATAGGGACCGAAGAGATAGGGTGAAGCAGGAGAGCCAGTTTTGGTGGCTTAATGCTGAAAATAATAATTTTTAAAGTTGACTCAGATATAGTTCTGGTCTTGGTCGACTTACATAGTTTTAGGTTTATTAGATTTAAGTAGGGACAGTCAGGGTGGCACAAAAAAAAAGAAAAAAAAAAAAAAAATTATAAAACAACAAAATCAAACAAAAAAATACAAAATTAAAAAAGCCTGCTGTGGCTGTTCTAGTTTTTAAGGTAGTTATAAGTAGTTTTATAGTAGTTTTTAAGTAGTCTAAGTAGTTTTAATTAGTTTTAAAATATTTTTAGGTAGTATGTAAGTTTTATATAAAAAATAAAAGAAAATGATATGGATACCAAGTTTTTTTGCAATCTTTCTTGGTGAAAAATAAAACTAGAAAGATATTAGTATATAATTAGTTCTTAGGCCGAAAGGCATTAGTATTAGGATATTGTTTAACTTAGAGCGCCCGCCTAGGGCCAGTAAGTTAGTTGTAAGATATTGATAAGTAGGCTAGTTTTTATGAATTTTTGTCTAGCATTAAGGTAGTTATAAGTTAAATGAAAATAAAAATGAATTAAAAAAAAAAAAAAAAAAACAAAAAGGTGGCAGATCCCGGAGCCGAAGATAGCCGGTTCGAACACCGGTCTGGGTCAAAATTTTTGTCGGCTTTTTTTCATAACAGGGAAGTCGAGAATATTATTGCGTGGGACAACAACCACATGAGTGACTTCAACGTTGCGGGACCACCGAAAGGTGGTGTCCCAGCAACAAAAAAGAAGCCGAAAACGGCAACAGCAACTGGAGCATCGAATGATGGTACAGCTGTCGCCCAGCAGCAAACTGGAAAGTCTGAGGAGTATCTCCGTCCTCGACTACCAGCTTGTGACTTGGGATAAATTAAAGAGGCGCGGCGACATGCTTCAATGAATGCGCTGCCAAAGGTTCGGTCATGCTGCGGCAAACTGCGAAATGCAGTCACGCTGCGTCAAGTGTGGCGAGAACCACATTGTAGGAGAGTGTAAGCTCGGGCAGGAAAGGGTCGAATTGACCCAACTTAAATGTGCACTTTGCCGAGGCGACGGGCACCCCGCAAACTATCGGGGATGTCCGACGTTTCAGCAAATGAAACACAATAAAGCGGCAAGGCAAGCAGAGATGATAGAAAGACGCCCACCAACGCGTCCTCAAACAACAATTTCCGTCAATCCCCAAATTTCCTACGCCCAAATGGCGTCAGGAAAGGGAAAAACGGTACAGCCTGCGCCAAAGGCAGCCCCACAGCCACTTGTGCCTAAGGCTCCGGACGCACAGGCCGAAATAAGAGGTTTGCTACTGGCCATTCAGAACCAAATAGCAGGACTTCAAAAACAGATAAGTGAGCAGGCGAAAAGGGTAGACAATATCTACTCTGCTTTGCCGAGCTTATCGCATTTTATAGGTTAAGGGCGCGCTGCCGGAGAGGCCCTTAAAGATCCTTGCTGTGAATGTAAATTCATTGATTAGGACCGAACGTAGAGCAAATCTATTCCAATTGTTGAAAGATCAGAGTCCTGATGTGTTTATGGCCAGCGAAACGAAGCTGAACCAGAAACATAATTTGACTAACAATAATTACAATATCGCACGAAGAGATCGGCCCAACTCCACTTTTGGGGGAGGAGTCGCAATCTTTGTACGAAAAGGCATAAATTATAAAGTAATATATAATAGTGAAGTACGCAGATTTCGGTTGCTTGAGGCGTGTATCGTATGCATTCCTCTCAAACATGGGAAGCGGTTGTATGCGATTGCGGCTTATGCACCGGAATCACCTCAGCCAACTGAATTTTTAACAGAGCTCGAAAAACATTTTCAATGCTTACAACTGAACTCGGAAGAGAATTACTATCTCATGGCCGGTGATTTGAATGCCAAACATGTAGATTGGGGAAATCAAATACAAAATCCGAGAGGTAGCCATCTATTTAATTGGATGTGTCAATACAACGTTGAGTATATGCTCGACCTTTTGGCTACTGATAGGCCTTCGTTTCCAAGGAGCGGTTCCTATCTGGATCTATTGTTGAAAGATACAAGACTGACAATTACTGACATTGTGGGTCAACGACCAAGAAACTGTTTACGAACGATCGAGTACGACAGTGACCACTGCGGACTTGCTGCCGTAATTCAACTTCCGAACGAGCTCGTGGAGTTGGAGGAGTATGTGCCAGTGCATTCTTACAATTACAGTAAGACTCGCTGGCCACGCTTCACCAGCGCTTTATCGAGTGAACTACGAATGAACAACATATACCCACCAAATGACAGGAAATTAACAAATACCGAAATTGACGATTACTTGGAAAAGATGGACAGTACAATCCAACGAACAATGGAAAAAACAATACCAAAATACAAAGAACGCGAAGCCACAGACATGTACCGCAACGCGACCATCGACGCACTACACAGACAAAAAAGTGGACTTTTGACAAGACTGAAACTCTTGTACAGACGCTTTATTGACATACACGATCTGGAGATTAGGACACTGAAGTCGTCAATTAAAAACATCAACCAATTGATCAAGGAAAATTACCGGTTGTCTATTAATTTGTATTGGGACAACAAAATTCGGGCCGTTAATTCTAGCGACCCGAGTATGTTTCCTCAAATTAATAAAATATTTAGACGGAATGATCAAAACGAACTTCCGTGTCTTAAGCTTCAGAAAACGACAGAGAACAGAGACGTACTTCTGATAGCAGGCATAGATCCAGAGGAAGCCGTCTTGGATGATGACCTCTTTATAATCGAAGATCCTCGTGAGAAAGTGGAGGCTGTGGGGGCTGCTTTCCAGCAAGTGTACAAGGTGAATGCTAGCATTCGCCCGAACCATGACCTGGAAAACAGAGCCTTGCTTCACCACTTCTACCTTCGAAATGAAATGACGCAATGGCGATCAGAGAATCTCGGTTTCACCGGGTTCAATGAAGAACACTTGGCAAACGCCACCATCGCCGAACGAAACGGGGCTAATTCCCTGTTAATTTCGAAAGTCGAGCTCCAGCTCATCTTCGCTTCATTAAAGAAAAAGAAGTCAGCAGGAATCGATGGTATATCCAACGTTGTACTGCGACATCTGCCTCAGGAAGCAGTTGACATTTATGCCACACTGTTTAACAACGCTCTGAATAATGCATATTATCCAGGGCGGTGGAAGACAGCTGTGGTTCATCCTCTCCCGAAAAAGGGTAAGGACAACTCCAATCCGGCGAATCTCCGGTCGATAAGTCTTCTTCCGAGTATCAGTAAGGTATTTGAGAAAGGTATAAATAGAGCTCTGTCCAAGTGGGTGGAGGACAACAATATCATACCGGACAATCAGTTCGGTTTTAAGGCGGGACATGACACCATTCATGCCGCATCTAAGCTCGTTTCTGATATCCAATGGAACAAATCTAAAAGACAGTGTACGGGTGCTTGTCTGGTTGACTTGGAGAAAGCTTTCGACACCGTATGGTTAGAAGGTCTGTATATAAAGCTAGCCAGACTGGGCATAAGTAAACCGCTTTTATATATGCTTTATGATATGCTCAATGGTAGAAAGTTTGTTGTCAAAATTGGCAATGTAACTTCTACCGCAACCTTCGAAATTAAAAATGGTCTTCAACAGGGAGCGGTGAACTCACCGATTCTATTCAGTATTTACACCAGCGATCTGATAGGTAGTCTAGCCTATGCCATAGCGTATGTTGACGATCTAATTGCGTACAGAACAGCTCCAACAGTTGAGGCGGCGTTTCCGCTAATCTACCACGTCGGCCGCAGAACTGTAGATAGGCGACTCCTTTATAGTCGAGACGTCCTCGCACAAGGTGGAGCTGAGCGACTTCGGTTCAGTAGGACTGTGTCTGATAGGGACCGAAGAGATAGAGTGAAGCAGGAGAGCCAGTTTTGGTGGCTTAATGCTGAAAATAATAATTTTTAAAGTTGACTCAGATATAGTTCTGGTCTTGGTCGACTTACATAGTTTTAGGTTTATTAGATTTAAGTAGGGACAGTCAGGGTGGCACAAAAAAAAAAGAAAAAAAAAAAAAAAATTATAAAACAACAAAATCAAACAAAAAAATACAAAATTAAAAAAGCCTGCTGTGGCTGTTCTAGTTTTTAAGGTAGTTATAAGTAGTTTTATAGTAGTTTTTAAGTAGTCTAAGTAGTTTTAATTAGTTTTAAAATATTTTTAGGTAGTATGTAAGATTTATATAAAAAATAAAAGAAAATGATATGGATACCAAGTTTTTTTGCAATCTTTCTTGGTGAAAAATAAAACTAGAAAGATATTAGTATATAATTAGTTCTTAGGCCGAAAGGCATTAGTATTAGGATATTGTTTAACTTAGAGCGCCCGCCTAGGGCCAGTAAGTTAGTTGTAAGATATTGATAAGTAGGCTAGTTTTTATGAATTTTTGTCTAGCATTAAGGTAGTTATAAGTTAAATGAAAATAAAAATGAATTAAAAAAAAAAAAAAAAAACAAAAAGGTGGCAGATCCCGGAGCCGAAGATAGTCGGTTCGAACACCGGTCTGGGTCAAAATTTTTGTCGGCTTTTTTTCATAACAGGGAAGTCGAGAATATTATTGCGTGGGACAACAACCACATGAGTGACTTCAACGTTGCGGGACCACCGAAAGGTGGTGTCCCAGCAACGTCCCAGCAACAAAAAAGAAGCCGAAAACGGCAACAGCAACTGGAGCATCGAATGATGGTACAGCTGTCGCCCAGCAGCAAACTGGAAAGTCTGAGGAGTATCTCCGTCCTCGACTACCAGCTTGTGACTTGGGATAAATTAAAGAGGCGCGGCGACATGCTTCAATGCATGCGCTGCCAAAGGTTCGGTCATGCTGCGGCAAACTGCGAAATGCAGTCACGCTGCGTCAAGTGTGGCGAGAACCACATTGTAGGAGAGTGTAAGCTCGGGCAGGAAAGGGTCGAATTGACCCAACTTAAATGTGCACTTTGCCGAGGCGACGGGCACCCCGCAAACTATCGGGGATGTCCGACGTTTCAGCAAATGAAACACAATAAAGCGGCAAGGCAAGCAGAGATGATAGAAAGACGCCCACCAACGCGTCCTCAAACAACAATTTCCGTCAATCCCCAAATTTCCTACGCCCAAATGGCGTCAGGAAAGGGAAAAACGGTACAGCCTGCGCCAAAGGCAGCCCCACAGGCACTTGTGCCTAAGGCTCCGGACGCACAGGCCGAAATAAGAGGTTTGCTACTGGCCATTCAGAACCAAATAGCAGGACTTCATAAACAGATAAGTGAGCAGGCGAAAAGGGTAGACAATATCTACTCTGCTTTGCCGAGCTTATCGCATTTTATAGGTTAAGGGCGCGCTGCCGGAGAGGCCATTAAAGATCCTTGCTGTGAATGTAAATTCATTGATTAGGACCGAACGTAGAGCAAATCTATTCCAATTGTTGAAAGATCAGAGTCCTGATGTGTTTATGGCCAGCGAAACGAAGCTGAACCAGAAACATAATTTGACTAACAATAATTACAATATCGCACGAAGAGATCGGCCCAACTCCACTTTTGGGGGAGGAGTCGCAATCTTTGTACGAAAAGGCATAAATTATAAAGTAATATATAATAGTGAAGTACGCAGATTTCGGTTGCTTGAGGCGTGTATCGTATGCATTCCTCTCAAACATGGGAAGCGGTTGTATGCGATTGCGGCTTATGCACCGGAATCACCTCAGCCAACTGAATTTTTAACAGAGCTCGAAAAACTTTTTCAATGCTTACAACTGAACTCGGAAGAGAATTACTATCTCATGGCCGGTGATTTGAATGCCAAACATGTAGATTGGGGAAATCAAATACAAAATCCGAGAGGTAGCCATCTATTTAATTGGATGTGTCAATACAACGTTGAGTATATGCTCGACCTTTTGGCTACTGATAGGCCTTCGTTTCCAAGGAGCGGTTCCTATCTGGATCTATTGTTGAAAGATACAAGACTGACAATTACTGACATTGTGGGTCAACGACCAAGAAACTGTTTACGAACGATCGAGTACGACAGTGACCACTGCGGACTTGCTGCCGTAATTCAACTTCCGAACGAGCTCGTGGAGTTGGAGGAGTATGTGCCAGTGCATTCTTACAATTACAGTAAGACTCGCTGGCCACGCTTCACCAGCGCTTTATCGAGTGAACTACGAATGAACAACATATCCCCACCAAATGACAGGAAATTAACAAATACCGAAATTGACGATTACTTGGAAAAGATGGACAGTACAATCCAACGACCAAGGGAAAAACAATACCAAAATACAAAGAACGCGAAGCCACAGACATGTACCGCAACGCGACCATCGACGCACTACACAGACAAAAAAGTGGACTTTTGACAAGACTGAAACTCTTGTACAGACGCTTTATTGACATACACGATCTGGAGATTAGGACACTGAAGTCGTCAATTAAAAACATCAACCAATTGATCAAGGAAAATTACCGGTTGTCTATTAATTTGTATTGGGACAACAAAATTCGGGCCGTTAATTCTAGCGACCCGAGTATGTTTCCTCAAATTAATAAAATATTTAGACGGAATGATCAAAACAAACTTCCGTGTCTTAAGCTTCAGAAAACGACAGAGAACAGAGACGTACTTCTGATAGCAGGCATAGATCCAGAGGAAGCCGTCTTGGATGATGACCTCTTTATAATCGAAGATCCTCGTGAGAAAGTGGAGGCTGTGGGGGCTGCTTTCCAGCAAGTGTACAAGGTGAATGCTAGCATTCGCCCGAACCATGACCTGGAAAACAGAGCCTTGCTTCACCACTTCTACCTTCGAAATGAAATGACGCAATGGCGATCAGAGAATCTCGGTTTCACCGGGTTCAATGAAGAACACTTGGCAAACGCCACCATCGCCGAACGAAACGGGGCTAATTCCCTGTTAATTTCGAAAGTCGAGCTCCAGCTCATCTTCGCTTCATTAAAGAAAAAGAAGTCAGCAGGAATCGATGGTATATCCAACGTTGTACTGCGACATCTGCCTCAGGAAGCAGTTGACATTTATGCCACACTGTTTAACAACGCTCTGAATAATGCATATTATCCAGGGCGGTGGAAGACAGCTGTGGTTCATCCTCTCCCGAAAAAGGGTAAGGACAACTCCAATCCGGCGAATCTCCGGTCGATAAGTCTTCTTCCGAGTATCAGTAAGGTATTTGAGAAAGGTATAAATAGAGCTCTGTCCAAGTGGGTGGAGGACAACAATATCATACCGGACAATCAGTTCGGTTTTAAGGCGGGACATGACACCATTCATGCCGCATCTAAGCTCGTTTCTGATATCCAATGGAACAAATCTAAAAGACAGTGTACGGGTGCTTGTCTGGTTGACTTGGAGAAAGCTTTCGACACCGTATGGTTAGAAGGTCTGTATATAAAGCTAGCCAGACTGGGCATAAGTAAACCGCTTTTATATATGCTTTATGATATGCTCAATGGTAGAAAGTTTGTTGTCAAAATTGGCAATGTAACTTCTACCGCAACCTTCGAAATTAAAAATGGTCTTCAACAGGGAGCGGTGAACTCACCGATTCTATTCAGTATTTACACCAGCGATCTGATAGGTAGTCTAGCCTATGCCATAGCGTATGCCGACGATCTAATTGCGTACAGAACAGCTCCAACAGTTGAGGTCATCAGAATTCTCTTGCAGCGTGACTTCGACAAGATTCAGCGATATTGCGATGACTGGAAGTTGAAAATCAACTTTCAGAAATCCGAAACCATTCTGTTCAGGATTCCATTGCGTGGAGCCCCTAGGGATACAAGAAAGAACTGGCGCAAGCTGGTGATCGTAGGGCCACATGGACATCCACTGGCGAATAAAAGTGTAGTAAAGTACCTTGGCATCTGGATGGATCAGTATTTGTATTTCGACAGACATATAAATGCTGCTCTGACCAGAGCCAGGGGAGCTTTTGCTCTGACAAAACGGTTGTTTTATAGCAGCCGTCTTGACAGCAGGGTTAAGGTGATTTGCTACATGGCCCTTATCCGGCCAATGATTGCCTATGGATGCCCGGTGTGGTTCAACGTTGCCCCATCTCAAATGGAAAAGATTCGGGTGTTTGAGAGGCAGTGTCTTCGACGCTGCCTTGGATTACACAGAACACCAGAGTCGGAGTACAAACATTATTATTCCAACGAGGTTCTATACAATGGAGCCAACATTAACAGAATCGATAATTTTATAATCAAGCTGATTCGGGGTCACATTGCAAGAGCGATGTCCTCAGCCAATAGCTTAATTTTTGGGGCTTACTACCCCAACACCGATTACTACGAGAGTGTGCGTTTAAGTGGATTTATCCCACCCGATGCTTTCCTCTACTTAGACAGACGAGGGCTGATACAGGATAGAGCGGCGGTTCCGCTAATCTACCACGTCGGCCGCAGAACTGTAGATAGGCGACTCCTTTATAGTCGAGACGTCCTCGCACAGGGCGGAGCAGAGCGCCTTCGGTTCAGTAGGACTGTGTCCGATCGGGACCGAAGAGATAGGGGAAAACAAGAGAACCAGTTTTGGTGGTTTAATGAAGAATTAGATACAATATAGTTAACTTAATTTTCTCGTCTTGGCCGACTTACATAGTTTTAAGTGTATTAATTAAGTAGGGACAGTCAGGGTGGCACCAAAAAAAAAAAAAAAAAAAAAAAAATATAAAATCAAAAAAACCTACAAAAAAAAAATTAAAAAAAAAAAAAAAAAAAAAAAAAAAAAAATTAAAAATGCTTGCTGTGGCTGTTCTAGTTTTAAGGTAGTTGTAAGTAGTTTTATAGTAGTTCTAAGTAGTTTTAATTAGTTTCTAATTAGTTTTCATTAGTTTTTAATTAGCTTTAAGTTTTATATAAGAAAAAAAAAATGTTAAAGTAACCAAGTTTTTTTAAAAAAAAAAAGTCTTTCTTGGTAAAAAATAAAACCAATTAAGGATATTATTTTTAAGATAGTTCGTAGGCCGAAAGGCATTAGCATTAAGTTATTGTTTAATTTAGAGCGCCCGCTTAGGGCCAGTAAGTTATTTTTAAGATATTGATAAGTAGGCTAGTTTTTCATGAATTTTTGTCTAGATTTAAGATAGTTATAAGAAAATGAATAAATAAAAATGAATTTAAAAAAAAAAAAATTAATGATGCACAAGCATCAATCACCACAGCACAGCGGTAAATTTTCTATCTCTCCTTCCCACTTCACTCGCAGTGCTTTGACTTCGTCATTATATGCAGTGTATGTATCATCTCATATAATGCTTGTAATTGACTAAGCCAAAGCATATCAAATAAATTGCTGTTATTGATTTTGTGTATCCAGGGGCGGATCAGTACACTGCTTTTTTAGGCATAACACTAGTAGTATTGTACTGTGAAGTCATTTGGGGCCCAAACTTGATATCAGTTTAGATAACTGTCTGATTTGGTTTTTTATGTCTGTTTATTGTAATGGTGGGTGAATTTAGGGTTGACTACCGCAACATTCGGGGACTGAGGCAGAATTTTTGTGCTGCATATGTCCATACTGTGAAAAACAGGCCGGCTGTTTTGGCATCAAGTGAAACCCAGGTAGGGGAAAATACCGATCACTCGGTATTCAGCCTACATGGTTATAGCTTAGTGCCTCTATTTTTTCCACATCATGGTCTCGCCGTGTATGTTCGCAGTGATGTAGCTTATCAGCTTCAACCACAATATGGTTCATGTTTGAATACGAACTTTAATTTCATGTAGTTTAAATTCACCATCCATAAGCGCATCATCCATACTTGTTTCATTTATCGTAGTCCTAGTTTGGATAGTAATTCGACTTCCAACGAATTCGATGCACTATCCGACTCCATCCAGAGAATTATTTCCCATTTTCCGCACAGTGAAATCGTTGTTACGGGCGATTTCAATGTACATAATTCTTCGTGGCTACGCTATTCGGGTCAGACAACACCCGAAGGAAGGTATGTCGAGATTTTTGCTGAGATAAACAACCTAACTCAGCTGGTCGACGAGCCTACTCGGATTCCTGACGTTGCAGGTCAATCCGCCAACACTCTAGATTTGTTTCTTACCTCTGACCCTGATAAATACACTATAAGTGTATTATCGCCTCTAGGCACATCAGACCATTGTGTCATATCTGCGAATTTCACGTGCCACCAAAACACAGTTAAAGAAAAAACTCCCAAGAGAACCGTTTGGCAGTATGAGAAAGCCAACTGGGACGGTCTCAATGTTTTCTTCAGGAACTTTAACTGGTCACTATGATTCCTCGATAGTGACGTAGATTCCAGTGCAGATATGATTACAAACTTAATTCTTTGTGGAATGAGAAATTTTATCCCGAATAGGGTGAAATCTATCAAACCCAAAGAAAACTCATGGTTTGATTCGAGCTGTAAAGAGGTTATTAGTGTTAGAGAAGTAAGTTTCCGAAGTTATAAAGCCAACCCTACTGAGGAAAACCGGAAAAAGTTTCAACAAGCTAGAAAGACCTGTAACGTTCATATTCGACGAACCAAATTTTTACATGATCAAAAATTACGGCAAAAAATTCTACAATGTCCCAAAGGTAGTAAAAATGTTTGGTCATTTGTAAAAAGCATACGAAACACCACCTCGTCCTCGGTTCCAACGCTCGTCTTCAACGATACTCCTTTTGTCAGCTCAATCGATAAAGCCAATTTGCTTGCAGCACAGTTTGCTGTTAATTCGTCGCTGCCTGAAAGTGTTATGACTCCTCCTGTACTTGAGAGCGCAAATGATTCTATGGGACAAATCTTCTTCCGCACTCGTGCAGTTGCCAGAATGCTGAAAGATCTCGATATACACAAATCCGCTGGCCCTGATAGTATCCCTCCCATTGTTCTGAAGAGGTGTTCTTCAACGCTGGCAACACCACTGCGTAAGCTTTTCCATCTGTCCTACTCTACTGGTTTCTTTCCGAGTGGATGGAAAACAGCATTTGTCCAGCCTGTCCCAAAAAAAGGCGTGTCTTCTTCCCCCTCCAACTATCGGCCAATTGCGCTTACGTCCCTCCTTTCCAAGGTCATAGAAACGCTGATTAATTTTCAGCTAAAGAAATATCTCGAAGAACGAAAGCTTCTTAATGACCGGCAGTACGGCTTTCGTAGCAACAGGTCCACTGGTGATCTGATGGTATATCTCACCGAACAGTGGCACAAATCTTTATATCGTTTTGGAGAAAGTAAGATTATTGCGCTTGATATTTCTAAAGCATTTGATAGAGTTTGGCATCAAGCTCTCTTATCGAAAATGCGTGCATTTGGTATCGATGAATCTCTTCTTCGTTGGATTAGAAATTACCCTTCGGACCGTTCAATACAAGTTGTATTGGATGGTTTCAAGTCTGAAATTCACAAAATAAATGCTGGTGTGCCCCAGGGCTCCGTTCTGTCTCCGACTCTCTTCCTTATATTCATAAACGATCTTTTATCTGAAACTTCTAATCCATTAAATTGTTTCGCTGACGACAGTACCCTCAGCTTTTCATATTTGTTCTTAGATTCATATCCCTGTCCTTCGGATGTGGAACTTGAACGGCAGCGTATGATAAGCTCATTAAATTCTGATCTCGACAGCATTGTCCAATGGGGAATAAAAAATCGTGTAGAATTTAATGCTTCAAAAACTCAATGCTGTCTACTGTCGTTAAAACGAAACCCACCCCCCATGCCACTATCTATGAGTGGCACTTGCATTGAGGAAACCGAAAAGCTTTCAGTTCTCGGTATGTGTGTCACAGACCACCTTTTATGGAACGATCACATATTCGACATCGCCAAAAATGCTGCTAAGTGTTTAGGTTTTCTCCGTCGATGCAAGAAATTTTTCTCCCCTTCTGACCTGGCTGTGATCTACAAAGCCTATATTCGTCCAAAACTTGAGTATAACTCTCACATTTGGGCAGGTGCTCCAATAACCCACTTGAGTTTATTGGATAGAATTGAAAAGAGAGCTCTTAAAATGATAGGTGAAAGAACTATAACGGAAACATTCTCATCTCTTGAGCACCGTCGAAATGTTTCATGTCTTTCGTTATTTTACCGTTATTTCCATAAACAATGCTCTAGTGAAATAGCCAGTTGCATTCCTCCCATTAAACAATTCAACCGTAATACTCGCGCTTCTAGGAATGCCCATCAGTTTACCCTTGATCCCAATTTCGGTCGTACTGTTAAGTACAGAGATTCTTTCTTTAGTCGCACTACTCGAATGTGGAATGCTCTACCCAGCTCAATTTTCCCCTCCCATTGTGATCTACAGACGTTCAAAACCAATGTGCATCGGTATCTCCTTTTAAATCCCCTCCAATCTACCTAATCGCTCGTGCTGTGTATATCATCTTAAGGATAGTCACAACCCCTTTTGCACACGCTTAATATAAAAAAAAAAAAAAAATATACCATCGATTTCTGCTGACTTCTTTTTCTTTAATGAAGCGAAGATGAGCTGGAGCTCAACTTTCGAAATTAACAGGGAATTAGCCCCGTTTCGCTCGGCGATGGTGGCGTTTGCCAAGTGTTCTTCATTGAACCCGCTGAAACCGAGATTCTCTGATCGCCATTGCGTCATTTCATTTCGAAGGTAGAAGTGGTGAAGCAAGGCTCTGTTTTCCAGGTCATGGTTCGGGCGAATGCTAGCATTCACCTTGTACACTTGCTGGAAAGCAGCCCCCACAGCCTTAACTTTCTCACGAGGATCTTCGATTATAAAGAGGTCATCGTCCAAGACGGCTTCCTCTGGATCTATGCCTGCTATCAGAAGTACGTCTCTGTTCTCTGTCGTTCTCTGAAGCTTAAGACGCGGAAGTTCGTTTTGATCATTTCGTCTAAATATTTTATTAATTTAGGGAAACATACTCGGGTCGCTAGAATTAACGGCCCGAATTGTGTTGTCCCAATACAAATTAATAGACAACCGGTAATTTGCCTTGATCAATTGGTTGATGTTTTTAACTGACGACTTCAGTTTCCTAATCTCCAGATCGTGTATGTCAGTAAAACGTCTGTACAAGAGTTTCAGTCTTGGCAAAAGTCCACTTTTTTGTCTGTGTAGTGCGTCGATGGTCGCGTTGCGGTACATGTCTGTGGCTTCGCGTTCTTTGTATTTTGGTATTGTTTTTTCCATTGTTCGTTGGATTGTACTGTCCATCTTTTCCAAGTAATCGTCAATTTCGGTATTTGTTAAATTCCTGTCATTTGGTGGGGATATGTTGTTCATTCATAGTTCACTCGATAAGGCGCTGGTGAAGCGTGGCCAGCGGGTCTTACTCTAATTGTAAGAATGCAAGAATGCAGGCGGTAACACATTCGCCAAGCTACGTTCAGTATTATATTTTCGTGGCTGATTTTTATGATAACATATGTATGTATAGTTAACTTTTCGGTTGGTTAAGATTTGAATTATTAATTTATTAACAAATTACGAGGTTTTCAAATCAAATTTTTGGATAACCCATTTAAACACTTTAGAGTCACTTAATAAAAGTCACTTTGCATTTGGAATTCAATTTGTGCAACTTGTTTATACTTAAAAAAAAACAGTGGGAGTGACCCATTATTTTTTTGCAGAAATGGTATGACCTAAAAGAGGTCTATCGCCTGACATTTTTTTTTTAATTTGACCGAACGCAATAGCAAATATACAATTCAATTTGAATGCCGAAACGAAAAGGACACCTCATATTCCTTCTTTAGGCCATCACGAATCCATCAATCCCAAAATCTTAAAAATCAAACTATGTTCCGCGATTACCAATTTTCCTAAAAATTTTCGAAGATTTTCCTCCAGTGTCCTATGTCCTTCCTTGAGCCAATACGAATTCATCAAGCCCAAAATCGTAAATATCTAAGCAACCGTTCTCGAGTTAGGCATTCAAAACTGGATGTTCCCCGTTTTCCAATTTTCCTGGAAAATTTCCGGAATTTTCCTCCAGTGTCCTACGTCCTTCTTTGAGCCAATACGAGTTCATCAAGCCCAAAATCGTGAAAATCGAACGATCCATTCTCGAGTTATACGCACACACGGGCGACATTTCTCTTTTATAGTAATAAAATATGCATTGTAATAATTTTCAAATTTTAACGTTTTCTATGCTCAACCAGACGCTCTTAAGCCATTTTTTCAAATTACCCCATGCCGAGAACATTTGTTAAAAGTTAAACACATAAAAGAAAAAAAAACATTAGTATATTAAAAAAAAAAGTAGGTTGCGAGGTTTGAACCTGCGACCCCTGGCACTATAGGCGGTAACACATCCATCAAGCTACGTTCAACATTGTATTTTCATGGCCGATTTATTATAATAATATAAGTATGTATAGTAAACTTTTCGGTTGGTTAAGATTTTAATTATTGATGTACTAACAAATTACGAGGTTTTCTAATCAAATTTTTGGATGACCATTTTAATCTTTTTAGAGTCACTAAATAAAAGTCCTTTTGCATTTGGTATTCAATTTGGTTCCGAGTTATAGGCATTTAAAAGCTCCAAACAAAGTGCAAATTGATTATATTTAAAAAAAAAAGTGTGGGAGTGACCCATTGTTTTTTTGCAGAAATAGTATGACTCTAAAGAGGTCTATCGCCTGACATTTTTTGTTTTTCGAAAATCGAAAGTCGGTCGGCTAACTTCGCGGTGGTAATAAAATTGTTTTCTTTTTAAACACTTTATTTGTTCGTATGGTATTTGAATAAAATGCTTTAGAAAAGCAAACGCTTTTTTGAGTTTCTTTTTATTTACTTAACAAATATTATTTGAGGTATCATAGGTAGCTACATTGGGTAAGGATGTTCCACAATATTTCCTTTATTACTTGGTTTCTTACTGACCAATTGAAATTTTTTTGTAATTTCTCGTGGTTGGCATAGAAACTTTGTATATACAATATATAGGTACTCCAAATACCTATATATTGTATATACAAACAATACTGTTCATTTATATGCTGGTACCAAAACCTTTTTTTATGTTAACAATGAAGTTAAATCGAAATGAATCAACATCAATAGTTATTCCCGACTCATGGTTAAATTTCCACGAAATACAAATTAATTTACAACGCACAAAAGTATTACAGGTAGGGTACATTATGTACATAATATATATGTACATTGTTTGCATCAAATTCAAAACATACAAATGCTGTTGTGGTTCCATATACATTTGTATAAGTCCGCTATTTAAAAAAAAATGCAAAAGAAAATCTTGTAGTAGTTTGCTACATACAAATCCACGTGGTATGATTTGTATAAGAACAAAATGCAGAAGCTATAGCTTGTAGTAACTTGCTATATATACAAATCAACGTCGTATGTATTCTAGCTCGCACCTGCAAAGTAAACCATTTTTTTTTGCCAGTTTCGATATGTTTTACGCTTGTTTTACAACACACATGTTTAAATATTCCTTTGCAATAAATGTAATGAATACCCGTTTATATAAAAATAATAAGAAAATGCTATTAGAAATACATTCAATGCAAGGCTTGCTCGCTTAAAAGGTGAAATGTTACACATAATTGGCGATTACTAGTAGACTCACTCGCTTTTTTTTATTATTTAATGTGCCCCGATTTTTTTTTTCAATACGAGCATCTATTTCTTTTTTTCATATTGTGATTTCTGGTCGAAATTTTTAAATTTTGTGCTCAATTATTATTTTTCCATCGATGCGTTTGGATCAAACCGAATGGTCCTGTGTTCAAATCCTGCTGGTAACCAAAACTTTTTTTTTAGGATGAACTTAAAACAAAATTAATATTAACATCCAATACTTATTCAATACTTATTCAATAATGGTGGAATTTCCATGAAATATAAATTAATATACAATGCACAATAGTATTAAGGCTACATTGTTTTCATGAAATTCAAAACGTACGGCTATTAACAAAATGCAAAAGAAATTGCTATAGGTACCTATTCAAATCCACGTGGTATGGCTTTTATTAGTTGGCCTTATACAAAACGCAAAAAAACTACAAATTTGCATAAGAAGGAAATGTAAAAGCTATAGCTTGTAGTAGCTTGCTATATAGAAGTCCACATGGTATGATTTGCATAAGAACAAAATGAAAAAGCTATAGCTTGTAGTAGTTGGCTATATGCAAATCCACGTGGTATAATTGGTATAAGTTGGCTATATACAAACCGAAAAATCCAAACATTTGCATAAGAACAAAATGCAAAAGCTATAGCTTGTAGTAGCTTGCTATATACAAATCCACGTGGTATGATTTGCATAAGAACAAAATGCAGCTTGTAGTAGTTGGTCATATGCAAATCCACGTGGTATGATTTGTATTAGTTGGCTATATACAAACCGTAAAAAACGACACATTTGCATGAGAACAAAATGCAAAAGCTATAGCTTGTAGTAGCTTGCTATATACAAATCCAAGTGGTATGATTTGCATTAAGAACAAAATGCAAAAGCTATAGCTTGTAGTAGTTGGCTATATGCAAATCCACGTGGTATGATTTGTATTAGTTGGCTTTATACAAGAACAAAATGCAAAAGCTATAGCTTGTAGTAGTTGGCCGTATGCTTTGTATTAGTTGGCTATATTTGCATACTACTACAACTACACATTTGCATAAGAACAAAATGCAAAAGCTATAGCTTGTAGTAGTTGGCTATATGCAAATCCACGTGGTATGATTTGTATTAATTGGCTATATACAAACCGAAAAAACCAAACATTTGCATAAGAACAAAATGCAAAAGCTATAGCTTGTAGTAGCTTGCTATATACAAATCCACGTGGTATGATTTGTATTAGTTGGCTATATACAAACCGAAAAAACTACACATTTGCATAAGAACAAAATGCAAAAGCTATAGCTTGTAGTAGTTGGCTATATGCAAATCCACGTGGTATGATTTGTATTAGTTGGCTATATACAAACCGAAAAAACCAAACATTTGCATAAGAACAAAATGTAAAAGCTATAGCTTGTAGTAGTTGGCCTTATGCAAATCCACGTGGTATGATTTGTATTAGTTGGCTATATACAGACCGAAAAAACCACACATTTGCATAAGAACAAAATGCAAAAACTATAGCTTGTAGTAGTTGGCTATATGCAAATCCACGTGGTATGATTTGTATTAGTTGGCTATATACAAACCGAAAAAAACAAACATTTCCATAAGAACAAAATGCAAAAGCTATAGCTTGTAGTAGTTGGCCTTATGCAAATCCTCGTGGTATGATTTGTATTAGTATTAAAAACTACACATTTGCATAAGAACAAAATGCAAAAGCTATAGCTTGTAGTAGTTTGCTATATGCAAATCCACGTGGTATGATTTGTATTAGTTGGCTATATTCAAACCGAAAAATCCAAACATTTGCATAAGAACAAAATGCAAAAGCTATAGCTTGTAGTAGTTGGCTATATGCAAATCCACGTGGTATGATTTGTATAAGTTGGCTATATACAAACCGAGAAAACCACACATTTGCATAAGAACAAAATGCAAAAGCTATAGCTTGTAGTAGTTGTCTATATACAAATCCTTTGGGCATGATTTGTGTTAGGCTCTCAGCTATATACAAACTATTTATTTTCGAGCTTTATTTAACCATTTTCGGCGGATCTTTAAAAGGCCTTATGCAAGTTAAATCTTATTGGCTGCTGTATGACTTATTTTAAAAGGCCTTAAGCAGATTGTTTTTGGAAAAAATACCAAAAAAATGTGTGTTTTGCATTAACAAGCCTTGTACAAATTATATGCAAGCAATAGCTTCCCAAATTATGAAAATCGGACCTACTACAAGCTAAATAGTTAGTTGGGAGGTACATTGTCTTCAAAGTATGTAGGTAGGTATTATAATTGACTTCAAATTTACAAATTATTCCTATTCAGGAGTAGGTATGCAGGTAGGGACATAGGTATAAGATATAAGTAGGTAGTTTATTGAATTTGATTGTTACTTTTCAGTATCTGAAAGTGGGAATCCCTATGGAATGTTGAGAAGGGTAAGTAACTAGTGGGTGGTAGATAGGTAGAGTGAACTGAAGTGATTATAGGTAAAACTATTTATTATAAATAGGCTACCTAGCAACCTAATGTACCTACTGAATGTAAAGTGGGAATCCCTATGCTAATAAAGGTAAGTAGTAAGTGGTAGGTAGAGTAAAAAAAAGTTAGTATATACGTAGGTACCTACCTACTAGGTATGGAAAATAAATGTAGTTGGTAGATAGGTATCTGAAAAAAAAAACTATAAGCCGTTTTTTATGACTTAGCTTAAAAATAATTTTCATTAAAAATACCTACAGCAATGTTCTGGATTTGTCAACATTATTGTTGTAGGTAGGTATATAAATAGGTATGTATTTTAAATGGAAATTATTTTGCAGCGGAGGTATACACTCCCTGTCACTTGTTTGAGGCCACTATTTTCATTAAAGTTATTTCTCGATAATTACCTGTAAGTAATATTTTTCCTGGAAATTTTTGATACATGTGGGAAGGTATACATGTAGTTCTTGTTTCTCTTTTGTTTAAATTAAACACTCACTCTTGTTCGGTTTAAATTGCTTAAAGGCTTTTATTACAAATGACTTTATTGATCATCAGCTTGATGGCTGTTTCTGGTTCACGGTTGCACAAGAACTAACTATTTTAAATGGAAAAATAAATCAACTGGACACTCGAGCGCGCGTCGCTTCTCCTTTTCTCTCTTTGTATAGGTCTATGTACTTTGTGTTCGTGTGGTTTTGTTTGTTGTGTTTGTATGGCTTCGTGTATCTTGTTCGTTCATGTCGTCTGTCCGTGGTTATTCCCGTCCCACATCCGGCTGTCCTGACCTTTAGTTCGCCCTGAACGAGGAACCCCATTTTTTCATGAACTCAGATTCGGCCCCTCATGGTTTTCTACCTTTTCAAACTCATATCGGTCATGACTCGATACCTTTGTTATTTTATAGGGACCCAAGAACTTAGATCGCAGCTTCATACTGGGGCCAAACTGGGTACGCTTAATGGCGACCAACTATCCCACTTTGTATGTTTGTGCGATGACTCGTGCTCTGTCGAAGGACTTTCGGTTCTCTTGTTGGATTACCTCCATGTTCCTTCGAGCCTCCTCTCGCGCCGCTCTGCGCTCTGCTTCCAACTCGTCTACAACTTCTTCGTCTTACATCGCATTCAGATCTGGATAGTCTGGAACCCGCATTTCTAATCCAGTAAATGGACTTAGTTTAGTGCTTCTTGGGGGAGTGCTATTCAAAACCTGCTGGACTTTGTCAACATGCTCATACCAATTTCGCGGATCATCTAAACAAGCCTTTGCCAACATTGACGTAACTGTTTTGTGGACTCTTTCCACCTGTCCTTTTCCACGCGGTACCCCAGTAGCAATCAGTAAGTGCTGGATGACCTCATCACTGCAGTAGCCCTTAAAAGCATTAGAGGTGAATGCAGCTCCACAATCCGAGATTACTCGTCTTGGATTACCAAATATTGTAGCCTGTTTCTTCAGTTTTTCAATCACCTCTTCAGTTCCAGTGCTCTTCGTGGGATGGAGCCACACGAATTTCGAAAAAGCATCCACCACTACTAACAAGTAATTGTACTGCTTCCTAGTATTTTCCATTGGACACACATGGTCAACATGGTATGTTTCCAAAGGCGTGTCTCCTTTATCAATTGGTGAAAGTAGTCCTTCCTTTCGGCTGTGTTTTGCTTCAGTGATGATGCACTTTACGCAACTTTTGACAATGCCAGCTACCTTCCTTGCTACATTCGGAATATAAAACGTCATTTCCACTAGGTCTTTTGTCTTACTAGCACCGAAATGAGATAATGAGATTGAGATAATCTCTTGCTCCATTTGCGTGGGCACCACTATCAATTCCCTTATAGGATCCTTGAACAAAACCTCCGCTTTTAGAAAATAGTCTTCATAAGCTTCTCTCTCCAAGATTTTCCGAACCGCTTTTGCCCACTGTTCGTCAAGTTGGGCTTCCTTGATACGAAGGTTTAGCGACTCCTCGAACATCATGCAGTAGACTCTACTAAGAGCATCAACGTGTCTCATCTGGTTTCCAGAACGATGCTCCACCTCATAGTCAAACTCTTGGAGGAACATTGCCCACCATGATACTCTTAATGGTACATCCCGTTTCTTAATAGTTTGTGTGAATGCGTTGCAATCCGTCACTATTAAAAACCGCAATCCCATCACGTAAACTCTCCACTTTTTTAGAGCCTCAATTATGGCCAGCACCTCTTGTTCGTAGGAATGGAGCTTTTCCTCTGACGCCGTTGTTTTCCTGCTCATGTACTGGACCAGGTGAAAACTTTGGTCTTCTTCATCCTTTTGCAGTAGCACTGCTCCGTAACCAAATTTGCAGGCATCTGTGTGGATTTCCCTAACTGCTTTAGAATTGAATAACCTTAGAACAGGTGCTTTAATGAGCGCTGTCTTTAATTGTTGGAAGGCTATTAATTGCTCTGCTTCCAATTTGTATTTCGAATCCTTTTTGAGTAGGTCAGACAAGGGTTTGGCAATAAGTGCGAAGTCCTTTACAAATCTACGGAAGTAGGAGGTTAAACCTAAAAAACGTTGAAGCGCTTTTTGTCTGCCGGAATCGGAAATTTGTCTACAGCTCGGGTTTTTTCAATAGAAGGTTGGATGGTGCCATCTTCAATTATATAACCAAGAAAGTCGACCCTTCTTTTCAAAAACTGGCTTTTTTCCCATTTCATTTGAAGACCGTACATTTCAGCCACTTCGAGCACTTGTCATAGTTTCTCTATCACTTCTTCTTCATCTTTGGATGGGATTATCATGTCGCCCATGTACAAGATGACCACACCGGCTTGGATTAGTGTCCGAAACACGGCAAACACGAATCTGCAGAAGACTGCCGGAGAGTTTGATATTCCAAACGGAACAAACAAAAACTCGTATTGGGAGTTACTTATCAACCATATGGCCATCTGTTCCTCGACTTTCAAATGGTTTAGGTCCGTTATCAGATCACTCTGAAACACTCCCTCGTAGGAAGATATACAAATAGCATGGAACACGATGCTTAACTCAAATATATCTTCATCGGATACTATGTTTGCTTTGCTAACTTCGATTTTCTCTTCATTGGAAACTATGTTTGCTTTGCTTAGGATGTTCCTACCTTCACTAACCTCTGCATTACTAATGCCTGCTAGGGTTTCTATACCCCTCAGTTCCTCAAAACTCTGTGAACTCTCTGAACGTGACACCCTCCTTTTGGATAACCAAACCCACTTTATGCAAAACATCGTTCCCAATGACTGCAGCGTATGGCACATCGGCCTCGCCTATGACATGAAAAGTCATCTCTAACTTACAGTCATCTACGTCTACCATCATGGTAAAACTTCCCCTTGTCATAACTTCATTATGACCTATGCCTCGTAGCTTGATTTTTGAAGGATTTAACTCCACGTAATCCATCAAAAGCAAAAAATCATACCTAACTAAAGACAGATCGCTACCTGTATCCAGAAGTGCGGAAACTGAAATTGTTCCTAGCTGAATATTCTTGAAGACGCGGTTGGAGCCGGTTGCAAAACTTACTCTAGCTTCCGTATTGGCATCCTCTTTCGTCATAATCTGCACATTATTCCTTTCGTTTTTTACGCTAAACTGACCTGCTTTGCATTCAAATGATTTATGACCTGGTTGTCCACACTTGAAGCATTTAATTATTTTCGGCTGAAAATCTCTGGACAGATGAGAGCTTCTACCACACCTAAAACAAGTTTTGCTATCCCCTCTGACTTGTACCCTAGAACTAATAGATGGTTGTGGGTTTCCCCGAAAATATGATGATCTTTGGGAAGATCCATGTACCCACTCGTACAATTTTATTTGTTCTTTCAATTCCGTTACAGTTTTTGCCTGATACAAACACATTTTATTTTGCCTCGAGTCCGGAATTCTTTCAGCACAATCCTCTTTCAGGCTATCATCGTCCATTGCTATTGGCTTACCAATTTCCAACAATGCGTATAGGTATTCCTGACTTGACTCGGTTGGCTTCTTTCGACGAGCCTTTAATTGCTTGTGCACTTCTGCTGCTGAGAGCTTACTTGAAAATTCTCCTTTTAATTCACTCTTCAGTCTATCCCAACTATTCAACCCTGACAAACGTCTTATGAACTGACGCGCTTCCCCTTTTATTAATTGTATCCCGTACCATCAAATATTAGTAGTGAACCCTCTATGTCACGGAGAGTAAAATTACTACCCCTCACCGGACGCCTACGAACCTGCCCTTCACCTGATTCTGCGTCGCTAAACATTTCATTTTGGTCTTCCTCGTCCGACCCATTACCTTTAGGCCTAGACAACTCAAAATGTTCAAGGAGTCTGTCTTGTAATGTCCGTTTCAGTCCTTGTGTTGGTAGGAATAGTTCCCTCAACTTTTGCTTCAAAATCTCAACGGTTGATTCAAGGATCGCTCGAGCATCCATTACAAACAAAATTGAATTTCAAAATATTAATGTATTAATGGTATTCAATGTATAATAAATAGCCAATATTAAAGTACTCAAAATTATAAAATTGAATGGTATTCAATGTAATAAAATAAATAGCCAATATTAAAGTATTAAAAATTTTCTTAAAAAAAAATTACATCGGTAAATTAAATTTCGAATAAGCCAATCAACTGGTTATTTACCCTACTTCAGAAGATGTGTTTTTTTTTTGCTGTTACTTGTTGCTGCTTGCTGCCTGCTGCCTTCTTTCCAGTTTCCTTCTCGTCACTCAACACAGTCTGCTGGTGTGGTTCTCGTTGGAGCAAGCATCCACGATGGTCTTCATGTGTATCGTAATTAGTAGACCAGTTCTTGTCTCTCTTCACTACACACAATGTACGATACACACTAGCACCGCTTAACGTTGAAGACCTTTATTTATCGTTGATTAATGTTGGTTTTCTGCACATAGGCACACGAATACTTTTTGCACATATACTCACAATCGCTTATCGGTTTGTTTTCTTTTTCGTTCACTCTGGCTTGGTGTGTATCCAACCAGCACAATGCACATAGGCTTTTTTTTTAAATTGTGTACCGACCAACCCTTTAAAACTTGTTTGTTTTTTTTTTTTCTCGTATATCAAAATTAACTGCCGAAATTGGCGTGGCTTTTTCTCTTTCTTTCGTTACTAGGTTAATGCCTTTTTTTGTTGTTGAGAGAAAAGAAAAACGGTAATTTCCCGCACACTGCGATGCTGTAATTATACCACTTTTGTTGCCTTTCTGTTATTTTTTTTTCGCTACCTTTTAAATTGTTTAGGGCCCGTTTTATATTTATTTATTATTTTACTTGTGCACACTTTTGCATCTTTCTTATGTGGATTTCCTTTCAACAAAAAAATAAAATCTGTGAAGGGGAAATTTGATTTGTTTAGAAGAAAAGATCAAATTTTCTAAACAAATCAAATCTTTAATTTTAGAAAGATTTACACTGACTTGCACACACACTAGGAAGATTTGACATTTCTCTGGCCATTGTTTACGTTTGGCTTTTCAGTCAATTTGTTCAAATAAATTATTTCCGTGGTGTAAAAGTATAAAGTTCACGTTCTTCAGTAAATAAAATAAAATAAATTAAACAAAATTTACTATATGTAGATAGAATTACAATTTTCCATTTTCAAAAAAAAAAATTTAAGAATTGTGCGTTCGGGCCTGTCAAATTGCACACACATACAATCACAGAACAAAATTTATTTTGTTTGCGAGTTCCTTACAACAAAAAAAAAAGATTTGATCTCCAATAGTTGAAAAGAAATCGACATTAGTCGTTTTTTCTTCACACCGCACAGAATATTTAATAATTTCTTCGACACTTCACTAAACCGACCGGCATGGGGTTGAGCCCCCATTTGTAGTTCTTGTTTCTCTTTTGTTTAAATAAAACACTCACTCTTGTTCGGTTTAAATTAATTAAAGGCTTTTATTTAAAATGACTTTATCAAATACTAGCTTGATGGCTATTTTACATTTAAATGGTTTAAAGGCTTTTATTACAAATGACTTTATTGATCATCAGCTTGATGGCTGTTTTACACTTTACTTTTTCTGAGCTTAGTGGCTACGCTTTCTGGTTCACGGTTGGACAAGAACTAACTCATCAACTGGAAACTCGAGCGCGGGTTGCTTCTCCTTTTCTCTCTTTGTATAGGTCTATGTACTTTGTGTTCGTGTGGTTTTGTCTGTTGTGTTCGCATGGCTTCGTGTATCTTGTTCGTTCATGTCGTCTGTCCGTGGTTATTCCCATCCCACATATATATTTTGCAATAAAAAAGGATAAAGTTAAAGAGTCAAATCGGAAAATTCATAGAAATTTTCCAAATTATGTGAATAGACTGCAAAAAATGGATATAAAAAGTTGCGTCGCTTGATTGAGGCCATTCCCAAAATTGCTTGGCAAAAGTTAACATCGACGATTTTTTTCAAACAAAAGTTTAAAATATTTAATAAAGGATAGAAAACTATATTTTATATTAAATTTCAAGTTAAAATGGGATCTGGAAACACGTCGATAATAGCAGAAAGAGGATCAATAGATGCTTTAAAGGAAATGGGATTCTCAGGCCGAGAAAAAGCTAGGAGACCAAACAGAAGTAAGACCATTCTCAACAACTACCTAGCAGACAGTCAGACACTAAAAACTATGGAAAAAAAACAAAAAGGACATGCAGCTCAAGCAACAACAATCCGATAAAAGCGACTCATTCAGCGGCTAGCTTTAAATTCCATACTATCAGAGCCTAAAATAAGGTCAAAAAGTGGGGTATTAGCCAGTATTTCGACGGTTTTAAGGATATTTAAAACCAGTGGTAACATCAAGAGTATGAAAATCAATAAGAAACCGGTTCTACGGCAGCCACATAAGGAACTACGGATGAATTTCGCCAGGGAACATGTTGCCTGTAGAAACGTATAGAAAATGGTTGTCTTTTTAGGTGAAAAAAAAAAGTTCAATGGTTACAACTTTTATTTTCACGATTAAAGAAAAGAAGAATTATTTCATCAAGACATCACAGTCATGCATCAGGTGTTATGGTGTGGGGAGCTATCACCTATTATTTGAATTGAAATTTATAACTACAACAATGAACGGAATTATTTACAAATGCCTGCTGTAACAGGTATTTTCAAAGCTAAAGAATATTCTGGAACCTCTACCTTGGATATTCCAACTAGACAACGCCCCTATCCATACTTCCTGGGTAGCTAGTAGCTGGATTCAGTTGGAAAAAGTTGGACTTTTACCATCGCCACCCTATTCACCGGACTCAAAAATCATCGACAACGTTTGAGCTTGCATATCTCGAAAAGTTTCTGAGGCTGATAGACAGTTTTAAGATAAGGACGTCTTGGTCGAAGCTTATTGCGATGCCTGGAGCCAGATTTCACTGGATTATTCTAAAAACTGTATGATTTAATTCCAAACCGTCTAATAGAGCTAATTTCAAAAAATTGCTGTTATACTCATTATTAATTGACAAAAACGTAATAAATTAATGTTTAAAAACAAAAAAAAGTAAACATTTTTATAGTTTTGTTCATTTTTTATAAGATGTGACGCATTTTTGTATACCCATTTTTGCAGTCCATTCTTATAATTTGTGAAATTCCTATGGAACTTCCAAGTAACCCCTTTAAATTTATACTTTTTTATTGCAAAATATATTTGCCTACTCACAGGTATCAAAAATTTCCAGGAAAAATATTTCCTACAGGTATTTATCGAGAAAAAACTTTTGTGAAAATAGTGGCCTCAAACAAGTGACAGGGAGTGTACATATATGTACATATAGGAGTGTATACCTAATTAAGGCACACAAGAACACGGCAAATATGTAGGTATGCTTAGGTTTTTTTAAAATGAAGTTGAAATAGGGTCTAAGGCCCGTTTGTTGATACTAAACATAAATACTTAAGTTAAACATAAACGTGTATGTTCTACTTTTTCCTAAGAATAAACTGTCACATAAGTACTTATGTTGGTTGAACTTAAATGCTTAAGTTTCGTATCAGCAAACGGGCCTAAGAGACATAGGTACCTATACCTATCTATAAGAATGATGGTCATATTTATGCAACATGGTAGTAGGCCTATAAAAGTATATACCTATTTTGTCACATATTTATATGTCTATCAAACTTATAAGACATACATATACCTACATACCTATTTATGCGTAAATTTGCCATGTACATGGTAATTCATAATAAGGTGCGACCAAAAGTTCGATCCGAAACAATACACACTTTTTATAAGATGGGGGTGTCATTTCCGTTAAGGCGGGATGTGCAATATTCAAATAAACTGCACGACTGGAAAAACAAACTTAGAGCTAGAAATTAACGATGTACATACATATATACTAGGGTGATCCTTATAAAAGTCATTGCCTTATTTTGAATGACGAACCCCCTTATTTGTTCAAAATAATTAAAAAAAAATCCTGTTAAATTTTAGCTGTTAACCCGGCCCCCAAGATGTCTGAAGTTTTATGTTGGAAATTTCCATGTATTTTTGTACATCATAGGTACTTTAAAAATTCATAACTTTAGTAATGATTGACAATGAAAATTGAATTTTTGCACAGATGTAGAAACTATTGTCATGTTTAAGAAAATGTATTAAACAAAAATTTACAACATTTATTAAAAATAAAAAAGAATGTTTTTGTTTAAATGGCTGTAGGTAAGTAGGGAAATAACTTTTGTAAATTTCTTTCAGAGACATTTTTATAAATATGACAGAAGTGACTACAATCAATTTTTTTTATTTATCAATCATTACCAAATTTAAGAGTTAAGATTTTTCAAATTTGGATTTACAATAATACATGGGATTTCCCATATAAAACTTCAGACGTGTTGGGGGCCGGGTTAACGTTAATATAATGAGCTACAATTTAACAAGATTTTTTTCTTATTATTTAGAACACATTAGGGGAGTGCGTCATGCAAAGTAAGACAATGACCCTTATAAGGACCACCCTAATATATACAACATAAAATGATGATAGGTATCATTAGAAAAAGTTTTAATAACAAGTTAAAAATTAAAATATAAATTATTACTATACCTACCTTCAAATCACTGAAACTTTTTTATTTTAATAGCTAAAAAAGGTAGAGCTCAAAATTAAGTATTCCATCTCATATTTGTTTGATAAAAAAGAATTTATGAAAAAAAAAAAAATCAAAAATCGTTTAAGTGGTGTTTTTAAAAACTACTTTTTATATTTGTAACCGAACTTGGAAGCACTAAAGATATGGGCACCATGGCAAAAGATGGGCAAAATGGCATCATCGCAATAGATGGATAAAATGGCAATTGATGGTGGTAAAATAATAATAATAATATGGCGGCCCTTGCGGTACGAATTCTTGTTTCTTTTTGGATAACCTTTGGCGTCATCATCTTACATCGAATCCATTATTATAAAACTAAATAATAGTTCCAAGCATTTTAGAATTTAAGATTAAGTTAAAAGTCAAAACATCAAAACAAATGTATGTATTAATAAATAAAAATACTGTATCATGCTAATTATCTTTCCTTTAACAGAAAAATTTAGAATTACTGTGCAACTGAATTAATAAAAGTACTGATTCTCAAATTTATTTGACATTGATATAATCAACATATAAAATTTTTCACACATTTTTAAAAATAAAATCTGGTATGCCAACCTTTAGTATTCAATAAAATACAATTAAACACAAAATAAAAATAAATCATGAAACAGTTTTCAAGATATTGAATTAAAAAAAAAAAATCAATATTTTTTTTTAATCCAAAAATTATATTAATTGTATGGCAGGTACAGGTACCATTATTTTTTTAGCCAACAAAATCGATTTCCTCTCTATCATCGAAAATTTTATCTCGAGTTCGTTTTTCTTACGAACCCAAAACTTGCCATATAGTGCCTATTTGAATTATTTTAGAAGAGGATTAGAGCAATAGGTGTGTTGATTTTGTTTTTCAAAATGTATCAATTTTGTATTAACTTTTACATTTAAGGTTAGACCGCACTAGGCGGAACTGCACTGCAGCGGAACTGCGATTCAAAATAATTTGTATGAAATTGTATGAAGTTCAGTTGCCGCTTAGTGCGATATAGGTCATACAATTTCATACAAATAATGTTTTGCCGCGTCGTGAAGTGTAGTTCCGCTGCGGTTGTGTGCGGTCTAACCTTTAAAATCCCAAAAATCACATTTCACAAATTACTCCATGCACACACTCTCATGTTATTGAGAAATAGTAAACAGACTCTTATAATGTTAATTTCTCAGCTTAAAAATGAATAATGAATAGGCACATTTTTTTTTATAAAAATTCTTATAAAGTATAGTTATAATTTAGAAGTACATTACAAATCTTTACGATTGTTTATTCATAAAGTTATTAATAAAAAGAAAACAAATTGCAAAATTTTTAACCTTTCTTAAATAAATCTGTCAAATAAAAAGTTAAAAAGTTATATTTATGATCTATTAAAAAGATACAAATTAATGAGTAATCAAAAAAAAAAATACCGTTTTTCAGAAATTATTTTGGATATGAAAAAAAAATCCTATCAAAAATTCCTCAAACATGTTTAATTTTCTATTTCATCTATTATTGTTTGCCGCAAGGACATTAGCATTAGTAAACAAAAATAATGGATTGTATCCGCAGTCCAACTATCGCGGAGTCAAAATCACAAGGTTGCCGGCAAAAATTGAGAAAAAATCGCACAAAAAAGAGCTGCGAAAGTGCAAGTTGAATTCTCAATAAGTCGTAATAATTAAAAATCGTCGCAGCCCATTTACGGAGTAACTCCCACAAATCATAATTTATGACAAAAAACCCACTCAAGTGGTTGAAACATTCATAAACAATAGGCAAACCAAATTCAAATGGCGAGCAAAAAAAAAAAGAATAAAATGCCTATCTGTATTAGTATATAACCAACCATATACCCAGCCAACAAAAGAAATCAACAAAAATTCATTCACATACTGAAAGAATACAAGCGAGAATAAGCCCAAAGCAAAACATATGTTTTCATTTTCTTCCCCTTATTCTCGCTGTTGACTGACATAAACATCTGACTCCCTTACTACCATTATCGTTGTATGAATTTAATGAATATTCTCCTCTCCCTCTTACTAATTGTTTTTATTTTTCCTTGCATCGTTATCCCCAGGTCTACACTGTGGATTTAATCGATTTTAACGCCAATTTCAGCAAATTCGTGAGTAGTATTAGTACTACAAAATTTCAACCATGATAGTACTATAAGAATATATATACAATGGTCCCGGTCTACATTGAACGATTTTTCCAGTGCCTATCTTTTGTTCGTTGGCGAAGGGAGTGAAAAGTGAGGGGTAGGGATCAAATCGTTTGTACCACAAAACTCAAACGATTTTTCCAGTCTGTTTATGTTCTCTTTCCTTTCTTTCCAGTTTTTTGTGTGTGTTCGGTTCGTTTGATGGTGTGAGTGAATCTCAATGAAAAATGAAGAGCACAGCAATACAAAAATGAAGAAGACAAGGAAAAAATCTCATTGAAAAAATAGTTTTGTTTGTACATTTCACACGATTTCTGGAAAAATCGGGCAATATAGATCGGGACATAAAGTATCCATAGAAAAAGTTTGACTCCAGTTGAAGAATTTTATAACAGTAGTCATGTACCTTACAACTGTTATAAATTATAACAGTGTGCAGTATAACAACACATAAACGTCAAATCAAAGTCATATAACCTCAAAATGATTTGTTGTCTTGTGCGGTGCAATATTTTTATTTTGTTTGCTTATATTTTTTGTTTGTTCCTTGATTATTACGTAGATATAAATAAATAAATTTGAAAATACGAAGAATAGAAATAAAACATAATTTTCGAAAATTCAAGTGAAAAAAGGAATTTAGAGTCAAATAAAAATTTTTTTCTTGCCGGTTCGCGAAAATTGTTATTTGTTTTTGTTTTTTTTTTCGGCTAAAATATATCAAATTATAAACCCTAAGAATTTCCAAAAAAAGTCATAAATATTTATCAGTGCAAAGATGAATAACCACGGCAGCCACAGTAAAACCATATTGCCTGACCACCCGGTTAGTTGTAAAAACTAGAAAAAAAAATTAGTAGTGTAACTAAATAATTTATATTTACCTAGTTCGAACCTGGAAGACTACTCCCACCACCCTCAGCTCTTTTGAAGAAGATTCTCATTAAAAACAAAAGAATGAAGCCTGAGGTGAGGTTGAATAGTTTGATGAGCCTAGCGAAGATGTTTTAGTGCTGAATAGCATTGAGGTTCAACATTTGATTTTGAATATTAATCTTGAATATGTTTAAAGAAAAAACTACATAATTTTTATTTTCAAAATATAGGTATGGACACGACCTCACCCTAAACAATGTAGGTGGACAGCATTTATATGCTATTGCTTTTGTAAGTCGATGAACAAATGGAGCACCCTATTCAATTACAGTCACACGAAAGCAGATTGGTCTGACGAAAGCCAGCCCAACTAACAATTTTACTGCTATACTCATCCATAGAAGCTATTTATAATCGTTCATTGCACTCATTTTATCTCTCTTTAATACTCCATAGAGTTAAAAAGGAGAACTTTTTAACTCATTAGCACCTAAATGAATGAAATTCAGTTTCTCTGAAGAACATTCTAAGCGAGTTCGAAAGAAGTGCTAAAGAAGTAAAGTATAGAGTGTGAAGAAAAATAAAAAAAAAATCATGGAAAATAGGGATCGAACTCTGGATGCCTCGCACTACTTGTCGAGCTCGCTAACCACTCGGCGAATCTCTTATATAAAATAATTAGCATTAAAACCGATTGACTTTCTCCTTCAAAGAATTTTATAACTCATAATTTATCTAAAAAAATCTCCTGCCGCACGTGAATTAATATAAGAGCCTAATGTTTTCATTGCACATAATAATTTATGCAAATAATAAAGATGCACACATTTTTGCAAAACTAAAAAAGCGTGCGTTCATTCGCATAATTTCAAAATAATTATTACAATCACGTTTAACTTGAATTGCAAATGGTGGCAAAATGGAGTCATGGCGTTTGCAATATAAGACCTGCCATACTTGCTTATATAAACATTATAGGAACCCGAGCAAGCTTCTAACTTTAAGGATTGCACCAATATTTCGTTGGATCACTATTGGATATGATTAAAGAAAAATCAGTTCATCGCATTGTGAATTCGATGTAATTGCTAATTGAAAGTCTAATGGATCAGTTATATCAACTTTGACTCCTATACCGATTTGGCTTCCCGTCAGAAGGATTTCTGGGTCACTAGAGAAACGAATGACACTTTAGTGTCAAAAATCGGAAGCAATTTTGTTAGTTGTGAGGGTTTATACTATCAAGGAATTTTGCAGTAAGTGTAAACGTTTAATTCAGGGGATTCATTTGAAACACGGATTATTCCAACGGCTAAGATTTTCAAGTGATGAAATTATGCAGCTCAAGCTATCAGAGCTGCTGCCGCTGGTGTTATTGATTCCGATATGAATTCCCAATAGTAATGCATATTCTACCGGCAATAAGACGTGTCGGCAATTAAACCAGTTCAGGATGTATCAGCGTTATCATTTTCAAAGGTCAACGAACTTGCGAACAGACCCACTTTTGCTTTTCCAAATCCATACACACTGGCTTCAAATTCTCAGACGTCTACTCATCAATGTCTTAAAAAAATCCGAATGCAAAACCGATGTGAACTTCGTCAAAAATACGTAGAGGATACTCCAAGCTACGACGATGATTCTGAAGATGAATTTATTTCATGAATCGAAAAGAATTGTGCTGCGTAAGTTATTTGTTTTTAGATAGCCAGAAGTTAATATGTATTGTTTTAGAATTAATGACATTCTTGAAGACTCTGATTCAGATCTGCCGGAAGAAATAAATAGTGGTATGGAAGTGGAGAGTGTTAAAAAAAATCGAAGAAACAAAATGAAACTTTTTACAAAAGCACATCTTCAGTAGCTATGACAAAGTCTACCAAGACAAAGCAAACAGAGAAGAATCGAGGCCTTAAAACAGCTGACGAAGGAAGGCTAATTTTAAGTATATTTCCTGTAAACCTGTTTACTAATAATAAGTGATAATTTTGAAGGCAGTGACTCAGGTGGTGATAGCAGCAATAGTGATGACGATGATGAAAAATAGACGCTCCAAAAAAAAAAAACAGCGAATAGCTGTATAGAAGACGATAGTTTCAAATATATGTGGGATCGATGAGTAATAACATAAAGCTAAGTATTTAATAAGAGTATATTATTGTATATTAGATAACGCAGATACTATACTTTCAGACCGTCGTCATGATCAAGAAGCAAAATAAACATCAGCACATTCCACTGGACGGAATACGACCTGTCACCACCGCGGCGATGAATAGCAACCATACACCCACGACGATAGATAAGAATGGAACAGCAAACATACACCACCGGCCAATGCACTGGACAGATCCAAATATCCAGCAATGACAACGACCGACGAAACATGACCTAATTCAATGCATTTAAATAGCCATGCACATCGTAAGGAGGAGAACAAAACAAAAACAATGCCAAGCATACCAAATCGATTCATCAAGATTCTGCTGCTACCGGGAGGAGTGGTAGGGGTTGGCTGCCTATGGAGTTGGGCCACCAGGGCTCTTGCCTGGTATCGACTCATGCGAAGGTTGATGGTATGGGATCTTGTCTAAGCGACGGCGAAAAAACACAGAAGAGAGTTCAAGAATAGCTACGACGACGACAAGAAGTAAGGTAACGACGCGCGATACGACGACGGCGGTCTGAAGTATATTTCTGTTTAAATTAAGTCAAAGAAAAGTAAAGTAAATAAAAACCAAAACGACTGTTTAATAAAGACAATATATTAACTATTATAGTGTATAAAAACTGTTTATATTTCTTTATATCCTACATTTGGGGGCTCAACCGGGATCTACGGGAAATTTATTTTCATATCCCAACAACTTTGAGGTAAAAGAAGTGTTAATGGTTTTTGATAAGATTCGAAAAGAGTTAAGAAGAGAAGAACTGTGTTAAGATTTGTTAAGATTGGTTAAGTTGTAAAGAAGTCCCCTAGGATTCGTTAAGAAAATTGTGAAGAACTGTGTTAAGATTTGTTAAGATTGGTTAAGTTGTAAAGAAGTCCCCTAGGATTCGTTAAGAAAATTGTGAAGAACTGTGTTAAGATTTGTTAAGATTGGTTAAGTTGTAAAGAATTCGTTAAGAAAAATTCGTTAAGAAAATTGTGAAGAACTGTGTTATAGGATTTGTTAAGAAAACTGTGAAGAACTTTGTCTCGTGTAAAGGATATGGATGGATGAATTAATTCAAGCCTTCACCACACGCGAATTACAGAAGTTTTTACAGCAGAAGAATTTGTCGTACCGGTACCGCCTAAAAACTGACTTGGTGGACAGGATAAGAGAGGCATTCGAAAACATTACTGAAAGCGAAGTCAGAATAGTAATAGAGAAGGGTGAAGATAACGAGATAGAAGGGGACAAAGAAGAAATTCCAAAAGCGGATCGAGAAGAAGACGAAGAAGGCGTGGACGAAGTTACGATGGCTAATGAAAGGGCCAACAATTTCGTGTTCAGGGATGTGGAGGACTCCCTGGAACACTTTTCGGGTGAAGCGGGAAAAAACTTGACGGTATGGTTAAAAGACTTCGAGGACATTGCTACAGTATGTCAGTGGAACGATATTCAAAAGTTCCTATACACAAAGCGACTGTTACGAGGGGCAGCCAGACTTGCGGTCGAGGCCAAGACGGGACTAACAAGTTATGCAGCACTGAAGGAGGTGTTGGTAACAGAGTTTCAAAAGACAAAGACCACCATCGAGGTGCACAGAGCGCTGGAAGCGCGAAAGAAAACAACCACAGAGAGTCTCCTAGAGTATCTGTACTCGATGCAGCAATTGGCAAGTGAAGGAAAAATTGATGAGGAGTCGCTGCTAAAGTATATTCGAAATGGAATCACAGATTCCATTTATAATAAAATGATCCTGTACGAAGCCACAACATTGGAAGAACTGAAGAAAAAAATGGAGAACTACCAGCAAATGAAAAGATTTATGCCAACGCAACAAGGATTCAGCAAGAGCAATAGTGGTGGCGGTAAATCATCGACGCCTCCTGGTAAAGAAGGACAGACAGGACAAACAGGACAAGGGAGACGGTGCCACAACTGCGGGTCGAAGTCGCATATAGCTACTAGTTGTCCAGATAAGGGGAAGGGAACACGTTGTTTCAAATGCAACCAGTTCGGGCATATATCACCAAATTGCCCAGTAAAGAATGAAACACCTTCGACCTCAAGAGGGATTAGTCATGTGAATCGCATCGAATCAGACGAGCGGCACATTCCAATAATTGTGAAAGGTAAGACATATTACGCTTTCGTGGACAATGGAAGCGACGTTTCGATAATCCATAAGTCATTCCAAGGGAAGATAAGTGAAGCCGAACCCCAGTTACCGGGAATGATGTTGAAAGGGTTTGGAGACAGCCCTCGGAAAACCCTAGGCTCATGTGTGTTAGAAGTGCAGGTTGGAACAGAAAAATATTTGAATCGATTTCAGGTTGTACCAGATCGGTGGATTCCAGATGAGATACTGCTCGGAAGAGATTTTTTGAGAAATGTTGAGTTAGTTATCAGCGGCGGAAAAATTAGGATAGTCAAGAAGATAGACGAGGAAAAAAGTATGAAGGAAGGATACAATCTGGAGGAGAACGACATTTTTCAAATCGAATGGTGCCAGGAAAGAGACGATGATTCAAAGTGGAAAGTAGGAAACGAAGAGTACAGACAAGCAGTGAACGATATCGTAGATGCATATAGGCCGAAAAGTCTCGCAAGGTCCTGCATCGAGATGAACATTGTGTTAACAGACGATATCCCAGTTTTCCGTAAGGCACGAAGACTAGCGATTCCAGAAAGAGATGCAGTAAATAAACAGGTAAAAGAGTGGATAGATGACGGAGTCGTAGTTCCAAGTCGATCAGAGTATGCCAGCCCGATAGTCCTAGTGAAGAAGAAGGATGGAAAGTATAGACTATGCATCGATTACCGGGAGCTTAACAAGAAAATGATGAAGGACAGGTTCCCCATGACGGTCATGGAGGAAGTTTTCGAACCACTTCATGATGCAAAGGTATTTATCACTTTAGATTTAAAAGATGGATTTTTCCACGTAGATGTAGCAAAGGGCAGCAGAAAATATACGGCATTCGTAACGCCAGATGGGCAATATGAATTTCTTAAGGTACCATTTGGGCTATGTAACTCACCGGCTGCATTCCAGAGGTTCGTCAACCAAATTTTCCGGGAGCTGGTGCTACAAAAATATTTGTTGATATATGTGGACGATATCATCATATTTGCAAAGAGCGAAGACGAGGCATTGGAAAAACTGAAGGTTGTGCTAAGGGTGGCCGAGGAGTACGGATTGAAGATAAAATGGGAAAAATGTAATTTCCTATCACAGTCAGTAGAGTTTTTAGGGCATGTTATAGGTAATGGAAGCATAAAGCCATCAGAGGAGAAGGTAAAAGCAGTACAGAAGTTTCCGGTACCGAGAAACGTAAAGCAGATACAAAGTTTTCTGGGACTGACTGGTTTTTTTAGGAAATTCGTCCTAAATTACTCCAGGATAGCGAAACCTTTGTCAGATCTCTTAAGAAAAGAAAATAAATTTGGGATGGGTGAAAAAGAAATGATTGCATTTAATGAACTTAAATCTTGTCTTTGCAGTGAGCCAGTTTTGAAACTATTTAATCCATGTTTGCCCACAGAACTCCATACGGCTGCCAGCATAGAAGGATATGGAGGGGCGCTGCTGCAGAAACATGATGATGGACATTTCCACCCAACGTTCTTCCTGAGTTTCAAGACCAGCCGATCTGAGAGGAAATTTACAAGCTACGAACTCGAGGTGCTGGCGATAATGAAGTGTTTAGAAAAACTGAGAGTGTACCTCCTAGGGATGGAGTTCACAATTATGACGGACTGCAAAGCATTCGAGGCTACGATGAAGAAGAGAGACTTATGTCCGCGAGTAGCAAGATGGGCGATCATGCTACAAGAATACACCATGAAGGTTATACACCGAGCGGGCACGTCAATGAGACACGTGGATGCGCTTAGTAGATATCCTGTTGCAATGAGAATAGAAGATGGCATCATACACCGGATAAAATCCGCACAAGGAAAAGACGAATTTTGCCAATTAATCTTTGATATAATTACAGCTGTGGGTGCGTATAAAGATTATGAAGTAAGAAGCGGATTACTATATAAGTTCGAAGGGGGTTGTCATTTATTAGTGGTCCCCAAGTCGCTTCAGAAGGAAATCATTCGTAACGCACATGCACAGGGGCACATAAGTGCGAAGAAAGTGGAGGCCATAGTAAATCAAGACTATTATATACCGAAGCTTATGGGGTGCATAGATAACGTTTTAGCAAACTGCGTGGCGTGTATATTGGCGGCAAAGAAAAGCGGAAGGGCGCAAGGGTTCCTGCACCCAATTGAGAAGATTGACGTACCGTTACACACGCTACATATTGACCACGTTGGACCGCTTCCATCAACACACAAGTTCTATAACTACCTGTTTGTGGTGGTGGATGCGTTTACGAAGTTCACGTGGATATATCCAGTGAAGACAACGAAGTGCGAAGAGGCAATAAAACGATTAGACCTGCAGAGTGAAACATTCGGGAACCCAACCCGACTGATTTCTGATAAAGGCGCCGCGTTTACGGCAAACGCGTTAAAGGAATATTGTGACGAAAGAGGGATTCATCACGTATTAACAACAACTGGAGTACCAAGGGGCAACGGGCAGGTTGAGAGGATCAATAAAATAGTTATTGAAGTGCTGTCAAAGGTAGCAGTAGCAGACCCCACAAAATGGTTCCAATACGTAGGACAGGTCCAGCGAGCCATCAACTCAACGGTGTCACGAAGTACAAAGAGGAGTCCTTTCCAATTGATGTTTGGGGCAACCATGCGTCGAGCGGAGGATCTGGAGATAAGGAAGCTGCTAGAAGACGTTATATTGGATGATTTCGAAACGAATCGAGACGAGATGAGAAAGGCAGCAAAGGACGAGATAAGCAGAGTTCAAGCTGAGAATCAAAGAACATATAACAAAAAGCGGAAGGCGGCACATGAGTATAAGGTGAACGATCTTGTCGCCATCAAGAGAACACAGTTTGGAACTGGGCTGAAGCTACATGCCAGTTTCTTGGGACCATACGAGGTGACGAAAGTAAAGAGAAATGAAAGATATGAAGTGAAGAAAGTGGGTCAACATGAGGGGCCCAACATAACTAGCACATCGGCAGATTACATGAAGCCATGGATACAAGATGATGAGGAAGATGACGAGGATGACTCCGAAGATGAAGATGACATCGCCTGAGGACAGTCGATAATTCCAGGATGGCCGAATGTGGGATCGATGAGTAATAACATAAAGCTAAGTATTTAATAAGAGTATATTATTGTATATTAGATAACGCAGATACTATACTTTCAGACCGTCGTCATGATCAAGAAGCAAAATAAACATCAGCACATTCCACTGGACGGAATACGACCTGTCACCACCGCGGCGATGAATAGCAACCATACACCCACGACGATAGATAAGAATGGAACAGCAAACATACACCACCGGTCAATGCACTGAACAGATCCAAATATCCAGCAATGACAACGACCGACGAAACATGACCTAATTCAATGCATTTAAATAGCCATGCACATCGTAAGGAGGAGAACAAAACAAAAACAATGCCAAGCATACCAAATCGATTCATCAAGATTCTGGTGCTACTGGGAGGAGTGGTAGGGGTTGGCTGCCTATGGAGTTGGGCCACCAGGGCTCTTGCCTGGTATCGACTCATGCGAAGGTTGATGGTATGGGATCTTGTCTAAGCGACGGCGAAAAAACACAGAAGAGAGTTCAAGAATAGCTACGACGACGACAAGAAGTAAGGTAACGACGCGCGATACGACGACGGCGGTCTGAAGTATATTTCTGTTTAAATTAAGTCAAAGAAAAGTAAAGTAAATAAAAACCAAAACGACTGTTTAATAAAGACAATATATTAACTATTATAGTGTATAAAAACTGTTTATATTTCTTTATATCCTACATATATTTAAACTGGCCATATAGACTAACGAAGAAAAGGTATTATGAAGAAGAAGATCAAATTGTATCCGCATGCATATACATACATATTCCACTCAGCAGGAATATTCTAAATAATAAAATACACGACTCGATCGTAGGAACTTGCTCTTTTAGTTAACAGCTGGAATGAAACTACCCATTGTTATTGTAACATTGTAATTTTAAAAACAAATTTGAACAAAAAAATAAAAAAAAAATGAACAATAACAAACTTTAATAATGAAGGAGCAGAATAGCTAAAGATTCCAAGAATCAAATCAATACTTCGCTGTGTGGTTATTTTAACTTTGAACAGGTATTTCAACTTTAAGGTTCCAAACTGCATGTTTTCATTAATTTTTCTTTCATACTTTTTTGGTTTCCTTGTGTGTACTTATGCATTGTGTAACAAAAGATTAAGAACGTATGCTAAGCCAAAAGGCAAACAAAATCCTAAAGGAGGGGGAGCCTAGTTCCATTCGTTTATTTGGCAGGGGAAAATTTCTAAGGAAATACGGAAATACAATTATTAAAAACAAAAATGAAATACATACACGTACGCCATACATTTTTAAAGCCAGTCAACCATTCCTTTATTTGATTTTCAATTCAAGTTGTATAAAGTCAAATGCTGAAAACCAGATGGTATTTTGTCGAATACATCTAAAGATATTCGATGATTAAGATTGTGATAAGGTACATTTTAGTATGAAATAAAAGACTTTGCATATGCTGTATACATTTTCTATACTAAAATTCACCTCATCACAATCTTAATTATCGAATAACTTTTTTGACACAGCAATTTGAAATGTGCTGTCCTGTGGTGCGTTCCTTTATTAACCATAGTTAACTATGGTTGTTATGTCAAAAAAAATTGTTGAAGTGTCATTGTTAGATTTAGTTGGAAATTGTTACATTTCATTTAGGAACGATTTGTTGTTAGATATTGTTGATTTGTCAAGCGAACACTGGAAATTTTTTTTTATATTTTATTATCAAAATGAATAACCAAGCAAATATTGTAGTTGCTCTTTATTTACTGCACAAATTCGAAAAGGAAATTGAAGAAGTAAGTTTTAAAATAAATGTTCGAACTGCAACATACCTCCGGAGTTAAAACAACAAATATTTGTTCTGAAAAAAAAAAAAAAACATTAATCACTAATAAACATACACAATTTTGTTGATAATATTACCATTTGAAGCGTTACACACAGAATCATATTGTCTTTAAGAGTATACTCTCCTTTTTGGTTCACAATTGCAGTAAATTCCATTTTAATTTTTTAATTTTATTTTTTTTTCAGTCTATTTCACTTCACAAAAAGGTTTGTTTTGATTCTTTAATTCCTAACCTTCTGACATTAGGTGACTTGACAGGTCAACACTTTCAACTCATATCATGGAGATGAGTTGGAAATAGTTACGAATTGTAACTATTTGACACTAATAAACTGAATTTAGGAACGATGTGATGACGTCATATAGTTACAAATCGTAACTATTTTGTAATAAAGGAACGACCATTGTTAACTATAGTTAACCATAGTTAACTATGGTTAATAAAGGAACGCACCACTGGTAGTACATGAATATACCTTTCCAACTACGTACGTCGCATCCTTATTGGTTAGACCAGCACCTATTGTCCCTATACTAAATACCTACAAAATATACATTTTCTATACCTACTAAAATTTACCACATCGCAACCTTAATTAGCGAACAACATTTTTCTCACAGGGATTAAAAGTAAGCCGTCAAGGTAGCTATTGTCGTACATAAAAAGTCCTTTTCAGAAACATATATGTCTTGTCGTTATTGGCAATGCCAGCACATTGTTGCCTATACTAGATACTTACGTTATGTGTTTAAACTTTATGTACCCAATTACAATATTTTTTGACCAATAACTTTTTTAATTTTTTTTTTAATTTTGAGTTTGGAAATTGATTTTTCTATGAAGGTACTTACTAACTGTGCCAATAAAAATCTTTCCTTTCCTTCTATTCCTTCTAACTAGTGCCGTGCACTGCATTTAAAAGACCTGAGGTCTTACAGGCATATAGTTTAATTATATTATATTAAATTAATATTTTAATAAGACCATTCGAATTTTAAAAAAATTTATTTTATTTTACCGATCACTCCGATTGCTTTATAAAACTTATCTCTAAGGTATCTTACTTAAAACGTATCTACTTTAACACGTATCTGCTTAAACACGTATCTACTTAAACACTGATTCACATGAAATATCTTTCTTAAAAGCTAACTTAATTCTTTCACTGATGATGCGTTATAGTAGGGGAGGATGATGTCATCTTTATTAGAATCTGGAACACTCGTACCCAGGAGTATCAATTTCATCTATGATTGAACTGTTATGTCCAATACGTGACAATATGCTGTTTTGTTTATAAATTGATTTCCGCTATTATTTATTGTTTACGATAACTCAATCTTCACTAAGATGAGTGTTCTTTGGGTTATGTGGCAATGTTATACTTTGACATTAACTCCCCTCTTTCTTTAAGAAGAACGTCCCGCTTCTTCTGTGAGTTCTTCCACACGTTTAAGTATTTTGCTGAATCGGATTTCTTCCAAATCTATTGGGTTGGTTCTTTGTGTGGATTTCATCTTGAAATAATAAATGATTCATAATGCTGCGGCTGCTATAACGATCATTAATGTTATTGACGTAAACATTGGATTATTTACTGCTTCGTCTTGTATTAATTCCATTAAATTTATGTTTTCAAATTTCAGGTCTTCATTTAGTGACTCGAAATAACAATCGATTTCGTATTTATCTATGGTATATGTTTTTATGTAATTTTGTATTAAAGCTATTGGGTTGTCGTATGTTATTCCATCTATGGCTGTGTTATTTTGAAATGTTATTAAATAAACTCCGTTTATAGTTGTGTTTTCGACTATATGTTCTCCAGATATAAAAATTGCACCATCTTTTATAACTTCTAAATTTTTATTTTTTTCTTTTATCTTGTTACAATTTGCTCTCTTATTATTTAATAAATTTGATAAACATGTTTCATTAAATACTAATTTACAAAAATTAAATCTTAACTCTATTTTACAATTCTTAACATTGATGGATTCATTATTACATTTAGCAATTTCCTTATCAATAACAAGTTTTCCATCTGTTTGGCTTATGGCTCTTGCTTCGTAAAGCTTACAATTTTTATAAACAATTGGGTATTTGATAAAAATAACAATAACATCTTCATTTTGTATAATTTTAAATTGTGAAACATCCATTAGGTCAGTAATTGTCATGCTTCCATGTTCGTGTTGTGTTATGTCTTTTATGTCATGTAAATTTAAAATAGTTGGGTTTAAAGTTCCTGTTTTTGCTAAAGCTATTGTCTGGATTATATTTTGTAGTTCTATCAACATTAGTTTATTTCTTTCCCTAGCCAATCTCAACTGTCCATCATTTTCTATTTTGTGGATTGATTGTGATAATTTCTTTATTGCGTCAAAAATTTCTGAATTTGTGACAAATTGTTTATTATTATTTATTGTAAGCTCAGATAGCTTATTATTTATCAAAATTAAATCGTCATGGTCAGGTGATTCTGAAATCCATTTCCGAATGGTTCCTATTTCGTTAATTCCACTTCTATATCTTCCTGTTGATCTGAGTTGTCCTAAAATTGTTTTAATAAGAGTTATATCAGAATCTCTACTAGGATCCAGTAAATCGTCATCTTTTTTATTTAATGTATTTTTATAATAATTCACATTTATTTCCGCTTCTGTTTCTTCTAATACTTTTTCAAAAAAGTTAAGGTGTGTTATATGGAAAATTGTTCCGTAATCGTTATACAGTGCTGTATTACCATTTTCTAATAATATATAGTTTTGTCTTGTATAGTCAACTATATCAGCTTCTACGTATGTTAAAGTTAATATTCCAATTAACAATGTTTCCAATGCCATTTTCCTAGAATAAAAATATTTAACTTTTAATGTTATCTTTATGTATTAATCTCTTATTTGTTTTTATTTTATTTCCTAAATCCTCTTTAACTATTTGTTTCCTATAGCTATTCATCATTTTATTTTTATTGTTAAACTGTAATATTTTTTCATAATCTACTTCCTTAGGTTTAAAATTTCTCATTTCCCTTTTCTTGTTCTTATGTTTAAGCATTTTATTTTGGGCTTCTTTTAATTTTTCTGGGATACTACTATGGTTTGATTTATTAAAAAATATTTCATATGGTTTCATATTCGTAACAGAATGAATTGTTTGGTTATAATGCTGTACTGCTCTTAGTAAAGCTTCAGTTGTATCTATGATTTCATACTCATCTTTTATACATTTAGTTATTTCTGCTAGTGTTGAATGTATTCTTTCAACTTGTCCATTTGTCGAACTGTGACCTGGATCGCAGAAGAAAAGTTCTATGTTCAATCTACTCATTAAGTTCTTGAAGACTATGGATTGAAAACCTCTTTCATTATCTAGTGTAATTTTTTTACAATTGGGATAAATTTGTAAAATTTCCAATACTTTATTTTCTAGGTTAATTTTATGCTCTAAGAGCTTTACTGTTAGAAATTTTGAATATGCGTCGATACACGTTAAGTATTTTATTTTTTGTGCTGAAAAGATATCGATATGGAGTTATCTTTTTCAGGAATTGGAGCCTCTCCAATTGGTATCAACTTAGGATGTCTATCATATTTAAATTTATTGCATAATTCGCAATTTCTAGCATATTCTTTAAATTATTTTCTCATCTCTGGCCAATAATATTGGTTATAAATTTGTTTTATATTTTCTCTATAATTCCTATGTGCTCTCGTATGTATTTGTTCTACAATTGTAGCCTGGTAGTCTTTATTTATTATATCTATCGGAAATATTTTTGTGTATAAGAAATTGTTACTAAATGTTTCTTTTAATGTTTTTTTTAACTTCATATAGATCTTCTAGTGTACAATGTATTGCTACTACTCCTGGTTGGAGGTATTCTTTAAGGATAGTGACAAGGTTTTCTAAATTGTCATATTCTATAATATCCCCAGTTTTTCTGAAATTATTAATTTGTTCATGTATTGTAAACGTATTTTTACTTAGTAGAATTTGTTGTTTAAAATGATTTAAAGGTTTTTTTGTTTCTTTTATTTCGTCATGATCACTACTTTCTGCAGAGTGCTGAGTAGCATCTGTGGATGAACTGTCCGTGATCATATTTAAATTTTGCCTGGAAAAGGCGTCAGCTACTACATTTGTGTTTCCTGGTTTGAAAACCATCTTCGGGGCGTATTCTTCAGTAAGCGCATGCCAACGTTTCATTTTGGCATTTGGGTTGCGAGGTGATACCGCAAATGTGAGGGGTTGGTGATCCGTATGGATTTCAAAATTTTTAACACCATATATGTAGTAACGTAAATTTTTCACAGCGTAAACGATAGCGTACAGTTCTTTTTCATTAGCCGCGTAATTCCTTTCGGTTTTCGAGCGTTTTTGATATAAAAGTTATAGGTTTCCTATCCTGTGATAGGACAGCTCCGATTACATCATGTGACGCATCAGTAGTTTAAATAAATGTTTTAGAGTAATCGGGTTGGTTTAATTCGATTCTAGCAGTTAAATGATCTTTAAGGGTTTGGAAAGCTTTTATTCCTTCATTATCCAACTTAATTTATGTTTTTTTTGCGACATGTGTGGAAACTTGTCCATTTTCGCTTTGTAGAAATTTTGTAAGCGGTTTAGCTATTTGTGCATAGTTACAGATAAATTTCCTGTAATAACCTATCATTCCCAAGAATGATCTGAGTTGTCTCAAGGTTTTTGGTTGAGGATAACCTTTTATAGTTTGTATCTTATTAGGGTTTGTTTTAATAACATTATGTGCGATGACATAACCTAGAAAATCTACTTTTTCTTCATATAGGGTAGATTTCTCGATTGAAATTTTCATGTTCGCTTCTTTTAAAGTATTTATTATTGTGGTTAGGTGACCTATATGTTCTTCTAGTGAATTTGAATGTATGATTATATCATCTTTATAAACATGGCAGAATTTACCTATATTGAAGGCGCATATTTTATCCGAAGGGTAGTCGGATGTATTCATATTTACCATTGTTTATAATGAAGCTCGTTTCCTCTATGTCGCATTCCTTCATTCTTATCTGGTGGAATCCAGTTTTTAGATCTAATGTTGGAAAGTACTTAGCTTTTCCTAAATTAGATAAAATGACGTTAGCGTTTGGTATTGGATATTTATCCGAAACTGTCTGTTCGTTTAACTTCTTATAGTCAGTACTAAACGATTTTTGGGTGTGCCATCCTCGTTTGTTCCTTTCTTGGGAACAACCCATACTGACGAATTATAAGGACTTTTTGAAGACCTTATTATATTTTTTTTAATAAATCGTGAATTTCGTTATTCACAAACTTGTATTTAGTCCAAATAGGACGGTCTGAACTTGTACGGATTTCCGCTGTAACATCAGTCCTAAAAGGTAATGTGGTATCGATGTTTGAATGAATACTTTTAATTTTCTTCATCATCTCATTCACTTGGTTAGAAATATCACTTCCCTGAATATGATTAATCGTATTAAAAACTTTGTCTTCGAAATATATTTTTTTCAGATTTACCGTTATATTTTAAAGTGTTATCATTAAAGTCAATTCTGGCATTGACCCGACTTAATAAATTAGCTCCTATTAAAGCTTCGTATTCGAGATTTTTTATTACATAAAATTATGTTTTAACATTAAATATAAGTGCTTCATGACACTTATCAATTATTAGTTCCCCGTTTACGGTTCGGGCGCGTTTTAGTATAGGTAGAGTGATAGGGTCACTCAATATACCTGGTTGGCAGTAATTGCTACTGGCACCGGTAGCTATAAGTATTTTAATTTTTTTGTTCCCTATTATCCTTCGTAAGTGGGGTAGTCCCACTTTTCTCCTAAAAAATTCTCGTTTTCGTTGAGGTTATTTAGTCTTTCAATTTTTGCTGCAGGTTGTGCACTATTTTGTGTGCTTTGATGCACCCGCTTTTCTGGGTGATATTGTTGTCTTTGAAATTGTGGTTTATAATTTTTCTGGAAATTATTAGTTCGATTAAAGTTGTTCTGTGGGTTTTGTCTAAAGGGGTTGTATTTTTCTCTTTCTTTATTAAGTTTTTGTTGTTCATGCCAAGTAATTGGCCGATGTGCCGAACTTCCTAGCACCATAGGTTCTGGTTTCGTGTATCGTACTGGTTGACTATTAAAATTCCGTTGAGGAAATCTTAAATTGATTTGGAAAGTGTTGCTTTCACGTGAAGTACGATTAAATTGTAGAGCGAAATAAGCTCTAAGATTGTTGGATTCTAATTCCTGTGCTTTCGCCAAAGCACAAGGTAAATTTTCGGGGGATAGAGAGAATCAAATGTTTGATAAAGGAGCATTGAGTCCTGTAATAAATACTCGGAGAGCATTTTTTCGATGAGTATCATTTAGTTCCTTAGTTAAAGCTGAATCAGTGCCATGGGACATGATTGTTTTGTTTATTAAAAGTATTAATTTTGTATTTACTAAATTATAGTTATCAATTAAATTTGTATTACCTTGTCGTAATACGCTTAACTCTTGCTCAATTATGTGAGTGGGTGGCTTATCTGCAAAAGCAAAATCTAGACGCGAAATTATAGCGTCAAAATTTAAAACTGTTCCATGATTTGTAAGTATGTCATTTGCGGAATGGGTAATTTTGTTTCTGAACATTTTGAGAGCTGCGAAGTATTTTCGACAACCTCTTGTATACAAAGAAATTGAATTATTGGCTGCTTCACGCCAGCTAACGTATGAATTAGTATTATTCCCTGAAAATTCAGGTATTGATTTTATTACGTCTAATGATTCATTGCATGTTACTTCGTCTGATATCGTTTGTTTTTCGTATTCGGTAACTATAACTATTTGTAACTGATTCTAAAGAACTTCTCAGAGTAGTAATTTCTGACACTAATGAAGCTGTACTAGCTGCTACAAGTCTTGCGACTAAATTTTCCATTTCTGGTTCCATAGGCATATTGATTTCAAATTTATTCGTTTGAAGGTTAAGTTTATGAAATTTTTCAAGTAATTCGTCCGGTATGCCTATTCTCAGTTCTAATGGTTCTTTTTTTTCAGAATTTAATTATAATTTTCAACTGTTTTTTTTTTTTTTTTCTTATCAAAATTGTATATTTTTATATAAAAATTCAAGAATTAAAGAATATCTTATTCTATTTTATATGAAATTTTGTAATTCAATTTTTATTTTATTTTTATTGGTGATCCAGTTCTTTTTTTTATATTTATATTTTTACCGAAAATCAACCAAGTATATAATGACAAATAACTTATTATAATTACTTTTTAAATCTGCGGCTCGTTCAAATGATGATTTTAATATTATTAAAGTTGTGTCGCTGGTATTGATACTGTTGATTACTTTTTTAATTCGGTGTTTTCACATAGGTTATTATTTTTAATGCCCTCACTAGCTTCTTTAAATATTTGTTCTCCTTTCTTGAAAGATACTTATATGTATTTTTAGTCGGCACTATGTTTATATTAACGCAGCACTTTCATCACAATCAAATCATAATTTGTATTTTCTGATTTTTTAGATTGGATGTCCTGTCACGGTCGCCAATTAATATTTTAATAAAACCATTCGAATTTTAAAAAAATATATTTTATTTTACTGATCACTCCGATCGCTTTATAAAACTTATCTCTAAGGTATCTTACTTAAAACGTATCTACTTCAACACGTATCTGCTTAAACACGTATCTACTTAAACACTGATTCCCATGAAATATCTTTCTTAAAAGCTAACTTAATTCTTTCACTGATGATGCGTTATAGTAAGGGAGGATGATGTCATCTTTATTAGAATCTGGAACACTCGTATCAATTTCATCTATTATTGAACGGTTATGTCCAATACGTGAAAATATGCTGATTTGTTTATAAATTGATTTCCGTTATTATTTATTGTTTACGATAACTCAATCTTCACTAAGATGAGTGTTCTTTGGGTTATGTGGCAATGATATACTTGGACATTAACTTATATGTTTTAATTTATTACTTTACAATATTTAAAAAGACGACATTTCAGCTTAAAAATTATTTTTTATCCATCCATCATAATTCAGAAGTCGCAGGTTTTTAAAAATAAAAAAAATTGATACTTTAATTTTTAACCGGTGTTTTAATTATTTTAACTCAATATAAATAAATAAACAAAATACTGTTACCATTTATACTTATATTCTATTCTCTTAACTCTTAGTAACAAAAGTAAAGGATTCTATTTCGAATCCAAACCGATTTGAAAACAATCACAATAATTTAAAAAATACTTGTGAATAAAAATACTTATGAATAGTTATAAATATATACAAATTATTGAACAAAAATTAACAGGAAAGAAAAAAACTCTCGTGATATTTTAAACTACGAACTCGCATGTTCTGTCCAATATCTATTAATGATATATAATTACAATGAGTAGTTTTCTCAAATACATAATTCAAACAATTTTTTTTAAATACATATGTACATTATATGAAAATAATAGTATAATCATTTCTTATTTAAATAAATAATAATTAAAAAAAACATTTATTTAGAGTGAGTGCAGTATGTTGTGATTCATGGCGTATTTAATTAAACCTAAAATGATTTGGTGCACTTGCCAAAAGCCTCGGCTTACTGGTTGTTTGTTAATATTTTGGCAGCATATTTGATGGGATTGACTTCTTGTGTTGGTAAACTTCAAACTGCCTCTCAACCTTATCTTAGGAATTTTTAGTAATGTTTGTACACAAATACAGAGGGTTAATAAATTTCTATTGTTTACTTTCATCTCAGATTACGGATCTATGTACGTTGAAAATATATATTTTGTCTGTATTCTATGTTCTTTATTTTTGCTTTCAGTGGAAGAGTGTAGAACGAAATGGAAAGCGCTTCGGGAAAAGTACTCGCGAAGGCTGACAAATATGGAGCTCCCTTCTGGCAGTGGTGCCGCGGATGGCGCCGAATGGGAGCTGATGGAAAATGTACCTTTTCTCAGGCACTCTATGAAGCCGAGGCGGTAAGCAAATCCTAATTTGATGATTTCTCTAAACTAAAAAACTTTCTTTTATTTATAGAACACTCAACAATGCCACTCCAGATGAAGAGACGGAGGAGGACTCTACTGCAAACATCTTTAGTGAAGATAGTGTGCCCGCAGAGCCACCCTAAAAAAAAGATAAGTTCTTTCGACGGCCTGTGCGACCAATTCGGAAGCGTAATGAAGAAATTTGAGGAGCAGTTTGTCACTCCCTCAGAAAGGGAAGCCGATGATGGGGACGCGGAATTCCTCGAATCGGTGCTTCCTCTCATGAGTAGCTTGCCAGCTGAGGCGAAAGATCGCTTCAAAGGGTAAATGATGCTGCGGGTGACAGAGTTGCGATGCGAGTACCGCCAATAAAATAATTTCAATGAAATACCTACATAGTTACTATTTATATATATTTTCTTAATTAAAAAAACAAAAAAATATATTTTTGTTTCCCTGTTTAACTTGCTGAAGTGTATGCACAATTTGAAGTTGCTGGAACGTCATCAATTCTTATTTGAATCCTCTAATAGCTGAGGAAAGATAGAAAATTTTGTTTGGGTAAGCGGCCAAAGAATAAATTCTTAAATTTTATTGTTGGTATCCACCTATAATTTTATCCTCTACAGCACGTGCAAAGTCTCCCAAAATCCCCGCACTGGCTTTTGGTATAGCCGAATTTAAAAAAGGGGAAAGTGGGAGTTTAACAATCCGAAATAGTCAACTCCGCTTAACCGCACTCCGTTTAACTGAAAACATCGGTTATCTGAAACAAGAAATTTATTCCGGAGGCTTTTTAAGATTTTTTTACACAAACTGCTTCGCATAACTGAACTCCCCTAAATTGCAAACACCGGATAATTGAAACAAAATTGTTTGCCTCAAATGAACAATTTTCACTTAGTGAAACGACCGGTGTTTTGTTTTTAAATATTTTATATTCATATTCGTTTTATGATTAAAAAAATGTAAATACCTTTGTTGTTTGAATTGTTTTATATTAAAATATGACACAATACAAAAAAATCATACCTACATTTTTTTTTATTTTCAGGCTAAAGGTTAGACCGCACACAACTGCAGCGGAACAACACTTCACGACGCGGCAAAACATTATTTGTATGAAATTCTATGAGCTATATCGCACTAAGCGGCAACTGAACTTCATAAAATTTCATACAAATTATTATGAATCGCAGTTCCGCTGCAGTGCAGTTCCGCCTAGTGCGGTCTAACCTTAAATGAAATTTAATTTGTTTTGACAAAACTCCGCTTACCCGGGGTTTAGACAAGCGAGTAGAACTATAGTAGCATTTGTATCATAGTGTTAGTTTTATGGATGTATGTTTGACTAGTAGCTCTCTGTGCGTTTTGTCAACTAGTACGATTTTTTAAAAATATTTCATACAGAAAAATATACAAATTATGGAAACTATGAAAACAAAACAAATAAATGAAAAAAATACACTACACTAGTAGGATAACTGGCAGGCTACTCGCAGGCAAAAATATTATACTATTTGGGCTACTACTTGGCTCTCTCGTGTTCTTATACACTAACACACATAAACGCTACTAGTTCTACTCGCTTCTCTAAACCCCGGGTTATTTGAAAAAAGTATCAGTTATCCGAAGTTCGGTTAACTGAAAACACCGCTTAACTGAAACAAATGGTCTGCAATTATTATGTTCCAGTTAAGCGAAGTCGACTGTACATATTAACTTTGGTTATATCTATGCATGTATAATACATGATTTAAGAGTAGTTTTCAACTTTGGATCTAAAGAGATAAAAACTGAAAAGACAAACATCCTACAAAAAGTTGAAGTCCTTTTTATGGAATGGATTTTTTTTAAATACAACAAGTAAAATATTACCCAAAACAAATTTTCTCATTTTTTTCCCAAATTCAAAATAGTTTCCAGCACCACCTAGACTCAAAAGAATAAGATTTACGACATACTTCTTTTGTATTTATTTATTTTAGTGTTCGAACAAAAAATCCCGAAGATTATTTCTGATAATTGTTGATTTTTTGCCACCATATTGGTGAATGCTTGGAGATGGTGATATTGATATTCATGTTAATTTCATTCCGCTATAACCCATCATGCCGTTGTCCATCAAAATCCTCCCAATCGACATAATTAGTAGGACAGTAACCCTCATTTTCCTTGTTTAGAATTATATAGTTGTGAAGAGCAAGTCCGGGAGCATATGCAGTGTCGTAAGCAAAACTTTCCAACGGGCCACTAAAATACCAAAAGAATTTTCAATTGTCCGGCGAGCGCGGGAAAGCCCTTTATTAAAGTTTTCTTCTTTTGGTGGAAGTAGGGTTTCAGAATATGGTCGCATGATGTTGGTAGTCAAAGGGAAAGTAGCATCGCCCACAAAGTAGTACGTAACTTCAACAGCTGAGCCGTTTATTTTTGTTGTTTTCTCTTTCTGTTTTATATGCCGTTTTCACTGGGCCAAATGAGGTAATTTCGTCGCAAATTTCCAAATCACATTTCGAAATGAGGCAATTTCAACCTCATTTGCACAAAATTAGGTTGGAAATTAGGTGAATGCATCCAGGAGGAATCAGTTTCAAAAGCTCTCAAAAGCTTTTGCATGAAAATATCAATACACTATACTGAACAACATAAAAGAGATAGAGAAAACAACAAAAATAAATGGCTAACTGCCATTCCAAATTCAAAATGAAATGTGATGTGAAATGAAATTAGCAAATTTGATAATGAAAACACTTTTTTGCCAAATTTCGAAATTACCTCATTTCGGCTCTAATGAAAACGTCGTATTATGTTGTTGAGTATAGTGTATTGATATTTTCATGCAAAAGCTTTTAAGAGCTTTTGAAACTGATTCGAGCTGGATGCATTCACCTAATTTCCAAACTAATTTCGTGCAAATGAGGTTGAAATTACCTCATTTCGAAATGTGATTTTGTATGGGAAATTAGGTAATTTCGGATCTCATTTGGAAATTTGCAACGAAATTACCTCATTTGGCCCAGTGAAACGCCATATAATGCTCTCCACAATATCTCGGACGTGTCCAATACTATTTGGCGAATAGTTTCCTTTCCTTTCACATTCCTTCAAATAATATACATAATAACTTTAATTTTGTTAACGTTTTTAATTTGTTATTGAACAGCATTTTTCTTAAATAAAAACTAATGTGAAGTAAAGCATTTAATCAACAAATCAAAAATTTCACAGCTGCGAATATTATTTTGACAGTTCCATACGTGAGCAAAATTGCATTATAGCTATGCGGAGTACTTTCGCAAACATAAGCTAATTTTCGTTGGATTTTTGACATAAGCTTAAGTGGGCGAAAGCTATTATAGTTAGGCCTTTACAATAGGGGTATTCATGCAAAACGCGGAAAACCCATAGAAAGCGTATAAACCATAGACTTTTATATCGGTAGAAATGAACTGGAAAAATTGGTATGGGACAAATAATTTGCAAAACATAGAATTTTATCTCACAAATTTGAAGCGAGAAGCGAAGAAATTAAAAGGAGTCGAAATCTTGTAACCCATATCTTAAAGCTCCAATTTGGTCGCTCAATTTGGCATAATAAACACTGCAAGAAATGTGTTCATCAGTTAAAAACTAAAGTTAAAAAGGTATGGTGGTAAGTGCCTGTCCACATTGGATTTTTAATGCTAGGTGCATGCTGTGAGACAGGTAGATATTATGTGAGTGAAAAAGAGATGGAAATTGCACCGATGCGCCACTTTCAAACAATGGCCGCTTTCGGATACGTAACCAAAGGTATCTGGATTTGTTCGTGTTGTTGTAATGCCTAAGGAAAAACCAGCTGACGAACCAAACAGCTGATGTCAAAAAGAAATCTAAAGCTATCCCAAAAATTTCCGGATTTGTTATGATTATACTAACAGCTGACATCTCATCTGCTCATTTTCTTGGTTTCGTTTGGTTACGTATCCGGTTTTGGTCGTTCGAAAACATATCAGATTCCAACGTATCTCAGATACGTATCTGCTTACCACCCAATATTCTCGGATTCAACATTTTACAAATGCAGCAAAAAACACAAAGCCACAGCTGTTTTGTGAATTAATTCACAAGTTGTGCACGAGTATGTGTGTGGTTTTTGTTGTATCGTTGCCGCATTTTCATTTGTATTTAAAAATGCGGAACTAAACATAAAGCTGAAAATCGAGTGTGGGGCGAAAGCGGAGAGGTATTTTTTTAATTTTTGCTTATGCGCACATAAGTCCATTATGGCTATACGGGGTAATTTTGCAAACAGCAAATTTTCGTTAGCTTTTTGACATTAGCTTATGTTTGCTTATGCCTATTATAGTTGGGCCTTTAAGCTGGCTTGAAGCATCGTTGACCGCCGCGTTCTATAAGGTCAGACAGAACGCGGTCAGCTTTCGGCGTTCTAGTTTCGTATGTGTTTTTCTGTTGAGCAGTTGGTCGGAGTGCAGCAGTATAATTAAAACAAAAATATGTGCTTCTTCTGCTTACACTTGCAACCAGAAAAAGACGAAAATTGGTTCATGAGGTAAACCAAAAAAGAAGCTATTTATTCCCCATGTCTTCGTCTTTTTAGCAACATCTTTATACTCCGGGTGCTTGCAACCATATATTAATATGTTTGTTCGAACTGATTTGATCAATACTTCAATGTCACTCATATTATTTTTTTTTTAATTTATTCTTAAAATTGGAAAAGAAAACGAATAAAAATAAATAAAAGAGAATTACCAAAATCAATACAAAATAATAATCTCACATGCAGCTGTTTTCAGAGGTTTAGTTTTTAGACGTTTGGTCTTTTTTGACACTTGACCGTCGCGTTCTTTGTAAAATTTTACAAAATAAATTTGCCCGTCGCGATCTATTCTTCGCCGCTTGACTTGACCGCGTTCTGTTTGAACAACAAGTGATTCTACACAAGACAAAGAACGCGACGGTCAAAAATGTCGACCGCACCACCAGACCGCGTCCTGTGTGTCCCGGGCTTAAGAACGAATAAAGAACGTGCAAATTCAAATCAGATCAGAAATTTCGGTGTTCGTTGTTACCCGAACAACTTGTGTTTAAATGCGAAAACTGTTTAAATGAACATTGTTTTGGAGTGTCGTGCAACTTATAGGGACATTTTCGAAGTTTTTTTTTAATTACTGAATGGCAAAAGAAGCCTAGTTATATAAATAAACAATTTTGTAAATAGAGTTTACCTTTCTAATGTAAATGCTTTCTTCGCTGTTAGTTGTTGAGAGAACAACGAACACGGAACAACGGACAACGAATGAAGAACGAAAGTCTTAAGCCCGGGGCACACAGGACGCACTCTGGCGGTGCGGCCGACATTTTTGACCGTCGCGTTCTTTGTCTTGTGTAGAATCACTTGTTGTTGTTCAAACAGAACGCGGTCAAGTCAAGCGGCGAAGAATAGATCGCGACGTGCAAATTTATTTTGTAAATTTTTACAAAGAACGCGACGGTCAAGTGTCAAAAAAGACCAAACGTCTAAAAACTAAACCTCTGAAAACAGCTGCATGTGAGATTATTATTTTGTATTGATTTTGGTAATTCTCTTTTATTTATTTTTATTCGTTTTCTTTTCCAATTTTAAGACAAATTAAAAAAAAAATAATATGTGTGACATTGAAGTATTGATCAAATCAGTTCGAACAAACATATTAATATATCAAATCAGTTCGAACAAACATATTAATATATGATTGCAAGCACCCGGAGTATAAAGATGTTGCTAAAAGGACGAAGACATTGGGAATAAAAAGATTCTTTTTTGGTTTATCTCATGAACCTATTTTCGTCTTTTTCTGGTTGCAAGTGTAAGCAGAAGAAGCACATATTTTTGTTTTAATTATACTGCCGCACTCCGACCAACTGCTCAACAGAAAAACACATACGAAACTAGAACGCCGAAAGCTGACCGCGTTCTGTCTGACCTAATAGCACGCGGCGGTCAACGACGCGTTCTGACCGTGCCGCCAGACCGCGTCCTGTGTGTCCCGGGCTTTCGTTGTTCGGTTTTATCATTTACCCTGAGGCTACACGGGCAAGTACTGGCAAGCAAGTTGCTATACACTAAACATTGTTTTACTAATACCTACAAACCTAAGCAACTTGCTCTTCAACTGGCATGGAATTTCTGAAGCCAGTAGAGAAGCAAGTTGAAAGGCAAGTGGACTCGTTCAGACTTGTATATAAAGCGATATCTAGATAGCTTTTCGTGTAATATTTGGAATTAAATATTCTTTCTTCCACAACTTTGAATGAAATGATGGACCAAGAAATTTAAACACTTCCAAAATGGGCAACAACTGTCAAATATGATAGAAGGATGGCTATGACGATTATGATAAATTATACAAAATCTCTTTAAAATCCTAATTTTTTGAGAGTATATTGTTTTCTTGGAAAAAATGAGAGTTTTGGGATTTCGGGTTGGATTTGGAACATTCTGTTACCAATTTGTCAAGTCTGTCAAATTTAATTGAAAGATTGCTACGGAGATGATGCATTGAAAAAAACTTAAAGAAATCTGAATTTTTTGATATTCAATTTTTTGCGTGGGAAAAGGCGATTTTAGCGCTTTTGGGTGACATTTGGAACGAAATATTCCTCATACGACATAATTTAGTTTCTTACCTAGTATGAAGGTATGAATTGTCAAATTCAATTAAAGGATGGCTATGATAATGATGGATTAAAAATCATCCAAAAAATCCGGTTTTTTTTTTAATTATTTAAAAAAAAAATCGAAATTTTGGAAATTAAATTTTTAAATTAAAAAACCGAATTTTATGATTCAGATGAAGTACAAACCCATGTGAGATTTCGACTTTGTGGTTTTGTTTACATTTTCGTCATTAAAGTACGATTTACCATTGGCGTTTTTCTTTGTTGGCTCTAAATAAACCTCTGAGCAGATTATGATTAGAGCCCTCAGACTTATTTATGAAACACATTTGAGCACTGAACTGTCATTTCATAGGTGTGTTACTAAAATACATTTTTGTTTACCTGATTTAGACGGGCGACTGTCTTGGGAATCCATTTTTATTTTTTTGTATTTCTTTCGTCTGTCAAATCACTGAAAAAAAGTGAAGTTGGCTTCGCTCAGCGTTTCGCTCGATTTGCTCGGTTATTTTATTCTGAGCTAATCGATTAAGCTCTGAGCTAGCTCAGATGGAAAAAAGAAACGCACTTTTTGAGCTCTGATATGTCTGAGCTAAAAAAAAAAACATAGAATTTTTGTTTGACAGTTTCGTGATCTGCTCAGAGTTAAAAAAGAAAAACGCCATTTGTTTGACAGTTTCGTGATCTGCTCAGAGTTAAAAAAGAAAAACGCAACATATTTAAAGAAATTTTAATAAAAATATAAGATCAAACACTAGAAAGGCTAGCAGAACGTAGCTAATAAAAACTTAAAAGCAACTTGCCCGGCAACTTGCCTGGCAAGTTGCTTGCCGCCTACGTCAAATTGTCGTTGTTCCGCGTACGAACAGCAACGAACAACGTACACCGACGATAACACCGAATGTCTAAATCCAGCTTTATACTACGTTTCCACCAGACACTAAACCGAGATTTAGCAAGATTATCACAAATCTCCTTGAAATCTACAAGATTTACCATACAAATTTTAATCTCCTCAAATGAAGTTTTCAAATAAAACTCATTCAAATCTACTTGGAAACATTAGTTTGTCAAATCAAACAAACTTTTTTTTCGAAGAATAATTGTGGAACCGACCTATTTTCGTTTATTGACAGATGGAAATGTAAGCAAAAACTATCTATCTCACTTCCACTTCATATCAAAAAAATGAAACATCATTTGAATGTTTTGCCATAATCCTATTTTTGTGCAGTGGAAACACCAAACAAATCTCATTACCTAATACTGCGTTTCCACCAACCACTAAACCGAGATTTAGTAAGATTATCACAAATCTCCTTGAAATCTACAAGATTTACCATACAAATTTTAATCTCCTCAAATGAAGAAACGTAGTATAAATCTCGGTTTAGTGGTTGGTGGAAACGTAGTATTAGATTTTTTTCTTTAATTTTTCTTGTAATGGACTGTCAAAATTAGAAAGAGAATAGACAGAGATAAATCCGCGAAAAGCCGAATTGTGTAATCAGGCTCAGGCGATATTTGACATTTGAGACAGGTAGCAACACCAATCGAAAAATAAAAAGAAATATTAATATACTTTCCGATTTGAAACAATAATTTCGATGATAAGGAAATCCACAAATAGTTAAGTATGTGTTACTGAAATGTTTTTTAAATGGTCTTATTATTCTGAATTACACATTTGTAGAACGCACTTATCGGTTATTATAAACGCCCGAATTATATAACTTGGGGTTACAATATGAGAATGGCTTTTTCTGCAATCAATGGCATTGTGAGAAGGGCTGCAATTTCTGCTGTCCTTTGTCCAATCAATACAAGTGCTGTTGCAGCCAATGGATGTTATCAAAACCGTGGAGCTGCAACATGGTATCCCGATCCTGAGTTTTTCAAGCAGTTCAGTGGCCCTGTCATGTACCCAAATGAGGCTACTGCCATGCTTCAAATGCCTCCTTGGAACAGTCAAATGTCGCCGGTCGAGAAGTCTGTACGCAACTTAACCCTTAACTTTGGACCCCAACATCCAGCCGCTCACGGTGTGTTGCGTTTGGTTTTAGAACTCGATGGCGAATCTGTTGTACGAGCTGATCCACATATTGGTTTATTGCATCGGGGAACTGAGAAACTAATCGAATACAAAACATACACTCAGGCCTTGCCGTACTTTGATAGATTGGACTATGTGTCAATGATGTGCAACGAGCAATGTTATTCATTAGCCGTAGAAAAGCTTCTGAACATCGAGGTTCCTTTGCGAGCAAAATACATCAGAACTCTATTTGCTGAGATAACTCGTATTCTCAATCACATTATGGCTGTGGGTACCCATGCCCTTGATATTGGAGCATTGACTCCTTTCTTCTGGCTGTTCGAGGAGCGTGAGAAGATGATGGAATTCTACGAACGCGTTTCAGGAGCTCGTATGCATGCAGCATACATTCGCCCAGGAGGTGTGTCCCTCGATATGCCAATTGGACTGATGGATGACATATACGAGTTTGCAGCGAAGTTTGCAGAACGTCTGGATGAAGTGGAAGATGTTCTTACAACAAACCGAATCTGGGTGCAACGCACGGAAGATATTGGAGTCGTAAGCGCTGAAGATGCTTTGAATTACGGTTTCAGTGGTGTTATGCTACGTGGATCTGGTATTAAATGGGATCTACGCAAACAACAGCCGTACGATGCATATGATTTGGTAGACTTTGATGTACCAATTGGCAGCAAAGGCGATTGCTACGACCGCTACTTATGCCGGGTTGAAGAAATGCGTCAATCATTACGCATCATCGACCAGTGTCTTAACCAAATGCCAGCAGGTGAGATAAAAACTGACGATGCAAAGGTAACACCTCCATCACGAGCTGAGATGAAAACTTCAATGGAAGCACTAATTCATCACTTTAAGTTGTTCACTCAGGGATATCAGGTGCCACCTGGCGCCACTTACACCGCCATTGAAGCGCCAAAGGGTGAGTTTGGGGTCTACTTGGTTGCTGATGGTTCAAGTCGTCCTTACCGTTGCAAAATTAAAGCTCCAGGATTCGCCCATTTAGCTGCTCTTGATAAGATTGGCAAAAGACACATGTTAGCCGATATTGTTGCTATAATTGGAACACTTGACGTTGTATTTGGTGAGATCGATCGATAAATTACTGTTAAAATGCAAGTCGTACTCATACTAGTATGGGATTATTTTGTTATTAATATGGTAAAGTTAAAAATAAATCATAAATACAATAAAAAATCTAGGGCCTTATAATAATATTTACCCCCAGTTTCACATTGGAAGTTTAAAATCCACTTTTAGTTTAAACTCCAGATCACCAGTATAAATGAACTCAGTTCAAGGTTTAAACGAAACTGTGAAACTGGGGGTTAGAGGTTCTGGATAACTCATTGCGAATAAAACCAGTATTTGTAGGCTGTAGGACGACTGGTTGTTGATACAAAATTTTGAAACTATCAATTTTTAGATTCAAAATCAGAATTTTTATTGAACTCCATTCTGAAAATTTTACTAAAAATAACGGGTCCATTCGGAGTTTTTTGCTTAAAAAACGAGCCTTAACGGTTTTTTTTTTTGGGGATTTACAAAACGAAAAAATCAACAAATCGAAGTCTCCAAAAAAAGTCCATTAAGTTTCGCTTACGGTCAATTTCTTCACAAGAGTCCTAAGCCAGTCCAGTCCCATTGAATAATTATGAATAGAGGATGGCACCGGGCAATTAAGTTATTAACTATTAAGTTATTATTGTTATTATTGTACTATTCGTACTAGAATGTCAGCTTATTAGCAATGAAATTGACGGAATAAAGAATGGTCAAGCCTAATAAGCTGACATTCTAGTACGAATAGTACAATAATAACAATAATAACTTAATAGTCTGGTTTGTAACCGATCTTCCAACCTCTCCCTCTTTGATACGTACTGCGAATTGTAGTCTATCGAAATAAGGTATTAAGAAAAATGGAGGCGGAACAAGACAGCATACTTAAAGGCGCTTATAAAAATGGTGATGCTCCAAATGCATTTGATAATCAAATAACACATCTCGACCTGTGACGTCAGTGGTCTAAGGCGGTGGAGTGCGTAGTGCACACGACTGCTAAGACAGAGCAAATCTGATATGCGTAGGTTCGAATCCTATGGTGTTCATAAAAAGTTTTTCAAATAAAAAATGGTAAGTGCTCTCGAGCAGTACAGACGTGTTTTAATTTGGTCCGCCATATTTTACAATCATTTGCATTTTAATTAGAGGTGAAATAAATTTTAAAATTAAAAAATGGAAACTGAATGTAAAAAATGTAAAAAACGATTTAAAGGAGAAAAAAACATTGTGGCAAAGTTTTTCATGAAAAATGCACGGGATTAGCCGATTATGATGTGCGCTCTGTCCACGAAAAAAAAACCTTGCCTTCATCTGTGATGAGTGTGTTGATGAAAAAAATGCAATTTTTAATACTTTGAATGACATGTTAAACTCGATAAACGAAAATAAAGAATATATAATGAAACAGGAACGTATCGTGCGCGAAATTCTCGAAAGTTGTAACTCTCTTGGCAGGCGCGAGACTTTGTGTGCGGGTGTTAAAGCCAAAAAAACGTACGCGAGTCAGATACAAAAAGAGCCTTCGATAATAATTAAACCAAAATCGAAACAACCAAGTGAAAAAACAAAAGAAGATCTTAAGAAAAATGTTGAAGAGTAACCTAAAAATTAGTGAAGTAGCTACAAAGAAAAATGGAGTCGTCCAAATATCATGTATCAGTAAGGGAGATAGAAGTATAGTAAAACATGCAGTAGAAAAAAAGCTTGGTGAAGATTATGAAGTTAAAATACCGGTTTTAAATAAACCAAAAGTTATCATATGCGGGTTGAGTGACGAAATCGAATCAGGGGAAATAGAGAAAAGCTTAAGAGCCCAAAACAATATGCTTTAATGCAGTGGTAGAATTAGACAGTGAAAGCTTTGCCAAAGTCATCGAAGTAGGCCGAGTCAATGTCGGATGGGATAAATGCAAAGTGTTTGAATCGATTTTGGTAAAAAGATGTTATAAATGTTTGGGGTTCAACCACATATCGAAAGAATGCAAAAGTAAATCCTGCTGTCGTAATTGCTGTGGTGAACACGATACAAAAGATTGTGACAGTGCTGAAATTATCAAATGTATAAACTGTGTTAAAACAAACGAGAGACTCGGTTTTAATCTATCACTGATCATAAAACTGATCATAAAACGTTAGATTACTTGTGTCCTGTTTATCTCAAAAAGTTAGATGGGGTGCGAAGTCGGGTGTAGTACTAGCCATTAATCAATAATTTTTTAAATGAAAAACACCCTACTTTTCTTAGAGGGGTTCTCCTTAATGTGCAAGGTATTACCGGAAACTTTGAACTAATTGAAGAATTAACAAAAAGTAATAAATTTGATTTTTTGTGTCTCACCGAAACTCATCTCACACCGGAAATCGAAAAATGCGAGGTATCATTGAATAATTATAAGAACTTTAATTGTTTAAGTAATTCTCGACATACAGGTGGAGTAACTATTTATGTTAAAAAAGCAATAAGGTCTGTGGAAGTTAAACAATTCTCAATTGAAAAAAGTATGGATTTTGTCCATTAAAATGTCTGTAAAAATGATTCATGGAACATAATTTTATTATATAGATCAGAAAAAATGCCTGTACATGAATTTTTTGAGTTTTTAAATGAATGGACCTTAAACAACACAAGTGAAAATGAAAGAACATTGATATTAGGTGACTTTAATGTAGACTTTTTAGTAAAAAATAATTATGAGTGTAACTTAGTAAATGATTTTTTGATCCACACTGGCCTTGAATAATTTGTATCCCAACCTACTAGAGTAACTCAAAGTTCCAAAACCCTAATAGACTATGTTTTAGGCGATCATACATTGAAATTAGACGCTTTGGTTCGTGACGAGTGGAAAGTATCTGATCATGAAACCTTGAGTATTAAATTGTTTACGAATTTATTTGAAAATGCGAACAAAAATCCAAAAAAAATACATTAAATATACCCATGACCCTTTCGTGAGTGCTTTAAATTGTGAAAACTTCAATAGCATAACCGAAACAAATGATTTAAATATTTCTGCAAAAAAATTGAAGAAGGTATTGGAGCAGCATTGCTTAATATCACAAAATCGTCTAAATTACAGGAAAACTCTGTTGAATGGTATAACACCGAATTGTATAATTTTAAGAGATCTAAAATTTTGCCGTACGAACGGGCTAGATTCGATAATTCTTTGGAAACTTGGAATATTTATAAAATGGCTCGAAATGTTTATAAACACGAATGTGTAAAAGCAAAATGTTCATATATTGAATCTAAAATAAACGGCTGTGCTGGTGACCAGAAAGGCTTATGGAAAGTTTTGAAGAGTCAAATTCTAAAAACAGAACTAAATGAAATAAGAGTTGAAAATCGGTCAATTAAAACAGAAATTGAAATTGCCCGTGCGTTTAATCCAAAAAATCCTGAAGACTGGCGACCTATAAATATGCTTCCGACGTATGAAAAGATCCTCGAAGAGATTGTGTGTAATCAACTAACGAACTATATTGAAAAAGAAAACATACTGTGTTTAGAGCAATCGGGTTTTAGAAAGGGTCACTGATGCGAAACATCGATATGTTGGCTTATTAACGAATGGAAAAAAGAAATTGATAACGGTAAAACTGTAATTGGTGTTTTTCTTGACTTAAAACGCGCGTTTGAAACTATAGACAGAAATATATTAATTGAAAAACTTAACAAATATGGTATTCGTGACGTTGAACAAAATTGGTTTAAAAGTTATCTGTCAGAAAGATTCCAAAAAGTAAAGATAAATGAAACATTTTCGGAAAAAATAAAGGTTGACCTTGGCGTGCCCCAAGGATCGAAATTGGGTGTAATCCTATTTCTTTTGTATATAAACGATATCGTGAAAATTATATCTGATACTAAAATATCATTATTCGCAGACGATACCCTGATCTACGTTGTAGGAGATGATTTCAAGTCTTGTGAAAGTGTAACGCAAAGTCAAATTGAAAAAATTAACTACTGGCTCTGCAAAAATAAATTAAAACTAAATGCATGTGCTTAAATAATGGTGGTTTAAATGCTAACATATTAATTAATAATCAACTAATCGAATGTGTGGATGGATTAAAATACCTCGGTGTTTTTATCGACAATAAACTCAAATTTAGTCAACATGTTTATAATCAATGCGCTAAAATCTCTAAAAAAATCGGTTTTTTCAAAAGAATTCGAAAGTATATAACTTTAAATTGTGCGTTAACTATATATAATATATTGATTCTACCATATTTCGATTAATGTTCGTCGATAATATACATGTCAAATAGTGAAAATATAAGAAAACTTCAAATATTACAAAATAGAGCAATGAGAACAGTGCTTAAGTGCGAATATAGAACACCAATTTATGAGATGTTTGCGGTCCTCGGATGGTTAAATATTGAACATAGACTTAAATTTAATGCGCTTGTGATGATTTTTAAAATCAAAAATGAAATGTATCCTAAATATTTACAACGGAACGTGAGCTATATAACAAATTCGTTTTATAATCTAAGGAATACTGATGATTTTAGACTTCCATTATACAGAAGAGCTGCAACCCAAAACAACCTACTATACAAAGGCATCCAACTTTTTAATAGCCTTCCTAATACCTTAAAGACTGAGCGAAACTTAAATAAATTTAAATTTTTATTAAAACCTCTTTTAAAGAATAATGCTGTATAATATTGTGCTTATATTTTAAGTATTATTTAAGTATAACATGTTATTGTTAAGAGTTTTTTAAACTAATAAATATAATAATAAAAAAAAAATTGGATTAAAGCTCAGCACCACAAAAAGGAGACTGATGAGTGCAAAAGTAGCAAAGCACGAAATAGCTATATCTCGAGCCAAACAATTGGTGGGACCGCCTTTAAGTTGTTATTGTTGTTCAAAAATTCAATATGATCAACAGCTAAAATTAAAACAAAACAAATTATTTAAAAACTTCAGCAACACTTACAGTTCCCAGAAATCTATTCTTTTGTCTTATTTTTAAATAAGGTTAATTAAATGAACAGTTTAAAAAAAAAATAATTTTCAAACTCAAAACTTTGTAAAAAAAAATAAAAAAATGATCTATCTACTTTTTCAACATTTTTCATAATTAAGTGTTTGTTGTCAAAATTCAATACTCATCAATTTTAAGTCAAAAACTGAAAATTTTAGGTTTCTAGGATTTGTACTTTTCAAGACATTAAAAAATAAAGAAAACATTTTTTTAGTAAAAACAAGAAAAAACGACGTTGATAATAGTCAAACGGCAACATGGGAACGTGCCTTGGGCGGCAAGTTATTGGGGAACGGCAAAAAGTTTCAGAATTACACTCAAAAACTTGTCCACACTTGTATAGAAAATGCACGATGGATTCGCTTGAACTTGTTATATACAATTATAGTGTGACTAGAGACTAGACGTTGGAGATGTACGATAAAAGTTGAAAATATTATGTTAACGAAAAAAGTTAAAATTACTAGAATTTTTGTTTCTGTGATTTCTAAATTCAGTAGGTATCTAATAATCAAATTGAATGTACCATTGAATAAATATATATAAAAGGTAACACTCGGGAGAATGACCACTAGCCGCTACTGTATCGCTGGTGTCGCTTAAATAAATGTCCCTTTTATTATGAGAGAGGGAATTTTCTCAATAATTATCATTTCTCATTTGATTTATTTTTAAAAATTTCTATGGAAACGATTCTTGGTATTTGAGTTTTTTTTTAATTCAAATTTATATTGTACATACATATAAGGATGTGTATATGAATTTAAACGAATTTTCTGTGGTTTGAGTGTAGAATTCAATTTGAAGCTCAACTCAGAACAAGGGGTAGCCCTTGTTATTGATTTAAATGAAACGAAAGCTGTATTGCTTAGGTGAATGTAACTTCAGTTTTTATGACCTGGGCCCGTATTACAAATTACGAAACGAAACGCAAAAAATCTATACCCAGGGAAACGATAGTCATGACATGGACCGATTATGGTTTATGATAATGGATGCATGAAAATATTGCTAGATAAAATCAAAAATTCTATTTAAAGCGCATCCAACTTCATTCCTTCAATATTTCTGTCAACAATAAATTGTAGAACTGAATTAATGAAGTTAAGAAAGTGCATCTAATTGATTTCTAAATTTAAACAAAATGTTTTTCCATTGTGATTTAGTAGTGACGATGATTCCAAGGATTCGGAAAACCGGGAAAATTCAATTTCAAGGAAATCACTGACCCAATGGGTATTCCTGATGCATTGCAAGTTGGTTGAGCATCATTAACACTTTCCAAGTCTTCCATAATCGCATCAACAATGTCATGTTCTTTTTGGAAGCGAGAAGGATCGCCGAAATGCATTCCTAATGTGTTGCCTGACACCGATTCGTTCAGATCAAGGATTGATATCAAAGCTTCTCGTTGTCTGAAAAAGTATTTTGTTTATTTGGCCCGCCTCCTGTGCCACTGGGATGCAATTTATCATCTCACATTTTTCTTTTCACGTTGTTCTTATAATCTTTCCATACTTTGAAATTATGAAAACAAAATAAAGAATGCATTAAAAAGTTAATCTAGCTATAAACAACAAACATTTTTCTATCCATCGACGGTCTTTTTTGGAGGGCCAAGTGAATTGGGTTTTGTTGACAAATTGTTCCACAAACTTTTCAACTTGGCTTTTGCAGCACCAAAAAGCACCAAAGGATTGATATCAAAGCTTCTCGTTGTCTGAAAAAGTATTTTGTTTATTTGGCCCGCCTCCTGTGCCACTGGGATGCAATTTATCATCTCACATTTTTCTTTTCACGTTGTTCTTATAATCTTTCCATACTTTGAAATTATAAAAACAAAATAAAGAATGCATTAAAAAGTTAATCTAGCTATAAACAACAAACATTTTTCTATCCATCGACGGTCTTTTTTGGAGGGCCAAGTGAATTGGGTTTTGTTGACAAATTGTTCCACAAACTTTTCAACTTGGCTTTTGCAGCACCAAAAAGCACCAAAGGATTGATATCAAAGCTTCTCGTTGTCTGAAAAAGTATTTTGTTTATTTGGCCCGCCTCCTGTGCCACTGGGATGCAATTTATCATCTCACATTTTTCTTTTCACGTTGTTCTTATAATCTTTCCATACTTTGAAATTATAAAAACAAAATAAAGAATGCATTAAAAAGTTAATCTAGCTATAAACAACAAACATTTTTCTATCCATCGACGGTCTTTTTTGGAGGGCCAAGTGAATTGGGTTTTGTTGACAAATTGTTCCACAAACTTTTCAACTTGGCTTTTGCAGCACCAAACTCAAACAACAAACGTAATAACTATGTGACAGCTACATAAGGTCATGTGTGAAAACAATAAAATACGAGTGTCAAAAGCAGTCGTAAGAGAAAACGACTATCGTTTAATAAAACCGCCTATCGTAAAACGTAATCGCAACGTAACGATAACGAGGGATTTTGAACGATAACCGTAATTCGTAATACGGGCTCTGATATTTAAATTTAAGGTCTTAAAATGCAGGAGGAGTAACAGGCTATACGTTTCGGTGCTAGTTTTTTTTACCGATGAGGAATAAGGCAAAAATGCATTTAAAAAAAATGCATATACATAAAACAATAAAAATATAGCTACCTTTTTTATAGATCTTCTAGTTTAAGGACAATATTATATTTAAAGCAGTCTAGTTTCTGTGATTATTCTATGATTAAGTTAAAATACCTACATATGATTAAAAAAAAATCATTATTAAATAAACCATTAAATACAAGCAATTAGAAGAAATTATTGGTAGGAACCAGCATAATAACAGGTTGGTCTGTATGGGCGCACAGATCGGGGTTTCCGCCATCGCCCAGGTAAGGCGCGTAGCATTTGCACAATTGTTTCCTTACCTACCGTTAACCGTTTAAACTCATTGGTCTGTTGTTTGTTGATGAATAAATGGTCTGAAATAAATGGTTTATTTGTCATAAAAAACTAAAATAAAATAAGTATAAATAACTATGGCCAAAGGGTTTTTTTTAGGAGGAGATGAAAGTCTTCTGGAATTATTGCCAAGACACATATTGTGAAGAACATTTATTGTGAAATAGTTGCCCAGAGAAAATATTGAAATAATGGTTATGGTATGTTTCGCCAGAATTGCTTAGCAAATTAATGATTCGTGGAAGGTCATTTGGCTGTTTTTCAATTCGCATTGTTGTTATTTAGCATTTTTCTTATTTGACATTGAACGTTTTGAAAATAACGTTTCGTCTATTTAATGATAAAACAAGTCTTCATTTCGCATTTTTTGTTTCGAAATTTGTATTAACATTTTTGTTTAATTGGCATTTTGAAGTTCGGCAATTATGTGTTTGGCATTCTGTTGTTTTGCAATTTTTATTTAGCATTTTGTTGTCCTGCATTTTTTACTAAGCAGTTTGCTCTATTTTATGTGGCACTCAATTTGTTAGCAATTTTTTTTGGTTACAGTAACTACATTCCTTCCAATTTCGCGCGAAAAAAAAGAATTAAAAGCTCTCCCAAACTAACGCGAAAGCGGCGCGGAATATTCGCCGATGGCAGTTTTTGTTGTAATTTAGCATTGTTTATTTGTCATTTTTGTTATCATTGTGAGTGATTCGCCCTACAGAGCGAATGTTCCGCGTTGGTTTGGGAGAGTCTTAATAGAACAAATTGCGAAATAAAAAGAAAACAAAATCAATAGAGACAAAATGAATAAAAAATCATGAACAAAAAAAAAGACATGATAAATGAGAATTATTCAAAAAGATACTTTTTGTATATGCCTATAAGAGGTAAGGTCTTTTAAATGCAATTCACGGCACTAGTAAGAAGCAAATCCATCATTGAAACACAAATCAGTGAAATGGTGGAATATTTTCTGACAAGTCGGTTATAGCTATGGCGCCAGTTATAGCGATAATTAAAGACCATCAGTAAAAGTTGAAACTGGTGAAAACTGGAATTTTTTACTTACGGGCGGTTATAGCAATCAGTTAAATTATATCAGTAAATTAATGTCAAACCTACTACCGCAATCTTTTATTTATTTTTAATGATGCAAAATGCTTCAGTAATTTTTTTACTGATGAGTGGAACAGTAAAAAAATGGAACATAGAAAACTGAAACGAAATGTTCCATTTGTTGGGTTTTGACAATCAGCTGTTCAGTAAAACGAATTTCCATCAGTAAAATAAATAAATGCTTTTTTTACAAAAATTATTCATCCTTGGGATTATTTTTTGGCAGAAAAAAATATTTTTATTGATTTGCCATCGATTCGTACCATTTTAATGTTTCAATTCTTTTTTTAACACAGCAAATTATCCAAAAGAAAATTTTTACTGATGGTTTTTAATTATCGCTATAACTGGCGCCTATCATGAAATTTTCTTTCATTGAAAATTCCATTCCCCATACAAAAAACAACTTTGAGTTTAAAGTCGATCATTGAACGAAAAACTGACAGACGAAAACAGGAAGAGAAAGGAACGCATTTCATTGGAACGAATGTGTTCCACTTCTGGGAACAAAATATCAGCTGTTCATTGAAAACGATTTTCATCATTGAAAAACAAAAAATGATTTTATATGAAAGTTGTAAAGAAAACTAAACCTTTTTTTAACTAAAAAAATTATATAACTGACAACCATCATTTTGGAACCAAAACGCCATCAGTTTTATTCGTTTAAGTGCATCAAAATTGAAAGACAGAATTTACAATGATGGTTTTCAATGAAAGCTTTAACTGGCGCCTAACCTCAAAGTTGTTTTTTGTATGTGGAATGAAATTTTCAATGAAAGAAAATTTCATGATGCCTATAACCCACGATAAACAGAAAGAAGGTATGCTCATTAGATACACCCAATTCGCCATCTTGCTTATGTTGTGACGTCATCATCATCTGCGAGTTTGGCAAGCGAGGTCGTTAATTGGAAATTTTAAACTGGTTTTTGTTATTTGATTTGTTTTTCGGTTTAAAAAGTAAATTTTAAAATTTGAAAATGGTTGTGTGTGCTGTTTTGGGGTGTGATAATACACCGAATAGAAAAAACTGAACAAAAATTAAAATACATACCTATCACTATTTCTTGAAAGACTCTAAAATGTCCAAATTGTTGATTAGTGCTTGTGGGAATAAAAACTATTATACTTTAAAACAGTCGTGTTTGCTCAGGACATTTAGTTGAGAGTGACTTTACAGTTAAGGATATACTTTTATAGAGCTTTAAAGAAAGAATCAGCACATCCTGCAGCTTTAGTTGGCGGATGAAAAGTTGGAAGGTGGACATAGAAACCAAGTGATACCTACATTCTTTGAAAATGTTAGACTTTTAAAGCCATATTAATAAAAACAGCGCTTAACACACCTGTAACTTTCGAGCTCTCGTGTGAGCATGTATTAAGAGACAATAATTGGTGAATTAAAACGTATATTTACTTATCTTATTTAACCCTTCGCTAAACCACCTTCCTTGTTGGTTTAGCTAGCTAGTAAGTGGCAGAAATTTAAATTATTTATTTAGAAGTCAATAACAGTGCAAGCAACGTTTTTAACTGGGCCACTTCTAAATTCTAAATATTTGCAGATATGTAATAAAAAAATAATTGTTTTTATGGTCCAAATGTCATTTCCGTCGCGTGTCTCCTCCTTGTTTCAGTGCGGAAAAATGGATTTTTTGTTTGTTTTTAAATGCATACATTTTAATTTGACTGAGTTCCAGGATTAAGAATATGTAGTTAAATACGACTTCCCTAAAAATTAAATTTATTTATTTGAAACAATTAACTTACAAACTTTAAAACATGTGTCTGCATGTATTTGCACCATTTTCCGTAAAAAAATGTTAAATGCTTATAAATTCAAATTAACGGCCGCCAGTTTATAGGATTTAGACTAAATGAAGGAACTCATTCATGCTTCCTTTGAAATATATTCAATTAAATGGGTGGGACATCAGTTTCGTGTGTAATTTTAAAGTAAGTGGTTGTATTCGTCACGTGTTTCATCAATTTCGTCATTTCCGTAGGTGCATATTATTTTAGTAAGTGATAGTAAAAAAAAATATTTTGTAACAGTCTTGTGAAGTTTTCTTGCTTTTAGTTATACAAAATAAAAATAAAAATTTGCTTTTTATTTTTCTTGTCTAAAAAGTTAAAAAACATCGATTTTCGTCATTTCCGTCGCCTTTATTGGGTTACAGCGATGAGAAAATGGTTACGGAAATGCAAGTATAATAAACAAAACGAAAACATAAACAGAAACAGAAAAACCGATACCTACCTAATCTAATCATATTATTTTCCAAAAAAAAAATGTAAAAAAAAATAATATTAATCAAGCCAAATTGTATACATATTTATGAGAGATAGATATAATGTTTATTATTCAAAAATAAAGTCATTCACAATGTAATAACAGTAAGGCAATTGATTAAACCGTGTGCCTTCTTATGTTTATATAATTATGAAAAAAAAAAAATGTATAAATGTATAATAAACAAAAAAAAAATTGTGATGGTCATCTTTTCGTCATTCTCTTGCGCACCTTCAGCCGAAAGATCTCACTCCTTGCCTCATACGCCTTTCGTATTTTAAGGGGGGAGGAGAGTTGTGCCCTAAAACCAGAGGCCACACAGAACTTAACTCAACTCCCACGAATCGCTTTGGCATAGTTCGATTACGAACAAGTGTTCCGCATGTGTTATGCATCATTATACAATGATAAACAATAGAAACGGCAATCGAAGTATGTGAACCATAACAATCCAACACAGTAATACGATACAGGATCGTATTGCAAGCAAAAGCAATACTGATTACTGACCCATCGTAGTGCAACTATGTCAAGTGCGACTATGTTGCATAATTGGACAGCGAAATGGAAATAGAATGCGTGGTTGACCTGGAAGTGGTGACGATTAAGGCAATAGCATAGGAAGCGTAGAAAATGAAGAGTAGAATTGAAGTCACTCTCATTTTAAACTTAAAGCAAATAATTTGTTTTCTTGCGTTCTCGTTGGAACACAACATTGGTGGCAGCGGTGGGGTATTAAAATCAAAGCATCTGATTTTAATCCCGAAAAATTACATTAAATTCAAAATTAAAAAAAAAAAAGAAATTCAAGTAAATCAAATAAAAAAAAAGAGAAGACAGTAGCAATCTTAAGAAAAAAAAAGAACACAATAAAAAATAGTGAGTGAGAGTAAAATAAAAAAAAAAAACAATCAATTTAAAAACAAAAAAAAAAAAAAAATCAATTTACAAAAAAAAAGTGAACAATATCCCACAGAGGTAAGCGAATTCCTGTGGTCGAAAGAAGGAAGGAAGAAATTGACACGCTGAGGCAATCAACACCAGCATCAACGTCATAATCAACACCATTATCAACATTATCCTCAACATCGTAATCAACATTTTCAACATCAATATCAGCACATCACAATGCCATTGTAAGAAATAATACAAAATAAGTTATACAATATTAATATTCTAGAATTGTTGTTTGACATACCTACATATACATATTTTTATATATTTCTTTTGATGTAACCAGTTTTTCTTTTGGTTAATAATTCATACACTCCCATCCTTATTGTTGGTCCATACAAATCTTACACAATTTCTTAAATTCGTTCAAACATATATGCCTCAATTGAATTTAAACATTTCACTTAGAACTCGAAAAATCCGGCGTCCCCGCAGATCATCAGAAAGTGATCTTCCTGTTCGTAAAACAAACAAAAAACACGTACCGCCTCTAACTCCGATTGAGACTAAGTCCGATTTCCTCATTCACTCACCAAACAGGAAAGTAATGACTTTCAAAGTTCCCCAAGCCATAAAACTCATACCTGAGTTTAATGGAAGTGCGAAGGATTTGGATAGGTTTATTCAATTAGTAGACCTTCAATCAAACAAAACCTCCACTGCACCCGAGTCAACGGATAAGGCTGAACTTCTTGATATTGTTAAATCAAAATTAACAAGCCAGGCATATAACGTTATTAGGTTTAGTAATTTAGACGAATCGCTAGATATTGCAATGGAAGCCACTGCCAATGTTGAAAAAAATACTGTCACCACTGCCGAAAGAAGACACACAATACAACAGAGTTTCGTCAAGGGATAACAGAACTTACAGGTCGAGTCCCAATTCAAGTCAGCCTGTGAGATTCAACAACGTACAAAATAATATTTCATGTCGTTATTGCAAAAATCTGGGTCACACAATAGACCAATGCAGAAAAAGACAGTTTAACAACGGCAGGCAAGACAATTCGACGCAATATAGAGCCAATCAAAATTCGGCAAACTACGAAATACCTGGCCCGTCCAACACCCGGAGCCAGGTAAAGCACATAAATTAAGGTGTAAAAACGATAACAAAGTAAATCCACTGAATCCACTGCATCAAGAATCTCAAAGTGTAGAATCAATTTCTCTGTATCCATCGAATCCACTGTTTCAAGAATCTCAAGATTCAATTTCTCTAAATCCACTGTCAAAAAAACACCAATCAAATAATAATCTGTCTCATAACCAAAAATCAAATCCATTTCGTTCACAGTCTTCAAATATAAATGCAAATCAATCAAAATCAGAATCACTATATCCAAATTCTAAATCTTCTATGTCAACACGCGATAAAATTATTCCTCTGCAAAAATCACAAAATCAGTCTCAAATTCCTAAATCTTCTATTCCAAACCTACAATCAACTCAAGGAAATGCTAAACAAAAAATATCTACATATTCCAATCCATTTAGAAACAAGGACGTGGAGTTGCCAAATTTTAACAAAAAAAACGGATAATGTTCCCCCTAAACCTAAATACGACAGAGACTATACAAGAAAATCAAATATCATACTTAACCAAAATAACCGGCAAAAAAGAAGTACCGCTCAGATAAATAATTTTCAAGATTTCCTAAACAAACGATTGAGCTGTGATTTAAATAACTTTTATGACATCCATCCACAAACTCCTAAAAATATACAAAATCATAAAGAAAAATCAAAACCTGTTGCTCCTATAGGCTGTTCAAATAATGCATCTAGTTTCAAAAACGAAATTAATATAACCTCTAAAGATACTCAGCCGAATCTATAAAGACATTTTAAATGCTTCTTAACTTTGAACTTCCTCTAAATATCACTTAAGTGTGAAATAGGTATCTAATTTTCACATTTAAGCAACGTAACTTAAACCCCTCTTAACTTAAACGCCATTCACCGCGTTTAAAGGCTACGCAAAGCCAACTTAAATATATTTTGACACATGAGGGTAGTTCCTTTTTTATGAAAACAAATTTTGCGAATAGGTTCAGTAAGGAAATATGTATTTATGTGTGCACTGTGATTGTGATGGCCGAGTTTTAATTGTTTTGATTCTTTTTTTTTAAAGAAAATAATATTACAAATAATAATGATTGGTTCCATTAAATAAATTGAGTTGCTGAAAATTGTTTTATTTGTTTATGTCCCCACAAATTTTCTTACTAATATAGGTATATTAGGAAAGAAATTTCTGAAAACAAAATAAAAAAAAACAAAATGGAATGGCTTCATTTCTCCCGTTTCTGTGTTTGACGATGCATACCCACATACAAACAAATGCTTCTCTTTCTGTCTTATTATTTGTACCCTATTTTTGCATGCTTTTTTTTTTGCAATCTGATAAAAATAGCCTAAAAGTGAAAAATGTACTAGAAATTTGTAGCAGTTTTGTCAATTTTCTTGCGTTGTAACGTACGGCTGTTTAGTTAAGCATGAAAGGAATATTGATTAAAGATACAAATTTAAGTAACTTCACTTAAAAATAAATAAATCGGGTGGCACAACGGCTCATGAAGAACCAGGGCCTAGTGACTAACAACTCGCAACCATTCCTGTGTACGCCTTTCGACAGGAATGGAAGGGACCTACAATTGTATGCCGAATCCGAGCGGCTAGACGAGAAGCACTTATTCGTGACAAGTGATACTCTTGGAGGATTTGTCAATTCCTCGCAAGAGGCAGTAGCCCTAAAAAAAAACTTTTAAGTTTTTAGGTGGACGAGGCTGGGAAGCGATCCCAGGCCTCCAGCGTGACAGTCGAACGCACTAATCATTACGCTACGGGTTACTACTTCACTTAAAGGCAACTTTAATATTTAAGCAAGCTTAACTAAATAACCTCTAAAAGGTATTTTCAGATAATTTTATAGACACGGCTGACTATCTCCAACCAAAACATTATGCTTTTAGACACAGGTGCAAGCCTGAGTTTAATAAAAATAAATAAACTCAATAAAGAGCTTTGGGTTCATACTAACAATATAATTGAATTAAAAGGCATAGGTAACACTCCCACATCAACACTAGGTACACTTCTTCTTAGCATAGAAATAACACCAGGCGTAAATCTGAAATACTTATTTCATGTAGTGCCTGCAAATTTTCCAATAAGCCAAGATGGAATTTTAGGTGAAGACCTATTTCGAAGTTTAAACGCTATACTTAATTATAAAGACAATTCTCTAATATACCACTTCAAAGATAAAAGATATACAACAGATTTCATTAGTAAACGAAAGTCTACTACCATACCTGCTAGATCCGAAAAAATAATTAAATATGGACCAATTCGCGAACCATCAAATCAAATATATTTTTCACAAGAAATTCGCCCTCAAGTTTATACCTCTTCAGCTATAACTGAGCCTACAAACGGATATATATATATATATATATATCTGTACTAAACGCCAACAACGAAGATGTTATCTTACAAGATTTAAATTTAGAATTTGTAAATAGTAATGACTACTATATTTATAATCTTTATTCATTCGATACTCAAACTCATATAGACGACAGATTGAGTAAAATTCAAAACCAACTTTCACTAAATCACATAAATAATGAAGAAAAGAAATCGATTATTGATATCTGCCGTAATTACAACCATTTATTTTTCCTCGATGGCGATACTACCTCTGGGATTATACATCAAATAAAGACAAACCCAAATTTACCCGCAGTTAACATTAGACCATATCGATTAGCACAAATTCACACAAATGAAATAAAGAATCAAGTAGACAAAATGTAGGAAGATGAAATAATTAGACCAAGTTCAAGTCCATGGAATGCCCCCCTACTAGTCGTGCCAAAGAAAGGAAAACAAAAGGGGCGAATAGTAGTCGACTACAGGAAACTTAACGAAGTGACTATCGCGGATGCGTATCCTATACGTAAAATCGAAGACATCCTCGGATAATAAGGTGATTCAAAATACTTCACAACACTGGACCTAGCCAGTGGATTTCATCAAATTGAAGTTTATGAGGTGCCGTGACATTTGGCCATGTGTCATATGGCCATATTTTGAAATATGGCCATGTGACACATTGTGAAAGCGTCAAATGGCCATATTTCAACATTTGGCCATTTGTCGCTTTTACAATGTGTCATATGGCCATTATGGCCATATGTCCCTTTCAAATAATTCTTTTGCCAGAAGTACGCGTGAATTTAAACAAAAAACTTGTAAACGTTTTCAGAAAGGTGTTTTGAAAAATTTTAGTTTTTAAGATATTCCCCTTAACATTTTTAAAATTACTCAACACAAAATTTAAAAAACAAAATTAAAACTTTTCAAAACTATTTTTTGAAAACGTATACAAGTATTTTTAATAAATTCGCGCGAATTTTTTAAAAAAAAATTCTTGTATACGTTTTCAAAAAGTTGTTTTGAAAAATTTTAATTTTGTTATTTAAATTTTATGTTAAGTAATTTTTAATATGTTAAGGAGACTATCTTTAAAAACAAAATTAAAATCTTTCAAAATAAATTTTTGAAAACGTATAACTACAAGTACTTGTATACGTTTTCAAAAAGTTGTTTTGAAAAAATTTAATTTTGTTGTTAAAGAGTGTTTTATAAAATAATTTACATAAATTTCCATTTGGCACATCAGGGTGGGCCAAAGCTCAACAATTTATTTATTGAGTTTTGACCCAAAAGTCACAAAAAAATATTGCCATATGACACTTTGAAAAAGCGTCAAATGGCCATGTTTTCGAATATGGCCATTTGACACTTGCACAATGTGTCATATGGCCATATTTTGGGATTTGGCCATATGACGCATGGCCAAATGTCATGGCACCGTTTATGGAAAGAAAAAGAAAAAACAGCATTCCGCACACCAAATGGACATTTCGAGTTCAACAGAATGCCATTCGGTTTACGTAATGCTCCTCCTACTTTTTAGCGTTTGATGAATAAAGTCCTTACAGGGCTACAAGGTATAAAATGTTAAGTCTATCTAGATGATATAATGATATACGGGAAGAACCTGGATGATCACAACAAAAAATTAGTTGAGGTATTTCAAGCTGTAGATAAGTACAATCTGAAGATGCAGTTAGACAAATGCAAAGTCTTAGAAAAAGAAGTCATGTATTTAGGACATGTCATCTCTGAATCAGGTGTAAAACCAGCCCCAGACAAAATCTCCGCAGTACAAAACATTAAGGCTCCAAAAACCCAGAAAGATATTAAATTCTTTCTTGGTTTAGCAGGATACTACAGAAAGTTTATACAAAACTTTTCTAAAATAGCAAACCCTCTAAACAAACTCCTGCGCAAAGATGTAGTCTTTAAATGGGATGCATTTTGCGATGAATCATTCACACTATTAAAACAAGCAATTATCGAACCCCCTATCCTACAATATCCAAACTTTGAAAAAGCTTTTTATATCACAACTGATGCCGGCAATGAAGCTGTAGGTGCAGTATTGTCACAGAAAGATACCGACGAAAACGATTTACCTATAGCATTTGCCAGAAGAATATTAAATAAATCAGAAGTAACTCATTTCCGACCATACGTGTACGGTCGACACTTTGAAGTAATTATTGATCACAAACCACTTGTGTGGATGTTTAACCTTAAGGACCCTTCCTCGAGAATAATGCGCTGGCGTATTAAACTTGAAGAATATGATTTTACCGTCTCTAATAAAGCAGGTCGTTTGAACACAAACGCAGATGCTATCTCCCGTATGAAAACAGCTGAAGTCAATGTGATAACAGGCAGTCATAGCAAAAACTCGTCAAATCAACAACAAGATGTAAGTCACAACATTGTCGAAGTCTCTAGTCCAGAGGAGATTAAGAAAATTTTACATGAATTTCATGCCACACCTTAAGGCGGTCATCAAGGAGTCAAACGTACACTCAAACGCATAAAAAAGTCATACAAATGGAAGAATATGTATGAAGATATAAAGAATTACATTGCGTCATGTGAACTTTGCGAAAAGAATAAGTTGTATGCACGTAAGAAACTACCAATGGTCATTACAACAACAGCAAAAACTCCATTTGAAAGAATAGCTCTCGATATAGTGGGACCACTGCTTATAATAGAAAATGAAAACAAGTACATACTGACATTCCAAGACGATCTAACAAAATTTGCACAAGCCATAGCTATACCCAATCAAGAAGCAAGAACTGTGGCCGAAACACTTGTTAAAAAAATAGTTTGTACTTATGGAATTCCTCAAACTATTCTCACAGATCAAGGGACAAACTTTACTAGCGAATTATTTAAAAATGTTTGCAAAATTTCAAAAATCAATAAAACCCAAGCTAGTCCGTACCATCCACAATCAAACGGTGCCCTCGAAAGGTCACATAGGACATTAGGTGATTACCTCAGAAACTATGCAAGCAAAGATCAGTCGAATTGGGATAATTATCTGGAGTATGCAATATTCTGCAACAACACAACCCCACATTCCAGCACGAATTACAGTCCATTCGATGTTCTTTTCGGCTTTGAAGCACCAATCCCTTCCACGCTGAATAGAAGCGTACAAGCAACGTACAACTATGATGATTATGTCTCAGAAATGAAAGCAAAAATGCAAATTGGTTATGAGTTAATTCGCAGTAACCAAATAAAGGCTAAAGAGAAATCTAAAGCCTACTACGATAAAAATTCTAGTCAGACGAGTTATAAAGTCGGTGACAAAGTATAAGTGGAAATCAAAAATCGATCTAATAAAAAATTATCCCCAATTTTTGAAGGACCATACGAAATAACTGAAGCACTGTCCCCAGAAAACTCAAGAATAAAAGTAGGCAGAAAAGAAAAAGTCGTCCACAATAACCTCATCAAACATTATAACCAAAGAAACACAACACACACAACAATTTAAACACACTCAAACTTAATTTAGAAAACCACCATACATAAGTAGAAAACTCAAACACTCATACAATATCGGTGGTGTTCTCATTTTCAGTAAAATCATAAAACCATCTTAATATCTGACAGTGGAATTCTCAGTGTAGACCCATTTTGTAAAGCAATAGCAAAAGAAGTTTACATCCAGGCGTCAAATACCATATACAACAAAACTCCTTTTTCATTCTTTTAAGATGAACCAACCATACCCGAGAACATAATAATTCCAACCAATTTATCTCAAATTTCACCTGTGTAGAAAAACTGGATTAAGATAATTATAGCATTAATATAAAAGATTTGATAAATAAAAATAATTTGTTATTCAATGTCACACGCGAAAATGCTCACATTTCCGTTTCTATCATTTTTATTCTTTGTGTAATTGTAGCCTTATATTATGTTTTATTTAAAAATAATTATTAAAATAAAGTGTACAATAAATAATAAGTCAACAGAAAACAAAAACAATTCTGATTCCGAAATAAATGTAACACCTGACGTTGAAGGAACAACGCAAGTATAATAAACAAAAACGAAAACATAAACAGAAACAGAAAAAACGATACCTACCTAATCTAATCATATTATTTTCAAAAAAAAAAAAAAATAATAATATTAATCAAACCAAATTGGATACATATTTATGAGAGATAGATATAATGTTTATTATTCAAAAATAAAGTCATTCACAATGTAATAACAGTAAGGCAATTGATTAATCCGTGTGCCTACTTATGTATATATAATTATGAAAAAAAAAATTTATATATGTATAATAATAAAAAAATATTGTATTGTGATGATCATCTATTCGTCATTCTCTTGCGCACCTTAAGCCGAAAGATCTCACTCGTTGCCTCGTACGCCTTTCTTATTTTAAGGGGGAGGAGTGTTGTGCCCTAAAACCAGAGGCCACACAGAACTCAACTCAACTCCCACGAATCGCTTTGGCATAGTTCGATTACGACCAAGTGTTCCGCATGTGTTATGCATCATTATACAATGGTAAACAATAGAAACGGCAATCGAACTATGTGAACCATAACAATCCAACACAGTAATACGATACAGGATCATATTGCAAGCAAAAGCAATACTGATTACTGACCCATCGTAGTGCAACTATGTCAAGTACGACATATGTTGCATAATTGGACAGCGAAATGGAAACAGAATGCGTGGTTGACCTGGAAGTGGTGACGATTAAGGCAATAGCATAGGAAGCGTAGAAAATGAAGAGTAGAATTGAAGTCACTCTCATTTTGAACTTAAAGCAAATAAGTTGTTTTCTTGTGTTCTCGTTGGAACACAACATTGGTGGCAGCGGTGGGATATTAAAATCAAAGCATCTGATTTTAACCCCGAAAAATTACATTAAATTTAAAATTAAAAAAAAAAAAAAAATTCAAGTATCAAAGGCATATGACGTTATTATCAAATATAACAATTATAATGCCTGGGATGAAGTTAAAGAAGCTCTTATAAAGAACTTCCGAAAAGATCTGTACAAGTTATAAAGACCGAAGTTTTTCAGTTCAAACAGGCTTATAAGGAACCTGTGAGTTCTTACGCAGAATGAGCTTAGGCCCTTTTTAATGAGCTCAACAACGCAAATGCTAGCACCAGAGACGATGCTGCTAATACAACGTCCCGCCCGTCGAACACCCGGAGCCAGGTAAAGCACATAAATTAATGTGTAAAAACGATAACAAAGTAAATCCACTGAATCCACTGCATCAAGAATCTCAAAGCGTAGAATCAATTTCTCTGTATCCATAGAATCCACTGTTTCAAGAATCTCAAGATTCAATTTCTCTAAATCCACTGTCTCAAAACAACCAATCAAATAATAATGTGTCTCATAACCAAAAATCAAATCCATTTCATTCACAGTCTCAAAATATAAATTCAAATCAATCAAGATCAGAATCACTATATCCAAATTCTAAATCTTCTATGTCAACACGCGATAAAATTATTCCTCTGCAAAAATCACAAAATCAGTCTCAGATCCCTTAATCTTCTATTCCAAACCTAAAATCAACTCAAGAAAATGCTAAGCAAAAAATATCTACATATTCCAATCCATTTAGAAACAAAGACGTGGAGTTGCCAAATTTTAACAAAAAAAAGGGATAATGTTCCCCCTAAACCTAAATACGACAAAGACTATACAAGAAAATCAAATATCATACTTAACCAAAATAACCGGCAAAATAGAAGTACCACGCAGATAAATAATTTTTAAGATTTCCTAAACGAACCATTGAGCTCTGATTTAAATAACTTTTATGACACCCATCCACAAACTCCTAAAAATATACAAAATCATAAAGAAAAATCAAAACCTGTTGCTCCTATAGGCTGTTCAAATAATGCATCTAGTTTCAAAACGAAATTTATATAACCTCTAAAGATACTCAGCCGAATCTATAAAGACATTTTAAATGCTTCTTAACTTAAAACTTCCTCTAAATATCACTTAAGTGTGAAATAGGTATCTATAATTAATTTTCACATTTAAGCAACGTAACTTAAACCCCTCTTAACTTAAACGCCATTCACCGCGTTTAAAGGCTACGCAAAGCCAACTTAAATATATTTTGACACATGAGGGTAGTTTCTTTTTTTATGAAAACAAATTTTTGCGAATAGGTTCAGTAAGGAAATATGTATTTATGTGTGCACTGTGATTGTGATGGCCGAGTTTTAATTGTTTTGATTCTTTTTTTAAAGAAAATAATATAACAAATAATGATAATTGGTTCCATTAAATAAATTGAGTTGCTGAAAATTGTTTTTTTGTTTATGCCCCCACAAATTTTCTTACCAATATAGGTATAGGTGGGAAAGAAATTTCTGAAAACAAAATAAAAAAAAAAAACAAACCAAAATGGAATGGTTTCATTTCTTCCGTTTCTGTTTTTGACGATGCATACCCACATACAAACAGTTGCTTCTCTTTCTGTTTTATGATTTGTACCCTATTTTTTGCATGCTTTTTTTGCAATCTGATAGAAATAGCCTAAAAAGTGAAAAATGTACTGGAAATTTGTAGCAGTTTTGTCAATTTTCTTGCGTTACGTTACATTACGGCTGTTTAGTTAAGTATGAAAGGAATATTGATTATAGATACAAATTTAAGTAACTTCACTTATAAATAAATAAATCGGGTGGCACAACGGCTCATGAAGAACCAGGGCCTAGTGACTAACAACTCGCAACCATTCCTGTGTGCGCCTTTCGACAGGAATGGAAGGGACCTACAATTGTATGCCGAATCCGAACGGCTAGACGAGAAGCACTTATTCGTGACTCTTGGAGGATTTGTCAATTCCTCGCAAGAGGTAGTAGCCCTGAAAAAAAAACTTTTTAGTTTTTAGGTGGGCCAGGCTGGGAAGCGATCCCAGACCTCCAGCGTGACAGTCGAACGCACTAACCATTACGCTACGGGTTACTACTTCACTTAAATGCAACTTTAATATTTAAGCAAGCTTAACTAAATAACCCCTAAAAGGTATTTTTAGATAATTTTATAGATACGGCTGACTATCTCCAACCAAACCATTATGCTTTTAGACACAGGTGCAAGCCTGAGTTTAATAAAAATAAATAAACTCAATAAAGAGCTTTGGGTTCATACTAACAATATTATTGAATTAAAAGGCATAGGTAACACTCCCACATCAACACTAGGTACACTTTTTCTTAACATAGAAATAACACCAGGCGTAAAACTGAAATACTTATTTCATGTAGTGCCTGCAAATTTTCCAATAAGCCAAGATAGAATTTTAGGTGAAGTTTAAACGCTATACTTAATTATAAAGACAATTCTCTAATATACCACTTCAAAGATAAAATATATACAACAGATTTCATTAGTAAACGAAAGTCTACTACCATACCTGCTAGATCCGAAAAAATAATTAAATATGGACCAATTCGCGAACCATCAAATCAAATATATTTTTCACAAGAAATTCGCCCTCAAGTTTATACCTCTTCAGCTATAACTGAGCCTACAAACGGATATATATATATATATATATATATATCTGTACTAAACGCCAACAACGAAGATGTTATCTTACAAGATTTAAATTTAGAATTTGCAAATAGTAATGACTACTATATTTATAATCTTAATTCATTCGATACTCAAACTCATATAGACGACAGATTGAGTAAAATTCAAAACCAACTTTCACTAAATCACATAAATAATGAAGAAAAGAAATCGATTATTAATATCTGCCGTAATTACAACCATTTATTTTTCCTCGATGGCGATACTCTGTCAACTACCTCTGGGATTACACATCAAATAAAGACAAACCCAAATTTACCCGCAGTTAACATTAGACCATATCGATTAGCACAAATTCACACAAATGAAATAAAGAATCAAGTAGACAAAATGTAGGAAGATGAAATAATTAGACCAAGTTCAAGTCCATCGAATGCGCCCCTACTAGTCGTGCCAAAGAAAGGAAAACAAAAGGGGAGAATAGTAGTCGACTACAGGAAACTTAACGAAGTGACTATCGCGGATGCGTATCTTATACCTAAAATCGAAGACATCCTCGGATAATAAGGTGATTCAAAGTACTTCACAACACTGGACCTAGCCAGTGGATTTCATCAAATTGAAGTTTATGAGGTGCCGTGACATTTGGCCATGTGTCATATGGCCATATTTTGAAATATGGCCATGTGACACATTGTGAAAGCGTCAAATGGCCATATTTCAACATTTGGCCATTTGTCGCTTTTACAATGTGTCATATGGCCATTATGGCCATATGTCCCTTTCAAATAATTCTTTTGCCAGAAGTACGCGTGAATTTAAACAAAAAACTTGTAAACGTTTTCAGAAAGGTGTTTTGAAAAATTTTAGTTTTTAAGATATTCCCCTTAACATTTTTAAAATTACTCAACACAAAATTTAAAAAACAAAATTAAAACTTTTCAAAACTATTTTTTGAAAACGTATACAAGTATTTTTAATAAATTCGCGCGAATTTTTTAAAAAAAAATTCTTGTATACGTTTTCAAAAAGTTGTTTTGAAAAAATTAAATTTTGTTGTTAAAGAGTGTTTTATAAAATAATTTACATAAATTTCCATTTGGCACATCAGGGTGGGCCAAAGCTCAACAATTTATTTATTGAGTTTTGACCCAAAAGTCACAAAAAAATATTGCCATATGACACTTTGAAAAAGCGTCAAATGGCCATGTTTTCGAATATGGCCATTTGACACTTGCACAATGTGTCATATGGCCATATTTTGGGATTTGGCCATATGACGCATGGCCAAATGTCATGGCACCGTTTATGGAAAGAAAAAGAAAGAACAGCATTCCGCACACCAAATGGACATTTCGAGTTCAACAGAATGCCATTCGGTTTACGTAATGCTCCTCCTACTTTTCAGCGTTTGATGAATAAAGCCCTTACAGGGCTACAAGGTATAAAATGTTAAGTCTATCTAGATGATATAATGATATACGGGAAGAACCTGGATGATCACAACAAAAAATTAGTTGAGGTATTTCAAGCTGTAGATAAGTACAATCTGAAGATGCAGTTAGACAAATGCAAAGTCTTAGAAAAAGAAGTCATGTATTTAGGACATGTCATCTCTGAATCAGGTGTAAAACCAGACCCAGACAAAATCTCCGCAGTACAAAACATTAAGGTTCAATTAAAAAGTACAAGTGACCTCAACTCCAGAAATAATTGTGTTTCGCCCAAGGTATAACAGTGGGCTCTTCAGTCAGTGAGGTCACTTGTACTTTTTAATTGAATTTTATTTATTCACTCCACTTAAAACAGAAGTAATTTTAATATTTTAATTTTTAAATTTCTTCATCTTCTTATCAAAACATTAAGGCTCCAAAAACCCAGAAAGATATTAAATTCTTTCTTGGTTTAGCAGGATACTACAGAAAGTTTATACAAAACTTTTCTAAAATAGCAAACCCTCTAAACAAACTCCTGCGCAAAGATGTACTCTTTACATGGGATGCATTTTGCGATGAATCATTCACACTATTAAAACAAGCAATTATCGAACCCCCTATCCTACAATATCCAAACTTTGAAAAAGCTTTTTATATCACAACTGATGCCAGCAATGAAGCTGTAGGTGCAGTATTGTCACAGAAAGATACCGACGAACACGATTTACCTATAGCATTTGCCAGAAGAATATTAAATAAATCAGAAGTAACTCATTTCCGACCATACGTGTACGGTCGACACTTTGAAGTAATTATTGATCACAAACCACTTGTGTGGATGTTTAACCTTAAGGACCCTTCCTCGAGAATAATGCGCTGGCGTATTAAACTTGAAGAATATGATTTTACCGTCTCTAATAAAGCAGGTCGTTTGAACACAAACGCAGATGCTATCTCCTGTATGAAAACAGCTGAAGTCAATGTGATAACAGGCAGTCATAGCAAAAACTCGTCAAATCAACAACAAGATGTAAGTCACAACATTGTCGAAGTCTCTAGTCCAGAGGAGATTAAGAAAATTTTACATGAATTTCATGCCACACCTTAAGGCGGTCATCAAGGAGTCAAACGTACACTCAAACGCATAAAAAAGTCATACAAATGGAAGAATATGTATGAAGATATAAAGAATTACATTGCGTCATGTGTTTGGGCGACCTGCATCGTGCCTGATCGGGAAACTATTGATTGCTCAGAACTTGGTCTGGGCCAGTAGCGCAACAATCAGTCACGATGAAGTGCTTGTTTTACCTCCTCGTGGTGGTCCCCGGGCAACTATTTATGTATCCCAATATACATAAATAGGCCAAAATTACAAGTGCGAAAAGGCCTAGCTTTCTAGGATAGGTTACGGAGGTTAGCATTCTCCGTAACTGAAATCAACCCGCTACCGAAACCAACACTACGCCTCGGATAATTAATGATAACTCGTTGACGACTTTTGGCTATTGTACCCGGACAAAGATTGGTTTCTGGAATGTGAAGACGCTTCTTGACAACGGAAAAGAAGGTCCTCAGAATGCCAGATTCCTGCAACTAGAGAAGGAATTCATGCGGTATAGGATGGACATCTTAGGGATAAGTGAAGTTAGATGGCTGGGTTCGGGGAAGTTCAAGTCACCAACCCGTAACACTGTACTATTCTATTCCGGAAAAACACCTGGAAGCGCTCGGGAATCTGGCGTTGGAGTGCTGCTTTCCAAAACAGCTCTCAAAAGCCTAATTTCCTGGGAGCCTTTAGGTGACAGGATCTTGAAAGCCAGGTTCCGGACTAGAGTACGTCGCGTCACCATCATACAGTGTTACCCCCCAACTTTAGTTGAGGAGAAGGAGGCCTTTTATAACCGGCTGAGTGCTGCTTATGATAGCGTTCCACGAGGTGATATAGTTATGGTGATGGGAGACTTAAATGCCAAGGTTGGCAATGACAACTCTGGGCTAAGGCATGTCATGGGAAAACATGGTGTCGGTAACCGAAACGACAATGGCGAACGATTTGTCGATTTCTGCAACGCCAACGGCCTTGTTATTGGAGGGACCATGTTCGAGCATAAGACGTGCCACAAAGTCAGTTGGGTGTCGACTGACAGACAAGCAACTTCCAACCAAATTGACCACTTCGCGATCAGCCGGCGTTTTAGAAGCAGTCTCCAGGACGTCCGTAACAGAAGAGGTGCTGACATGGGAATTGCCCGGGACCACCATCTGATGGTTGCTACCGTAAGATTGCGTACAGCTGCAGTTCGTAGATCCCAAGGAAACACTCGAATGCCCAAGTTTAATACAGATAGACTAAAGGATCCCGCAGTGCGCCGACAACTAGGGGACCACCTTTCACAAGGATTGAACGCAATCAGCAGCACGGAAACCACATCCATCGAAAATCATTGGTGTGCTGTGAAAAATGTGTTCATATCCGGTGCTGAAAGTATAGTCGGCCGGGCGCAAGGGAGAAATAGTGCTTGGCTTTCCGACGAAACTTGGGCAAGGATCGAAGAAAGGAAACACCTTAAAGCTCGCATCGCAGCTACCCCAGCAGCAGGGAGAAACGAGCTTGAGTCTACGTACCGCATGAAGATGAGGGAAGTTCACCGTAGTGTGCGACGTGATAAGCGTAACTACATCAACGCACTGGCTACAGAAGCAGAAGAAGCCGCTAGTAGGTGTGACAGTAGGACCGTCTACAGAATTACCAAAGAGCTCACTGGTGTCCAGAGCTCTAAACAACACCTGGTTAAAGACACAAACGGATCCCTGCTAATTTCGGATGAGGACCAGCTCATAAGGTGGAGGGAACACTTTTCTGCGGTTTTAAACCGCGTTTTCGCAAGTGAAGTGAACCCTATTCCAACTGAGCTACCCGAAGTAACAATTTCCCGAATACGCACCGTACCCCCCAGTAAAGAAGAAATTATCACCGCCAGCAAAGCACTGAAGAACAACAAAGCGGTTGGACTTGATGGTATTCCTGCAGAGCTCTTAGGAGCAGCCCCAACGACATCGGGGAGCTACTGCACCCACTTATTAAGAGAGCTTGGGAAACAGAGAGCTTTCCTGAAGAGTGGAAAAAAGGAATGATTGTCAAGCTTCCAAAGAAAGGAGATCTCACACAGTGCGAAAACTGGAGAGGAATATGCGTTCTGCCTGCAGTAGCCAAGATAATAGCAAGGATAATATTGGACCGAATTAAAGACCATCTCGAAGACACACTCGACGCCGAACAAGCAGGTTTCCGCACTGGATCTTCCTGTGTGGATCACATCAACACCTTGCGGATCATCATCGAACAGTGCGTTGAATATCGATCACCATTTCACCTGCTGTTCATCGATTTTGAAAAGGCGTTCGACAGTGTCAATAGAGAATTTATTTGGCTTGCTTTGCACAGGAGGGGCATCCCAGATAAATTGATTGCTATTATCAAGGCTACATATGATGGATCCAGGTGTCACGTTTTGCACAAAGGTAGGCTGTCAGAGGAGTTTGAAATCCAAAGTGGGGTTAGGCAAGGCTGTATACTGTCACCAATACTGTTTCTGTTGGTGATAAAAACAAAAACTAAAAGGATCAGCCTTGGAACTTCCTCATCAATCCAAGTAAATATTTCTGGACAACCCGTAGAGATGGTACAGGATTTCCAATATCTTGGGAGTATTGTCTCTATGGGTGGCGGAACTGAACTGGACGTAAACAGCCGAATCAGAAAAGCAAAGGCTGCGTTCGGAATGCTGTCCAAAATATGGAGAAACAACTCTTTTAGCTTAAAGACCAAGCTACGACTGTTCCGCTCCAATGTTGAATCCGTTCTGCCTTACGGCTGCAGCACTTGGAAAGTCACTGAAACTGTCACAAGAAAGCTGCAAACCTTCGTTAATAGATGTCTACGAAACATCTTGAGGATTTTCTGGCCCAACCGTATCTCCAATGCCGAACTTCATGCGAGAACGGGTCAGGAGCCCATAGACTCCATTATACGAAGAAGAAAGTGGCAGTGGATTGGCCATACGCTTCGAAAAGGCGATCGGTGCATTGCATCTCAAGCAATGCAGTGGAACCCGCTCACACAGGAGGGAAGACAAGTGGGCAGGCCTAGAAGTACATGGCGAAGAACGGTCGAACAGGAATCGGCACGACTGGGGAAAAGTTGGAGAGAGCTGAAATACATTTCAAGAAATCGTACACGATGGCGCGTAGGTGTAGTGGAGGCCCTATGTCCCGTAAGGGAAACATCACGGACGTAATAGGTCCGAGGACCTAAGGAAGTAAGTAAGTATGTGAACTTTGCGAAAAGAATAAGTTGTATGCACGTAAGAACAACAGCAAAAACTCCATTTGAAAGAATAGCTCTCGATATAGTGGGATCACTGCTTATAATAGAAAATGAAAACAAGTACATACTGACATTCCAAGACGATCTAACAAAATTTGCACAAGCCATAGCTATACCCAATCAAGAAGCAAGAACTGTGGCCGAAACACTTGTTAAAAAAATAGTTTGTACTTATGGAATTCCTCAAACTATTCTCACAGATCAAGGGACAATCTTTACTAGCGAATTATTTAAAAATGTTTGCAAAATTTCAAAAATCAATAAAACCCAAACTAGTCCGTACCATCCACAATCAAACGGTGCCCTCGAAAGGTCACATAGGACATTAGGTGATTACCTCAGAAACTATGCAAGCAAAGATCAGTCGAATTGGGATAATTATCTGGAGTATGCAATATTCTGCAACAACACAACCCCACATTCCAGCACGAATTACAGTCCATTCGATGTTCGGCTTTAAGGCACCAATCCCTTCCACGCTGAATAGAAGCGTACAAGCAACGTACAACTATGATGATTATGTCTCAGAAATGAAAGCAAAAATGCAAATTGGTTATGAGTTAATTCGCAGTAACCAAATAAAGGCTAAAGAGAAATCTAAAGCCTACTACGATAAAAATTCTAGTCAGACGAGTTATAAAGTCGGTGACAAAGTATAAGTGGAAATCAAAAATCGATCTAATAAAAAATGATCCCCAATTTTTGAAGGACCATACGAAATAACTGAAGTACTGTCCCCAGAAAACTCAAGAATAAAAGTAGGCAGAAAAGAAAAAGTCGTCGACAATAACCTCATCAAACATTATAACCAAAGAAACACAACACAGACAACAATTTAAACACACTCAAACTTAATTTAGAAAACCACCATACATAAGTAGAAAACTTAAACACTCATACAATATCGGTGGTGTTCTCATTTTCAGTAAAATCATAAAACCATCTTAATATCTGACAGTGGAATTCTCAGTGTAGACCCATTTTGTAAAGCAATAGCAAAAGAAGTTTACCTCCAGGCGTCAAATACCATACACAACAAAACTCCTATTTCATACTTTTTAGACGAACCAACCATACCCGAGAACATAATAATTCCAACCAATTTATCCCAAATTTCACCTCATACCACCCATATAGAAAAACTGGATTTAGATAATTATAGCATTAATATAAAAGATTTGATAAATAAAAATAATTTGTTATTCAATGTCACACGCGAACATGCTCACATTTCCGTTTCTATCATTTTTATTCTTTGTGTAATTGTAGCCTTATATTATGTTATATTTAAAAAAAATTATTAAAATAAAGTGTACAATAAATAATAAGTCAACAGAAAACAAAAACAATTCTGATTCCGAAATAAATGTAACACCTGACGTTGAAGAAACAACGCAAGTATAATAAACAAAAACGAAAACAGAAAAAACGATACCTACCTAATCTAATCACATTATTTTCAAAAAAATTATAATATTAATCAAACCAAATTGGATACATATTTATGACAGATAGATATAATGTTTATTATTCAAAAATAAAGTCAATCACAATGTAATAACAGTAAGGCAGTTGAATAAACCGTGTGCCTACTTATGAATATATATAAATGAAAAAAACAAAAAATGTATAAATGTATAATAATAAAAAAAAAATATTGTGATGATCATCTATTCGTCATTCTCTTGCGCACCTTAAGCCGAAAGATCTCACTCGTTGCCTCGTACGCCTTTCGTATTTTAAGGGGGGAGGAGTGTTGTGCCCTAAAACCAGAGGCCACACAGAACTCAACTCAACTCCCACGAATCGCTTTGGCATAGTTCGATTACGACCAAGTGTTTCGCATGTGGTATGCATCATTATACAATGGTAAACAATAGAAACGGCAATCGAACTATGTGAACCATAACAATCCAACACAGTAATACGATACAGGATCATATTGCAAGCAAAAGCAATACTGATTACTGACCCATTGTAGTGCAACTATGTCAAGTGCGACATATGTTGCATAATTGGACAGCGAAATGGAAACAGAATGCGTGGTTGACCTGGAAGTGGTGACGATTAAGGCAATAGCATAGGAAGCGTAGAAAATGAAGAGTAGAATTGAAGTCACTCTCATTTTGAACTTAAAGCAAATAAGTTGTTTTCTTGTGTTCTCGTTGGAACACAACATTGGTGGCAGCGGTGGGATATTAAAATCAAAACATCTGATTTAAATCCTGAAAAATTACATTAAATTCAAAATTAAAAAAAAAATTCAAGTAAATCAAATAAAAAAAAGAGAAGACAGTAGCAATCTTAAGAAAAAAAAAAAATAGTGAGTGAGAGTAAAAAAAAAAACAAAAAAACAACAATCAATGTAAAAAAAAAAAAAAAAATCAATTTACAAAAAAAAAAGTGAATAATATCTCACAGAGGCAAGCGAATTCCTGTGGTCGAAAGAAAGAAGGAAGAAATTGCCACGCTGAGGCAATCAACACCAGCATCAACGTCATAATCAACACCATTATAAACATTATCCTCAACATCATAATCGACATTTTCAGCATCAATATCAGCACATCAACAATGTCATTGTAAGAAATAATACAAAATAAGTTATACAATATTAATATTCTAAATTTGTTCTTTGACATACCTACATATACATTTATTTATATATTTCTTTTGATGTAACCAGTTTTTCTTTTGGTTAATAATTCATACACTCCCATCCTTATTGTTGGTCCATACAAATCTTACACAATTTCTTTAATTTGTTCAAACATATATGTCTGAATTGAATTTAAACATTTCACTTAGAACTCGAAAAATCCGGCGTCCCCGCAGATCATCAGAAAGTGATCTTCCTGCTCGTAAAACAAACAAAAAACACGTACCGCCTCTAACTCCGATTGAGACTAAATCCGATTTCCTCTTTCACTCACCAAACAGGAAAGTAATGACTTTCAAAGTTCCCCAAGCCATAAAACTCATACCTGAGTTTAATGGAAGTGCGAAGGATTTGGATAGGTTTATTCAATTAGTAGACCTACAATCAAACAAAACCTCCACTGCACCCGAGTCAACGGATAAGGCTGAACTTCTTGATATTGTTAAATCAAAATGAACAAGCCGGGCATATGACGTTATTATCAAATATAACAATTATAATGCCTGGGATGAAGTTAAAGAAGCTCTGATAAAGAACTTCCGAAAAGATCTGTACAAGTTATAAAGACCGAAGTTTTTCAGTTCAAACAGGCTTATAAGGAAACTGTGAGTTCTTACGCAGAAAGAGCTTACGCCCTTTTTAATGAGCTCAACAACGCAAATGCTAGCACAAGAGACTATGCTGCTAATACAGCAATCAGAAGTCTTAACACCAAAACGATTCTAAACAGTTTTTGCAATGGGCTGATACCCCAGTTAAAAACTTTGGTGAAAAGCGCCAGGTGTAGTGATTTAGACGAATCGCTAGATATTGCAATGCAAGAAGAAAAACTTCTGGCCACTGCCAAAGTTGAAAACAAATACTGTCACCACTGCCGAACGAAGACACATAATACAACAGAGTGTCGTCTTCAGCCAAGGGATAACAGAACTTACAGGTCGAGTCCCAATACAAGTCAGCCTGTGAGATTCAACAACGTACAAAGTAGTATTTCATGTCGTTATTGCAAAAATCTGGGTCACACAATAGACCAATGCAGAAAAAGACAGTTTAACAACGGCAGGCAAGACAATTCGACGCAATATAGAGCCAATCAAAATTCGGGAAACTACGAAAGACCTGGCCTGTCCAACACCCGGAGCCAGGTAAAGCACATAAATTAAGGTGTAAGAACGATAACAAAGTAAATCCACTGCATCAAGAATCTCAAAGTGTAGAATCAATTTCTCTGTATCCATAGAATCCACTGTTTCAAGAATCTCAAGATTCAATTTCTCTAAATCCACTGTCTCAAAACAACCAATCAAATAATAATCTGTCTCATAACCAAAAATCAAATCCATTTCATTCACAGTCTCAAAATATAAATTCAAATCAATCAAGATCAGAATCACTATATCCAAATTCTAAATCTTCTATGTCAACACGCGATAAAATTATTCCTCTGCAAAAATCACAAAATCAGTCTCAAATTCCTAAATCTTCTATTCCAAACCTAAAATCAACTCAAGAAAATGCTAAACAAAAAATATCTACATATTCCAATCCATTTAGAAACAAAGACGTGGAGTTGCCAAATTTTAACAAAAAAAAGGGATAATTTTCCCCCTAAACCTAAATACGACAAAGACTATACAAGAAAATCAAATATCATACTTAACCAAAATAACCGGCAAAATAGAAGTACCGCGCAGATAAATAATTTTTAAGATTTCCTAAACGAACCATTGAGCTCTGATTTAAATAACTTTTATGACACCCATCCACAAACTCCTAAAAATATATAAAATCATAAAGAAAAATCAAAACCTGTTGCTCCTATAGGCTGTTCAAATAATGCATCTAGTTTCAAAACGAAATTAATATAACCTCTAAAGATACGCAGCTGAATCTATAAAGACATTTTAAATGCTTCTTAACTTTAAACTTCCTCTAAATATCACTTAAGTGTGAAATAGGTATCTATAATTAATTTTCACATTTAAGCAACGTAACTTAAACCCCTCTTAACTTAAACGCCATTCACCGCGTTTAAAGGCTACGCAAAGCCAACTTAAATATATTTTTACACATGAGGGTAGTTTCTTTTTTATGAAAACAAATTTTTGCGAATAGGTTCAGTAAGGAAATATGTATTTATGTGTGCACTGTGATTGTGATGGCCGAGTTTTAATTGTTTTGATTCTTTTTTTTAAAGAAAATAATATAACAAATAATGATGATTGGTTCCATTAAATAAATTGAGTTGCTGAAAATTGTTTTTTTGTTTATGCCCCCGCAAATTTTCTTACCAATATAGGTATAGGTAGGAAAGAAATTTCTGAAAACAAAATAAAAAAAAAAAAACAAACCAAAATGGAATGGTTTCATTTCTTCCGTTTCTGTTTTTGACGATGCATACCCACATACAAACAGTTGCTTCTCTTTCTGTCTTATGATTTGTACCCTATTTTTTGCATGCTTTTTTTTGCAATCTGATAGAAATAGCCTAAAAGTGAAAAATGTACTGGAAATTTGTAGCAGTTTTGTCAATTTTCTTGCGTTACGTTACATTACGGCTGTTTAGTTAAGTATGAAAGAAATATTGATTATAGATACAAATTTAAGTAACTTCACTTATAAATAAATAAATCGGGTGGCACAACGGCTCATGAAGAACCAGGGCCTAGTGACTAACAACTCGCAACCATTCCTGTGTGCGCCTTTCGACAGGAATGGAAGGGACCTACAATTGTATGCCGAATCCGAACGGCTAGACGAGAAGCACTTATTCGTGACAAGTGATACTCTTGGAGGATTTGTCAATTCCTCGCAAGAGGCAGTAGCCCTGAAAAAAAAAACTTTTTAGTTTTTAGGTGGATGAAGCTGGGAAGCGGTCCCAGACCTCCAGCGTGACAGTCAAACGCACTAACCATTACGCTACGGGTTACTACTTCACTTAAAGGCAACTTTAATATTTAAGCAAGCTTAACTAAATAACCCCTAAAAGGTATTTTAAGATAATTTTATAGATACGGCTGACTATCTCCAACCAAACCATTATGCTTTTAGACACAGGTGCAAGCCTGAGTTTAATAAAAATAAATAAACTCAATAAAGAGCTTTGGGTTCATACTCACAATATAATTGAATTAAAAGGCATAGGTAACACTCCCACATCAACACTAGGTACACTTCTTCTTAACATAGAAATAACACCAGGCGTAAATCTGAAATACTTATTTCATGTAGTGCCTGCAAATTTTCCAATAAGCCACGATGGAATTTTAGGTGAAGACCTATTTCGAAGTTTAAACGCTATACTTAATTATAAAGACAATTCTCTAATATACCACTTCAAAGATAAAAGATATACAACAGATTTCATTAGTAAACGAAAGTCTACTACCATACCTGCTAGATCCGTAAAAATAATTAAATATGGACCAATTCGCGAACCATCAAATCAAATATATTTTTCACAAGAAATTCGCCCTCAAGTTTATACCTCTTCAGCTATAACTGAGCCTACAAACGGATATATATATATATATATATATCTGTACTAAACGCCAACAACGAAGATGTTATCTTACAAGATTTAAATTTAGAATTTGCAAATAGTAATGACTACTATATTTATAATCTTAATTCATTCGATACTCAAACTCATATAGACGACAGATTGAGTAAAATTCAAACCCAACTTTCACTAAATCACATAAATAATGAAGAAAAGAAATCGATTATTGATATCTGCCGTAATTACAACCATTTATTTTTCCTCGATGGCGATACTCTGTCAACTACCTCTGGGATTACACATCAAAAAAAGACAAACCCAAATTTACCCGCAGTTAACATTAGACCATATCGATTAGCACAAATTCACACAAATAAAATAAAGAATCAAGTAGACAAAATGTAGGAAGATGAAATAATTAGACCAAGTTCAAGTCCATGGAATGCCCCCCTACTAGTCGTGCCAAAGAAAGGAAAACAAAAGGGGAGAATAGTAGTCGACTACAGGAAACTTAACGAAGTGACTATCGCGGATGCGTATCCTATACCTAAAATCGAAGACATCCTCGGATAATAAGGTGATTCAAAGTACTTCACAACACTGAAAAAGTTGTTTTGAAAAATTTTATTTTTGTTATTTAAATTTTATGTTAAGTAATTTTTAATATGTTAAGGAGACTATCTTTAAAAACAAAATTAAAATCTTTCAAAATAAATTTTTGAAAACGTATACCTGCAAGTACTTGTATACGTTTTAAAAAAGTTGTTTTGAAAAAATTTAATTTTGTTGTTAAAGAGTGTTTTATAAAATAATTTACATAAATTTCCATTTGGCACATCAGGGTGGGCCAAAGCTCAACAATTTATTTATTGAGTTTTGACCCAAAAGTCACAAAAAAATATTGCCATATGACACTTTGAAAAAGCGTCAAATGGCCATGTTTTCGAATATGGCCATTTGACACTTGCACAATGTGTCATATGGCCATATTTTGGGATTTGGCCATATGACGCACGGCCAAATGTCATGGCACCGTTTATGGGAAGAAAAAGAAAGAACAGCATTCCGCACACCAAATGGACATTTCGAGTTCAACAGAATGCCATTTGGTTTACGTAATGCTCCTCCTACTTTTCAGCGTTTGATGAATAAAGTCCTTACAGGGCTACAAGGTATAAAATGTTAAGTCTATCTAGATGATATAATGATATACGGGAAGAACCTGGATGATCACAACAAAAAATTAGTTGAGGTATTTCAAGCTGTAGATAAGTACAATCTGAAGATGCAGTTAGACAAATGCAAAGTCTTAGAAGAAGAAGTCATGTATTTAGGACATGTCATCTCTGAATCAGGTGTAAAACCAGACCCAGAAAAAATCTCCGCAGTACAAAACATTAAGTCTCCAAAAAACCAGAAAGATATTAAATTCTTTCTTGGTTTAGCAGGATACTACAGAAAGTTTATACAAAACTTTTCTAAAATAGCAAACCCCCTAAACAAACTCCTGCGCAAAGATGTAGTCTTTAAATGGGATGCATTTTGCGATGAATCATTCACACTATTAAAACAAGCAATTATCGAACCCCCTATCCTACAATATCCGAACTTTGAAAAAGCTTTTTATATCACAACTGATGCCAGCAATGAAGCTGGTGCAGTATTGTCACAGAAAGATACCGACGAAAACGATTTACCTATAGCATTTGCCAGAAGAATATTAAATAAATCAGAAGTAACTCATTTCCAACCATACGTGTACGGTCGACACTTTGAAGTAATTATTGATCACAAACCACTTGTGTGGATGTTTAACCTTAAGGACCCTTCCTCGAGAATAATGCGCTGGCGTATTTAACTTGAAGAATATGATTTTACCGTCTCTAATAAAGCAGGTCGTTTGAACACAAACGCAGATGCTATCTCCCGTATGAAAACAGCTGAAGTCAATGTGATAACAGGCAGTCATAGCAAAAACTCGTCAAGTCAACAACAAGATGTAAGTCACAACATTGTCGAAGTCTCTAGTCCAGAGGAGATTAAGAAAATTTTACATGAATTTCATGCCACACCTTAAGGCGGTCATCAAGGAGTCAAACGTACACTCAAACGCATACAAAAAGTCATACAAATGGAAGAATATGTATGAAGATATAAAGAATTACATTGCGTTATGTGAACTTTGCCAAAAGAATAAGTTGTATGCACGTAAGAAACTACCAATGGTCATTACAACAACAGCAAAAACTCCATTTGAAAGAATAGTTCTCGATATAGTGGGACCACTGCTTATAATAGAAAATGAAAACAAGTACATACTGACATTCCAAGACGATCTAACAAAATTTGCACAAGCCATAGCTATACCCAATCAAGAAGCAAAAACTGTGGCCGAAACACTTGTTAAGAAAATAGTTTGTACTTATGGAATTCCTCAAACTATTCTCACAGATCAAGGGACAAACTTTACTAGCGAATTATTTAAAAATGTTTGCAAAATTTCAAAAATCAATAAAACCCAAACTAGTCCGTACCATCCACAATCAAACGGTGCCCTCGAAAGGTCACATAGGACATTAGGTGATTACCTCAGAAACTATGCAAGCAAAGATCAGTCGAATTGGGATAATTATCTGGAGTATGCAATATTCTGCAACAACACAACCCCACATTCCAGCACGAATTACAGTCCATTCGATGTTCTTTTCGGCTTTGAAGCACCAATCCCTTCCACGCTGAATAGAAGCGTACAAGCAACGTACAACTATGATGATTATGTCTCAGAAATGAAAGCAAAAATGCAAATTGGTTATGAGTTAATTCGCAGTAACCAAATAAAGGCTAAAGAGAAATCTAAAGCCTACTACGATAAAAATTCTAGTCAGACGAGTTATAAAGTCGGTGACAAAGTATAAGTGGAAATCAAAAATCGATCTAATAAAAAATGATCCCCAATTTTTGAAGGACCATACGAAATAACTGAAGTACTGTCCCCAGAAAACTCAAGAATAAAAGTAGGCAGAAAAGAAAAAGTCGTCCACAATAACCTCATCAAACATTATAACCAAAGAAACACAACACACACAACAATTTAAACACACTCAAACTTAATTTAGAAAACCACCATACATAAGTATAAAACTTAAACACTCATACAATATCGGTGGTGTTCTCATTGTCAGTAAAATCATAAAACCATCTTAATATCTGACAGTGGAATTCTCAGTGTAGACCCATTTTGTAAAGCAATAGCAAAAGAAGTTTACCTCCAGGCGTTAATAACCATATACAACAAAACTCCTATTTCATAATTTTTAGACAAACCAACCATACCCGAGAACATAATAATTCCAACCAATTTATCCCAAATTTCACCTCATACCACCCATATAGAAAAACTGGATTTAGATAATTATAGCATTAATATAAAAGATTTGATAAATAAAAATAATTTGTTATTCAATGACACACGCGAAAATGCTCACATTTCCGTTTCTATCATTTTTATTCTTTGTGTAATTGTAGCCTTATATTATGTTATATTTAAAAATAATTATTAAAATAAAGTGTACAATAAATAATAAGTCAACAGAAAACAAAAACAATTCTGATTCCGAAATAAATGTAACACCTGACGTTGAAGGAACAACGCAAGTATAATAAACAAAAACGAAAACAGAAACAGAAAAAACGATACCTACCTAATCTAATCATATTATTTTCAAAAAAAAAAAAAAAATAATAATATTAATCAAACCAAATTGGATACATATTTATGAGAGATAGATATAATGTTTATTATTCAAAAATAAAGTCAATCACAATGTAATAACAGTAAGGCAATTGAATAAGGCGTGTGCCTACTTATGAATATTATATAAATGAAAAAAAAAAAAAAAATGTATAAATGTATAATAATAAAAAAAAAAATATTGTGATGATCATCTATTCGTCATTCTCTTGCGCACCTTAAGCCGAAAGATCTCACTCGTTGCCTCGTACGCCTTTCGTATTTTAAGGGGGGAGGAGTGTTGTGCCCTAAAACCAGAGGCCACACAGAAATCAACTCAACTCCCACGAATCGCTTTGGCATAGTTCGATTACGACCAAGTGTTCCGCATGTGTTATGCATCATTATACAATGGTAAACAATAGAAACAGCAATCGAACTATGTGAACCATAACAATCCAACACAGTAATACGATACAGGATCATATTGCAAGCAAAAGCAATACTGATTACTGACCCATCGTAGTGCAACTATGTCAAGTGCGACATATGTTGCATAATTGGACAGCGAAATGGAAACAGAATGCGTGGTTGACCTGGAAGTGGTGACGATTAAGGCAATAGCATAGGAAGCGTAGAAAATGAAGAGTAGAATTGAAGTCACTCTCATTTTGAACTTAAAGCAAATAAGTTGTTTTCTTGTGTTCTCGTTGGAACACAACATTGGTGGCAGCGGTGGGATATTAAAATCAAAGCATCTGATTTGAATCCCGAAATATTACATTAAATTCAAAATTAAAAAAAAATTCAAGTAAATCAAAGGCATATGAAGTTATTATCAAATATAACAATTATAATGCCTGGGATGAAGTTAAAGAAGCTCTTATAAAGAACTTCCGAAAAGATCTGTACAAGTTATAAAGACCGAAGTTTTTCAGTTCAAACAGGCTTATAAGGAACCTGTGAGTTCTTACGCAGAAAGAGCTTACGCCCTTTTTAATGAGCTCAACAACGCAAATGCTAGCACAAGAGACGATGCTGCTAATACAGCAATCAGAAGTCTTAACACCAAAACGATTCTAAACAGTTTTTGCAATGGGGTGATACCCCAGTTAAAAACTTTGGTGAAAAGCGCCAGGTGTAGTGATTTAGACGAATCGCTAGATATTGCAATGGAAGAAGAAAAACTTCTGGCCACTGCCAAAGTTGAAAACAAATACTGTCACCACTGCCGAACGAAGACACACAATACAACAGAGTGTCGTCTTCAGCCAAGGGACAACAGAACTTACTGGTCGAATCCCAATACAAGTCAGCCTGTGAGATTCAACAACGTACAAAGTAGTATTCCATGTCGTTATTGCAAAAATCTGGGGCACACAATAGACCAATGCAGAAAAAGACAGTTTAACAACGGCAGGCAAGACAATTCGACGCAATATAGAGCCAATCAAAATTCGGGAAACTACGAAAGACTTGGCCCGTCCAACACCCGGAGCCAGGTAAAGCACATAAATTAAGGTGTAAATACGATAACAAAGTAAATCCACTGAATCCACTGCATCAAGAATCTCAAAGTGTAGAATCAATTTCTCTGTATCCATAGAATCCACTGTTTCAAGAATCTCAAGATTCAATTTCTCTAAATCCACTGTCTCAAAACAACCAATCAAATAATAATCTGTCTCATAACCAAAAATCAAATCCATTTCATTCACAGTCTCAAAATATAAATTCAAATCAATCAAGATCAGAATCACTATATCCAAATTCTAAATCTTCTATGTCAACACGCGATAAAATTATTCCTCTGCAAAAATCACAAAATCAGTCTCAAATTCCTAAATCTTCTATTCCAAACCTAAAATAAACTCAAGAAAATGCTAAACAAAAAATATCTACATATTCCAATCCATTTAGAAACAAAGACGTGGAGTTGCCAAATTTTAACAAAAAAAAGGGATAATGTTCCCCCTAAACCTAAATACGACAAAGACTATACAAGAAAATCAAATATCATACTTAACCAAAATAACCGGCAAAATAGAAGTACCGCGCAGATAAATAATTTTTAAGATTTCCTAAACGAACCATTGAGCTCTGATTTAAATAACTTTTATGACACCCATCCACAAACTCCTAAAAATATACAAAATCATAAAGAAAAATCAAAACCTGTTGCTCCTATAGGCTGTTCAAATAATGCATCTAGTTTCAAAACGAAATAAATATAACCTCTAAAGATACTCAGCCGAATCTATAAAGACATTTTAAATGCTTCTTAACTTTAAACTTCCTCTAAATATCACTTAAGTGTGAAATAGGTATCTATAATTAATTTTCACATTTAAGCAACGTAACTTAAACCCCTCTTAACTTAAACGCCATTCACCGCGTTTAAAGGCTACGCAAAGCCAACTTAAATATATTTTGACACATGAGGGTAGTTTCTTATTTATGAAAACAAATTTTTGTGAATAGGTTCAGTAAGGAAATATGTATTTATGTGTGCACTGTGATTGTGATGGCCGAGTTTTAATTGTTTTGATTTTTTTTTTTTTAAAGAAAATAATATAACAAATAATGATGATTGGTTCCATTAAATAAATTGAGTTGCTGAAAATTGTTTTTTTGTTTATGCCCCCACAAATTTTCTTACCAATATAGGTATAGGTAGGAAAGAAATTTCTGAAAACAAAATAAAAAAAAAACAAACCAAAATGGAATGGTTTCATTTCTTCCATTTCTGTTTTTGATGATGCATACCCACATACAAACAGTTGCTTCTCTTTCTGTCTTATGATTTGTACCCTATTTTTTGCATGCTTTTTTTTGCAATCTGATAGAAATAGCCTAAAAGTGAAAAATGTACTGGAAATTTGTAGCAGTTTTGTCAATTTTCTTGCGTTACGTTACATTACGGCTGTTTAGTTAAGTATGAAAGGAATATTGATTATAGATACAAATTTAAGTAACTTCACTTATAAATAAATAAATCGGGTGGCACAACGGCTCATGAAGAACCAGGGTCTAGTGACTAACAACTCGCAACCATTCCTGTGTGCGCCTTTCGACAGGAATGGAAGGAACCTACAATTGTATGCCGAATCCGAACGGCTAGACGAGAAGCACTTATTCGTGACAAGTGATACTCTTGGAGGATTTGTCAATTCCTCGCAAGAGGCAGTAGCCCTGAAAAAAAACTTTTTAGGTGGACGAGGCTGGGAAGCGATCCCAGACCTCCAGCGTGACAGTCGAATGCACTAACCATTACGCTACGGGTTACTACTTCACTTAAAGGCAACTTTAATATTTAAGCATGCTTAACTAAATAACCCCTAAAAGGTATTTTTAGATAATTTTATAGATACGGCTGACTATCTCCAACCAAACCATTATGCTTTCAGACACAGGTGCAAGCCTGAGTTTAATTAAAATAAATAAACTCAATAAAGAGCTTTGGGTTCATACTAACAATATAATTGAATTAAAAGGCATAGGTAACACTCCCACATCAACACTAGGTACACTTCTTCTTAACATAGAAATAACACCAGGCGTAAAACTGAAATACTTATTTCATGTAGTGCCTGGAAATTTTCCAATAAGCCAAAATGGAATTTTAGGTGAAGACCTATTTCGAAGTTTAAACGCTATACTTAATTATAAAGACAATTCTCTAATATACCACTTCAAAGATAAAAGATATACAACAGATTTCATTAGTAAACGAAAGTCTACTACCATACCTGCTAGATCCGAAAAAATAATTAAATATGGACCAATTCGCGAACCATCAAATCAAATATATTTTTCACAAGAAATTCGCCCTCAAGTTTATACCTCTTCAGCTATAACTGAGCCTACAAACGGATATATATATATATATATATATCTGTACTAAACGCCAACAACGAAGATGTTATCTTACAAGATTTAAATTTAGAATTTGCAAATAGTAATGACAACTATATTTATAATCTTAATTCATTCGATACTCAAACTCATATAGACGACAGATTGAGTAAAATTCAATACCAACTTTCACTAAATCACATAAATAATGAAGAAAAGAAATCGATTATTGATATCTGCCGTAATTACAACCATTTATTTTTCCTCGATGGCGATACTCTGTCAACTACCTCTGGGATTACACATCAAATAAAGACAAACCCAAATTTACCCGCAGTTAACATTAGACCATATCGATTAGCACAAATTCACACAAATGAAATAAAGAATCAAGTAGACAAAATGTTGGAAGATGAAATAATTAGACCAAGTTCAAGTCCATGGAATGCCCCCCTACTAGTCGTGCCAAAGAAAGGAAAACAAAAGGGCAGAATAGTAGTCGACTACAGGAAACTTAACGAAGTGACTATCGCGGATGCGTATCCTATGCCTAAAATCGAAGACATCCTCGGATAATAAGGTGATTCAAAGTACTTCACAACATGAAAAAGTTGTTTTGAAAAATTTTAATTTTGTTATTTAAATTTTATGTTAAGTAATTTTTAATATGTTAAGGAGACTATCTTTAAAAACAAAATTAAAATCTTTCAAAATAAATTTTTGAAAACGTATACCTACAAGTACTTGTATACGTTTTCAAAAAGATGGTTTGAAAAAATTTAATTTTGTTGTTAAAGAGTGTTTTATAAAATAATTTACATAAATTTCCATTTGGCACATCAGGGTGGGCCAAAGCTCAACAATTTATTTATTGAGTTTTGACCCAAAGTCACAAAAAAATATTGCCATATGACACTTTAAAAAAGCGTCAAATGGCCATGTTTTCGAATGTGGCCATTTGACACTTGCACAATGTGTCATATGGCCATATTTTGGGATTTGGCCATATGACGCACGGCCAAATGTCATGGCACCGTTTATGGGAAGAAAAAGAAAGAACAGCATTCCGCACACCAAATGGACATTTCGAGTTCAACAGAATGCCATTCGGTTTACGTAATGCTCCTCCTACTTTTCAGCGTTTGATGAATAAAGTCCTTACAGGGCTACAAGGTATAAAATGTTAAGTCTATCTAGATGACATAATGATATACGGGAAGAACCTGGATGATCACAACAAAAAATTAGTTGAGGTATTTCAAGCTGTAGATAAGTACAATCTGAAGATGCAGTTAGACAAATGCAAAGTCTTAGAAAAAGAAGTCATGTATTTAGGACATGTCATCTCTGAATCAGGTGTAAAACCAGACCCAGACAAAATCTCCGCAGTACAAAACATTAAGGCTCCAAAAACCCAGAAAGATATTAAATTCTTTCTTGGTTTACAGGATACTACAGAAAGTTTATACAAAACTTTTCTAAAATAGCAAACCCCCTAAACAAACTCCTGCGCAAAGATGTAGTCTTTAAATGGGATGCATTTTGCGATGAATCATTCACACTATTAAAACAAGCAATTATCGAACCCCCTATCCTACAATATCCAAACTTTGAAAAAGCTTTTTATATCACAACTGATGCCAGCTATGAAGCTGTAGGTGCAGTATTGTCACTGAAAGATACCGACGAAAACGATTTACCTATAGCATTTGCCAGAAGAATATTAAATAAATCAGAAGTAACTCATTTCCGACCATATGTGTACGGTCGACACTTTGAAGTAATTATTGATCACAAACCACTTGTGTGGATGTTTAACCTTAAGGACCCTTCCTCGAGAATAATGCGCTGGCGTATTAAACTTGAAGAATATGATTTTACCGTCTCTAATAAAGCAGGTCGTTTGAACACAAACGCAGATGCTATCTCCCGTATGAAAACAGCTGAAGTCAATGTGATAACACGCAGTCATAGCAAAAACTCGTCAAATCAACAACAAGATGTAAGTCACAACATTGTCGAAGTCTCTAGTCCAGAGGAGATTAAGAAAATTTTACATGAATTTCATGCCACACCTTAAGGCAGTCATCAAGGAGTCAAACGTACACTCAAACGCATTAAAAAGTCATACAAATGGAAGAATATGTATGAAGATATAAAGAATTACATTGCGTCATGTGAACTTTGCCAAAAGAATAAGTTGTATGCACGTAAGAAACTACCAATGGTCATTACAACAACAGCAAAAACTCCATTTGAAAGAATAGCTCTCGATATAGTGGGACCACTGCTTATAATAGAAAATGAAAACAAGTACATACTGACATTCCAAGACGATCTAACAAAATTTGCACAAGCCATAGCTATACCCAATCAAGAAGCAAGAACTGTGGCCGAAATACTTGTTAAGAAAATAGTTTGTACTTATGAAATTCCTCAAACTATTCTCACAGATCAAGGGACAAACTTTACTAGCGAATTATTTAAAAATGTTTGCAATATTTCAAAAATCAATAAAACCCAAACTAGTCCGTACCATCCACAATCAAACGGTGCCCTCGAAAGGTCACATAGGACATTAGGTGATTACCTCAGAAACTATGCAAGCAAAGATCAGTCGAATTGGGATAATTATCTGGAGTATGCAATATTCTGCAACAACACAACCCCACATTCCAGCACGAATTACAGTCCATTCGATGTTCTTTTCGGCTTTGAAGCACCAATCCCTTCCACGCTGAATAGAAGCGTACAAGCAACGTACAACTATGATGATTATGTCTCAGAAATGAAAGCAAAAATGCAAATTGGTTATGAGTTAATTCGCAGTAACCAAATAAAGGCTAAAGAGAAATCTAAAGCCTACTACGATAAAAATTCTAGTCAGACGAGTTATAAAGTCGGTGACAAAGTATAAGTGGAAATCAAAAATCGATCTAATAAAAAATGATCCCCAATTTTTGAAGGACCATACGAAATAACTGAAGTACTGTCCCCAGAAAACTCAAGAATAAAAGTAGGCAGAAAAGAAAAAGTCGTCCACAATAACCTCATCAAACATTATAACCAAAGAAACACAACAATTTAAACACACTCAAACTTAATTTAGAAAACCACCATACATAATATATAAAACTTAAACACTCATACAATATTGGTGGTGTTCTCATTTTCAGTAAAATCATAAAACCATCTTAATATCTGACAGTGGAATTCTCAGTGTGGACCCATTTTGTAAAGCAATAGCAAAAGAAGTTTACATCCAGGCGTCAAATACCATATACAACAAAACTCCTTTTTCATTCTTTTAAGATGAACCAACCATACCCGAGAACATAATAATTCCAACCAATTTATCTCAAATTTCACCTCATACCACCCATATAGAAAAACTGGATTTAGATAATTATAGCATTAATATAAAAGATTTGATAAATAAAAATAATTTGTTATTCAATGTCACACGCGAAAATGCTCACATTTCCGTTTCTATCATTTTTATTCTTTGTGTAATTGTAGCCTTATATTATGTTATATTTAAAAATAATTATTAAAATAAAGTGTACAATAAATAATAAGTCAACAGAAAACAAAAACAATTCTGATTCCGAAATAAATGTAATACCTGACGTTGAAGAAACAACGCAAGTATTATAAACAAAAACGAAAACAGAAACAGAAAAAACGATACCTACCTAATCTAGTCATATTATATTCAAAAAAATTATAATATTAATCAAACCAAATTGGATACATATTTATGAGAGATAGATATAATGTTTATTATTCAAAAATAAAGTCAATCACAATGTAATAACAGTAAGGCAATTGAATAAACCGTGTGCCTACTTATGAATATATATAAATGAAAAAAACAAAAAATGTATAAATGTATAATAATAAAAAAAAAATATTGTGATGATCATCTATTCGTCATTCTCTTGCGCACCTTAAGCCGAAAGATCTCACTCGTTGCCTCGTACGCCTTTCGTATTTTAAGGGGGGAGGAGTGTTGTGCCCTAAAACCAGAGGCCACACAGAACTCAACTCAACTCCCACGAATCGCTTTGGCATAGTTCGATTACGACCAAGCGTTCCGCATGTGTTATGCATCATTATACAATGGTAAACAATAGAAACGGCAATCGAACTATGTGAACCATAACAATCCAACACAGTAATACGATACAGGATCATATTGCAAGCAAAAGCAATAGTGATTACTGACTCATCGTAGTGAAACTATGTCAAGTGCGACATATGTTGCATAATTGGACAGCGAAATGGAAACAGAATGCGTGGTTGACCTGGAAGTGGTGACGATTAAGGCAATAGCATAGGAAGCGTAGAAAATGAAGAGTAGATTTGAAGTCACTCTCATTTTGAACTTAAAGCAAATAAGTTGTTTTCTTGTGTTCTCGTTGGAACACAACATTGGTGGCAGCGGTGGGATATTAAAATCAAAGCATCTGATTTTAATCCCGAAAAATTACATTAAATTCAAAATTAAAAAAAATTTCAAGTAAATCAAATAAAAAAAAAAGATAAGACAGTACCAATCTTAAGAAAAAAAAAAGAAAACAAAAAAAAAAATAGTGAGTGAGAGTAAAATAAAAAAAAAAACATAGCAATCAATTTAAAAAAAAAAACAATCAATTTACAAAAAAAAAAGTGAACAATATCCCACAGAGGTAAGCGAATTCCTGTGGTCGAAAGAAGGAAGGAAGAAATTGCCACGCTGAGGCAATCAACACCAGCATCAACGTCATAATCAACACCATTATAAACATTATCCTCAACATCATAATCGACATTTTCAACATCAATATCAGCACATCAACAATGTCATTGTAAGAAATAATACAAAATAAGTTATACAATATTAATATTCTAAATTTGTTCTTTGACATACCTACATATACATATATTTATATATTTCTTTTGATGTAACCAGTTTTTCTTTTGGTTAATAATTCATACACTCCCATCCTTATTGTTGGTCCATACAAATCTTACACAATTTCTTAAATTTATTCAAACACATATGTCTGAATTGAATTTAAACATTTCACTTAGAACTCGAAAAATCCGGCGTCCCCGCAGATCATCAGAAAGTGATCTTCCTGCTCGTAAAACAAACAAAAAACACGTACCGCCTCTAACTCCGATTGAGACTAAATCCGATTTCCTCTTTCACTCACCAAACAGGAAAGTAATGACTTTCAACAGGCTTATAAGGAACCTGTGAGTTCTTACGCAGAAAGAGCTTACGCCCTTTTTAATGAGCTCAACAACGCAAATGCTAGCACAAGATACGATGCTGCTAATACAGCAATCAGAAGTCTTAACACCAAAACGATTCTAAACAGTTTTTGCAATGGGCTGATACCCCAGTAAAAAACTTTGGTGAAAAGCGCCAGGTGTAGCGATTTCGACGAATCGCTAGATATTGCAATGGAAGAAGAAAAACTTCTGGCCACTGCCAAAGTTGAAAACAAATACTGTCACCACTGCCGAACGAAGACACACAATACAACAGAGTGTCGTCTTCAGCCAAGGGATAACAGAACTTACAGGTCGAGTCCCAATACAAGTCAGCCTGTGAGATTCAACAACGTACAGAGTAGTATTTCATGTCGTTATTGCAAAAATCTGGGTCACACAATAGACCATTGCAGAAAAAGACAGTTTAACAACGGCAGGCAAGACAATTCGACGCAATATAGAGCCAATCAAAATTCGGGAAACTACGAAAGACCTGGCCCGTCCAACACCCGGAGCCAGGTAAAGCACATAAATTAAGGTGTAAAAACGATAACAAAGTAAATCCACTGAATCCACTGCATCAAGAATCTCAAAGTGTAGAATCAATTTCTCTGTATCCATAGAATCCACTGTTTCAAGAATCTCAAGATTCAATTTCTCTAAATCCACTGTCTCAAAACAACCAATCAAATAATAATCTATCTCATAACCAAAAATCAAATCCATTTCATTCACAGTCTCAAAATATAAATTCAAATCAATCAAGATCAGAATCACTATATCCAAATTCTAAATCTTCTATGTCAACACGCGATAAAATTATTCCTCTGCAAAAATCACAAAATCAGTCTCAAATTCCTAAATGTTCTATTCCTGAGAATTGTTTCCCATTATCCGCACAGTGAAATCGTTGTTACGGGCGATTTCAATGTACACAATTCTTCGTGGTTACGCTATTCTGGTCAGACAACACCCGAAGGAAGGTATGTCGAGATTTTTGCTGAGTTAAACCACCTGACTCAGCTTGTTGACGAGCCTACTCGGATTCCTGACGTTGCAGGTCAAATCGCCAACACTCTAGACTTGTTCCTTACCTCTGACCCGAATAAATACACTATTAGTGTATTATCTCCTCTAGGCTCATCAGACCATTGTGTCATATCTGCAAATTTCTCGTGCCACCAAATCACAGTTAAAGAAAAAATCCCAAAGAGAACCGTTTGGCAATACGAGAAAGCCAACTGGGACGGTCTCAATAATTTCTTCAAGAGCTTTAACTGGTCACTATGCTTCCTCGATAGTGATGTTGACGCCAGTGCAGATATGATTACAAACTTGATTCTCTGTGGAATGAGAAATTTTATCCCGAATAGGGTGAAATCTATCAAACCCAAAGAAAACTCATGGTTTGATTCGAGCTGTAAAGAGGTTATTAGGGTTAGAGAAGTAAGCTTCCGATGTTATAAAGCCAAGCCTACAGAGGAAAACCGGAAAAAGTTTCAACAAGCTAGAAAGACCTGTAACGTTCATATTCGAAGAACCAAATTTTTACATGATCAAAAATTACGACAAAAAATACTACAATGTCCCAAAGGTAGTAAAAATTTTTGGTCATTTGTAAAAAACATACGAAATACCACCTCGTCCTCGGTTCCAACGCTCGTCTTCAATGATACTCCTTTTGTCAGCTCGCAAAGATAAAGCCAATTTGCTTGCAGCACAGTTTGCTGTTAATTCGATGCTGCCAGAAAGTGCTATGACTCCTCCTGTATTTGAGAGTGTAAATGATTTTATGGGACAAATCTTCTTTCGCACTCGTGCAGTTGCTAGAGTTCTAAAGGATCTCGATGTACACAAATCCGCTGGCCCGGATGGTATCCCTCCCATTGTTCTGAAGAGGTGTTCTTCAACGCTGGCAAAACCACTGCGTAAGCTTTTCCATCTGTCCTACTCTACTGGTCTCTATCCGAGTGGATGGAAAACAGCATTTGTCCAGCCTGTCCCTAAAATAGGCGTATCTTCTTCACCCTCTAACTATCGGCCAATTGCACTTACGTCCCTTCTTTCCAAGGTCATGGAAACGCTGATTAATTTCCAGCTCAAGAAATATCTCGAGGAACGAAAGCTTCTTAATGACCGGCAGTACGGCTTTCGTAGCAATACGTCCACTGGTGATCTGATGGTATATCTCACCGAACAGTGGAACAAATCTTTACATCGTTTTGGAGAAAGTAAGATTATTGCACTTGATATTTCAAAAGCGTTTGATAGAGTTTGGCACCAAGCTCTCTTATCGAAAATGCGCGCATTTGGTTTCGATGAACCTCTTCTTCGTTGGATTAGAAATTACCTTTCGGACCGTTCAATACAAGTCGTATTGGACGGTTTCAAGTCTGAAATCCACAAAATAAATGCTGGTGTGCCCCAGGGCTCCGTTTTGTCTCCGACTCTCTTCCTTATTTTTATAAATGATCTTTTGTCTGAAACTTCTAATCCATTAAACTGTTTTGCTGACAATAGTACCCTCAGTTTCTCATATTCGTTTACAGATTCTCATCCATGTCCTTCGTATGTGGAACTTGAACGGCAGCGTATGATAAGCTCACTAAATTCTGATCTCGACAGCATTGTCCAATGGGGAATCAAAAACCGCGTAGAATTTAATGCTTCTAAAACTCAATGTTGTCTCCTGTCGTTAAAGCGAAACCCACCCCCAATGCCGCTATCCATGAGCGGCACTTGCATCGAGGAAACCGAACAGCTCTCAGTTCTCGGTATGTGTGTCACAGACCACCTTTTGTGGAATGACCACATGTTTGATGTCGCCAAAAACGCTGCTAAGTGTTTAGGTTTTCTCCGTAGATGCAAGAAGTTTTTTTCCCCTTCTGATCTGGCTGTGATCTACAAAGCCTTTATTCGTCCAAAACTTGAGTACAATTCTCATGTTTGGGCAGGAGCTCCAAGAACTCACTTGAGTTTGTTGGACAGAATTCAAAAGAGAGCTTTAAAAATGATAGGCGAAAGATCTATAACAGAAACAATTACATCTCTCGAACACCGCCGTAATGTTTCGTGTCTTTCTCTATTTTATCGCTATTATTATAATCAGTGTTCTAGTGAAATAGCCAGTTGCATTCCCCCCCTTAAAAAATTCAACCGTAATACTCGCGCTCCTAGGAATGCCCATCATTTCACCCTCGAGCCCAACTTCGGACGTACTGTAATGTACAGAGATTCTTTCTTCAGTCGCACCACACGAATGTGGAATGCTTTACCTGACTCGACTTTCCCCTCCCATTTCGATGTGCAAACGTTCAAAACCAATGTGCATCGGTATCTCCTTCTAAATCCTCTCCTACTTACCTAATCGCTCGTGCTGTGTTAAAAACATTTTAAGGGTAGCCATAACCCCTTTTGCGCGCGTGGAATATAAAAAAAAAAAAAAAAAATTCCAAACCTAAAATCAACTCAAGAAAATGCTAAACAAAAAATATCTACATATTCCAACCCATTTGGAAACAAAGACGTGGAGTTGCCAAATTTTAACAAAAAAAAAGGGATAATGTTCCCCCTAAACCTAAATACGACAAAGACTATACAAGAAAATCAAATATCATACTTAACAAAAATAACCGGCAAAATAGAAGTACCACGCAGATAAATCATTTTTAAGATTTCCTAAACGAACCATTGAGCTCTGATTTAAATAACTTTTATGACACCCATCCACAAACTCCTAAAAATATACAAAATCATAAAGAAAAATCAAAACCTGTTGCTCCTATAGGCTGTTCAAATAATGCATCTAGTTTCAAAACGAAATTAATATAACCTCTAAAGATACTCAGCCGAATCTATAAAGACATTTTAAATGCTTCTTAACTTAAAACTTCCTCTAAATATCACTTAAGTGTGAAATAGGTATCTATAATTAATTTTCACATTTAAGCAACGTAACTTAAACCCCTCTTAACTTAAGCGCCATTCACCGCGTTTAAAGGCTACGCAAAGCCAACTTAAATATATTTTGACACATGAGGGTAGTTTCTTTTTTATGAAAACAAATTTTTGCGAATAGGTTCAGTAAGGAAATATGTATTTATGTGTGCACTGTGATTGTGATGGCCGAGTTTTAATTGTTTTGATTCTTTTTTTTAAAGAAAATAATATAACAAATAATGATGATTGGTTCCATTAAATAAATTGAGTTGCTGAAAATTGTTTTTTTGTTTATGCCCCACAAATTTTCTTACCAATATAGGTATAGGTAGTAAAGAAATTTCTGAAAACAAAATAAAAAAAAAAAAAAACAAACCAAAATGGAATGGTATTATTTCTTCCGTTTCTGTTTTTGACGATGCATACCCACATACAAACAGTTGCTTCTCTTTCTGTGTTATGATTTGTACCCTATTTTTTGCATGCTTTTTTTTGCAATCTGATAGAAATAGCCTAAAAGTGAAAAATGTACTGGAAATTTGTAGCAGTTTTGTCAATTTTCTTGCGTTACGTTACATTACGGCTGTTTAGTTAAGTATGAAAGGAATATTGATTATAGATACAAATTTGAGTAACTTCACTTATAAATAAATTAATCGGGTGGCACAACGGCTCATGAAGAACCAGGGCCTAGTGACTAACATCTCGCAACCATTCCTGTGTGCGCCTTTCGACAGGAATGGAAGGGACCTACAATTGTATGCCGAATCCGAACGGCTAGACGAGAAGCACTTATTCGTGACAAGTGATACTCTTGTAGGATTTGTCAATTCCTCGCAAGAGACAGTAGCCCTGAAAAAAAACTTTTTAGTTTTTAGGTGGACGAGGCTGGGAAGCGATCCCAGACCTCCAGCGTGACAGTCGAACGCACTAACCATTACGCTACGGGTTACTACTTCACTTAAAGGCAACTTTAATATTTAAGCAAGCTTAACTAAATAACCCCTAAAAGGTATTTTTAGATAATTTTATAGATACGGCTGACTATCTCCAACCAAACCATTATGCTTTTAGACACAGGTGCAAGCCTGAGTTTAATAAAAATAAATAAACTCAATAAAGAGCTTTGGGTTCATACTAACAATATAATTGAATTAAAAGGCATAGGTAACACTCCCACATCAACACTAGGTACACTTCTTCTTAACATAGAAATAACACCAGGCGTAAATCTGAAATACTTATTTCATGTAGTGCCTGCAAATTTTCCAATAAGCCAAGATGGAATTTTAGGTGAAGACCTATTTCGAAGTTTAAACGCTATACTTAATTATAAAGACAATTCTCTAATATACCACTTCAAAGATAAAAGATATACAACAGATTTCATTAGTAAACGAAAGTTTACTACCATACCTGCTAGATCCGAAAAAATAATTAAATATTGACCAATTCGCGAACCATCAAATCAAATATATTTTTCACAAGAAATTCGCCCTCAAGTTTATACCTCTTCAGCTATAACAGAGCCTACAAACGGATATATACACTCCTCGTCAACTGAATACGCACAAACATTTTTTAATATACTTTATCCATTTTTTCCAAACAGTGATGGTTATTATGCCATCTGTTGATGCTAACTATTCCCTTAAGATGTTAAGCAGATAATTCCGAAAGAATTATCCAAAAACAACCGTGAGTTTTTCTTCAACCACTTGCAAAGTGTTTTATATGCAAATTAGGAGTTTTTTTTTTAGTCAACTGAATAGGTACAACGCCATTTTCTTCGTTGTTTGTAAGTTTTTTGGAGTGCTTGACAGTTTAAATTAACGATTTTAGTGTTTTCAGTAAAATTTAATTCTTGGTTTCAAATTTTAAGAAAAATGGGTAGATCTACGTGTCTTAACAGTGTTGAAAAAACTAAAATCGATTTACTTAGAGACCAAGGCCTAACTGGACGTGCAATAGCTGATAAAGTTGGCCGAAGTTTTAATGTAGTTTATTCTTACTTGAAAAATAAAGATGCATACGGCAAAAACATGAAGGGAGGTAAGAAAACAGCAACAACAGGAGCTGAGAGACGAAGAATTTTAAGATGTGCATCAAATTCTTCTGATTCTGTGGCAAAAATAAAACAAAAAGTCGGCGTAAACGCAAGTTGCTCAACAGTATTAAGAGTAATCAACAACTCAAGCCATCTTAAACGAATGAAACTTAAGAAAAAACCACCACTTGACGAGAGACGGAAAATGTTGCGATTAGATTTTTCAAGACTTCACATACGTTGGAAAAAGAATGGTATCACGTGGTTTTTTCAGATGAAAAAAAGTTTAATTTCGATGGCCCTGATGGGTTCAACTTCTATTTTCACGACTTAAGAAAAGAAAAAAGATTTTTAAAGCGCCATCATAGTCGTGAACGAGGTGTCATGATATGGGGAGCAGTCAGTTATTATGGAACAGTTGAGCTCGAGGTTGTAACATCAAGAATGACAGCAGCTGGGTATAAAGTAATTTTGAAAAGAAATTTTCCTAAATTTTCTAACATCTTTGTACCCATAAACTGGACCTACCAACAAGATAATGCGCCTATTCACTCAGCGCGCATAATAAAAACATGGATAGAGGAGCAACAAGTGCAGTTGCTTCAATGGCCGCCGTACTCACCTTATCTAAACATCATAGAAAATGTCTGGGGATGGTTAGTACGCAAAGTTTATGAAGGTGGTCGTCAGTTCGAAGACAAAGAAACCTTAATTTCTGCAATCAAATTAGCGTGGAGCGAAATTTCGTTAAATTACATTAAAAAGCTATACGATTCAATGCCGGATCGAATTTACGAAGTAATTAAAAATAAAGGTGGAAGTACCCACTACTAACCTTAAACAAAAACTTGTTTCATTCCATTCCAATACCAATTTTAATTTTTGTACCTATTCAGTTGACTCAAAAAAAAAACTTCTACTTTGCATAAGTAACACTTTGGAAGTGGTTGAAGGAAAAACTCACGGTTGTTTTTGGATAAAACTTTGAAATTCTGTTATTTATATGTTACGAAAATTTTTACCATCAACAGATGGCATAAAAACCATCACTGTTTGGAAAAAATGGATAAAATGTTTGTGCGTATTCAGTTGACGAGGAGTGTATATATATATATATATATCTGTACTAAACGCCAACAACGAAGATGTTATCTTACAAGATTTAAATTTAGAATTTGCAAATAGTAATGACTACTATATTTATAATCTTAATTCATTCGATACTCAAACTCATATAGACGACAGATTGAGTAAAATTCAAAACCAACTTTCACTAAATCACATAAATAATGAAGAAAAGAAATCGATTATTGATATCTGCCGTAATTACAACCATTTATTTTTCCTCGATGGCGATACTCTGTCAACTACCTCTGGGATTACACATCAAATAAAGACAAACCCAAATTTACCCGCAGTTAACATTAGACCATATCGATTAGCACAAATTCACACAAATGAAATAAAGAATCAAGTAGACAAAATGTAGGAAGATGAAATAATTAGACCAAGTTCAAGTCCATGGAATGCCCCCCTACTAGTCGTGCCAAATAAAGGAAAACAAAAGGGGAGAATAGTAGTCGACTACAGGAAACTTAACGAAGTGACTATCGAGGATGCGTATCCTATACCTAAAATCGAAGACAAAGTACTTTGAATCACCTAATTATCCGAGGATGTCTTCGATATTAGGTAAAGGATACGCATCCGCGATAGTCACTTCGTTAAGTTTCCTGTAGTCGACTACTACTCTCTACTTTTGTTTTCCTTTCTTTGTCACGACTAGAAGGGGGGCATTCCATGGACTTGAACTTGGTCTAATTATTTCATATTCCTACATTTTGTCTACTTGATTCTTTTTTTCATTTGTGTGAATTTGTGCTAATCGATATGGTCTAATGTTAACTGCGGGTAAATTTGGGTTTGTCTTTATTTGATGTGTAATCCCAGAGGTAGTTGACAGAGTATCGCCATCGAGGAAAAATAAATGGTTGTAATTACGGCCGATATCAATAATCGATTTCTTTTCTTCATTATTTATGTGATTTAGTGAAAGTTGGTTTTGAATTTTACTCAATCTGTCGTCTATATGAGTTTGAGTATCGAATGAATTAAGATTATAAATATAGTAGTCATTACTATTTGCAAATTCTAAATTTAAATCTTGTAAGATAACATCTTCGTTGTTGGCGTTTAGTACAGATATATATATATATATATATATCCGTTTGTAGGCTCAGTTATAGCTGAAGAGGTATAAACGTGAGGGCGAATTTCTTGTGAAAAATATATTTGATTTGATGGTTCGCGAATTGGTCCATATTTAATTTTTTTTCGGATCTAGCAGGTATGGTAGTAGACTTTCGTTTACTAATGAAATCTGTTTTATATCTTTTATCTTTGAAGTGGTATATTAGAGAATTGTCTTTATAATTAAGTATAGCGTTTAAACTTCGAAATAGGTCTTCACCTAAAATTCCATCTTGGCTTATTGGAAAATTTACAGGCACTACATGAAATAAGTATTTCAGATTTACGCCTGGTGTTATTTCTATGTAAAGAAGAAGTGTACCTAGTGTTGATGTGTGAGTGTTACCTATGCCTTTTAATTCAATTATATTGTTAGTATGAACCCAAAGCTCTTTATTGAGTTTATTTATTTTTATTAAACTCAGGCTTGTACCTGTGTCTAAAAGCATAATGGTTTGGTTGGAGATAGTCAGCCGTATCTTTAAAATTATCTAAAAATACCTTTTTAAGCTTGCTTAAATATTAAAGTTGCCTTTAAGTGAAGCAGTAACCCGTAGCGTAATGGTTAGTGCGTTCGACTGTCACGCTGGAGGTCTGGGATCGCTTCCCAGCCTCGTCCACCTAAGAACTAAAAAGTTTTTTTTCAGGGCTACTGCCTCTTGCGAGGAATTGACAAATCCTCCAAGGGTATCACTTGTCACGAATAAGTGCTTCTCTCCTAGCCGTTCGGATTCGGCATACAATTGTAGGTCCCTTCCATTCCTGTCGAAAGGCGCACCATTCCTGTTTGCGAGTTGTTAGTCACTAGGCCCTGGTTCTTCATGAGCCGTTGTGCCACCCGATTTATTTATTTATAAGTGAAGTTACTTAAATTTGTATCTATAATCAATATTCCTTTCATACTTAACTAAACAGCCGTAATGTAACGTAACGCAAGAAAATTGACAAAACTGCTACAAATTTCCAGTTTATTTTTCACTTTTAGGCTATTTCTATCAGATTGCAAAAAAAAGCATGCAAAAAATAGGGTACAAATCATAAGACAGAAAGAGAAGCAACTGTTTGTATGTGGGTATGCATCATCAAAAACAGAAATGGAAGAAATGAAACCATTCCATTTTGGTTTGTTTTTTTTTTTATTTTGTTTTCAGAAATTTCTTTCCTACCTATACCTATATTGGTAAGAAAATTTGTGGGGGCATAAACAAAAAAACAATTTTCAGCAACTCAATTTATTTAATGGAACCAATCATCATTATTTGTTATATTATTTTCTTTAAAAAAAAGAATCAAAACAATTAAAACTCGGCCATCACAATCACAGTGCACACATAAATACATATTTCCTTACTGAACCTATTCGCAAAAATTTATTTTCATAAAAAAGAAACTACCCTCATGTGTCAAAATATATTTAAGTTGGCTTTGCGTAGCCTTTAAACGCGGTGAATGGCGTTTAAGTTAAGAGGGGTTTAAGTTACGTTGCTTAAATGTGAAAATTAATTATAGATACCTATTTCACACTTAAGTGATATTTAGAGGAAGTTTAAAGTTAAGAAGCATTTAAAATGTCTTTATAGATTCGGCTGAGTATCTTTAGAGGTTATATTAATTTCGTTTTGAAACTAGATGCATTATTTGAACAGCCTATAGGAGCAACAGGTTTTGATTTTTCTTTATGATTTTGTATATTTTTAGGAGTTTGTGGATGGGTGTCATAAAAGTTATTTAAATCAGAGCTCAATGGTTCGTTTAGGAAATCTCAAAAATTATTTATCTGCGCGGTACTTCTATTTTGCCGATTATTTTGGTTAAGTATGATATTTGATTTTCTTGTATAGTCTTTGTCGTATTTAGGTTTAGGGGGAACATTATCCCTTTTTTTTGTTAAAATTTGGCAACTCCACGTCTTTGTTTCTAAATGGATTGGAATATGTAGATATTTTTTGTTTAGCATTTTCTTGAGTTGATTTTAGGTTTGGAATAGAAGATTTAGGAATTTGAGACTGATTTTGTGATTTTTGCAGAGGAATAATTTTATCGCGTGTTGACATAGAAGATTTAGAATTTGGATATAGTGATTCTGATCTTGATTGATTTGAATTTATATTTTGAGACTGTGAATGAAATGGATTTGATTTTTGGTTATGAGACAGATTATTATTTGATTGGTTGTTTTGAGACAGTGGATTTAGAGAAATTGAATCTTGAGATTCTTGAAACAGTGGATTCTATGGATACAGAGAAATTGATTCTACACTTTGAGATTCTTGATGCAGTGGATTCAGTGGACTTACTTTGTTATCGTTTTTACACCTTAATTTATGTGCTTTACCTGGGTGTTGGATGGGCCAGGTCTTTCGTAGTTTCCCGAATTTTGATTGGCTCTATATTGAGTCGAATTGTCTTACCTGCCGTTGTTAAACTGTCTTTTTCTGCATTGGTCTATTGTGTGACCCAGATTTTTGCAATAACGACATGAAATACTACTTTGTACGTTGTTGAATCTCACAGGCTGACTTGTATTGGGACTCGACCTGTAAGTTCTGTTATCCCTTGGCTGAAGACGACACTCTGTTGTATTATGTGTCTTCGTTCGGCAGTGGTGACAGTATTTGTTTTCAACTTTGGCAGTGGCCAGAAGTTTTTCTTCTTCCATTGCAATATCTAGCGATTCGTCTAAATCACTACACCTGGCGCTTTTCACCAAAGTTTTTAACTGGGGTATCAGCCCATTGCAAAAACTGTTTAGAATCGTTTTGGTGTTAAGACTTCTGATTGCTGTATTAGCAGCATCGTCTCTTGTGCTAGCATTTGCGTTGTTGAGCTCATTAAAAAGGGCGTAAGCTCTTTCTGCGTAAGAACTCACAGGTTCCTTATAAGCCTGTTTGAACTGAAAAACTTCGGTCTTTATAACTTGTACAGATCTTTTCGGAAGTTCTTTATAAGAGCTTCTTTAACTTCATCCCAGGCATTATAATTGTTATATTTGATAATAACGTCATATGCCCGGCTTGTTCATTTTGATTTAACAATATCAAGAAGTTCAGCCTTATCCGTTGACTCGGGTGCAGTGGAGGTTTTGTTTGATTGTAGGTCTACTAATTGAATAAACCTATCCAAATCCTTCGCACTTCCATTAAACTCAGGTATGAGTTAGAGGCGGTACGTGTTTTTTGTTTGTTTTACGAGCAGGAGGATCACTTTCTGATGATCTGCGGGGACGCCGGATTTTTGGAGTTCTAAGTGAAATGTTTAAATTCAATTCAGACATATATGTTTGAACAAATTTAAGAAATTGTGTAAGATTTGTATGGACCAACAATAAGGATGGGAGTGTATGAATTATTAACCAAAAGAAAAACTGGTTACATCAAAAGAAATATATAAATATATGTATATGTAGGTATGTCAAAGAACAAATTTAGAGTATTAATATTGTATAACTTATTTTGTATTATTTCTTACAATGACATTGTTGATGTGCTGATATTGATGTTGATAATGTCGATTATGATGTTGAGGATAATGTTTATAATGGCGTTGATTATGACGTTGATGCTGGTGTTGATTGCCTCAGCGTGGCAAATTCTTCCTTCCTTCTTTCGACCACAGGAATTCGCTTACCTCTGTGGGATATTGTTCACTTTTTTTTTGTAAATTGATTGTTACTCTCACTCACTATTTTTTTTTTTGTTTTCTTTTTTTTTCTTAAGATTGGTACTGTCTTATCTTTTTGTTTTATTTGATTTACTTGAAATTTTTTTTTTTTTTTAATTTTGAATTTAATGTAATTTTTCGGGATTAAAATCAGATGCTTTGATTTTAATATCCCACCGCTGCCACCAATGTTGCGTTCCAACGAGAACACAAGAAAACAACTTATTTGCTTTAAGTTCAAAATGAGAGTGACTTCAATTCTACTCTTCATTTTCTACGCTTCCTATGCTATTGCCTTAATCGTCACCACTTCCAGGTCAACCACGCATTCTGTTTCCATTTCGCTGTCCAATTATGCAACATATGTCGCACTTGACATAGTTGCACTACGATGGGTCAGTAATCAGTATTGCTTTTGCTTGCAATATGATCCTGTATCGTATTACTGTGTTGGATTGTTATGGTTCACATAGTTCGATTGCCGTTTCTATTGTTTACCATTGTATAATGATGCATAACACATGCGGAACACTTGGTCGTAATCGTACTATGCCAAAGCGATTCGTGGGAGTTGAGTTGAGTTCTGTGTGGCCTCTGGTTTTAGGGCACAACACTCCTCCCCCCTTAAAATACGAAAGGCGTACGAGGCAACGAGTGAGATCTTTCGGCTTAAGGTGCGCAAGAGAATGACGAATAGATGATCATCACAATATTTTTTTTTTATTATTATACATTTATACATTTTTTTTTTTTCATTTATATATATTCATAAGTAGGCACACGGTTTATTCAATTGCCTTACTGTTATTACATTGTGATTGACTTTATTTTTGAATAATAAACATTATATCTATCTCTCATAAATATGTATCCAATTTGGTTTGATTAATATTATTATTTTTTTTTTTTTTTTTGAAAATAATATAATTAGATTAGGTAGGTATCGTTTTTTCTGTTTCTGTTTTCGGTTTTGTTTATTATACTTGCGTTGTTTCTTCAACGTCAGGTGTTACATTTATTTCGGAATCAAAATTGTTTTTGTTTTCTGTTGACTTATTATTTATTGTTCACTTTATTTTAAATTTTTTTTTTAAATATAACATAATATAAGGCTACAATTACACAAAGAATAAAAATGATAGAAACGGAAATGTGAGCATGTTCGCGTGTGACATTGAATAACAAATTATTTTTATTTATCAAATCTTTTATATTAATGCTATAATTATCTAAATCCAGTTTTTCTATATGGGTGGTATGAGGTGAAATTTGAGATAAATTGGTTGGAATTATTATGTTCTCGGGTATGGTTGGTTCATCTTAAAAGAATGAAAAAGGAGTTTTGTTGTATATGGTATTTGACGCCTGGATGTAAACTTCTTTTGCTATTGCTTTACAAAATGGGTCTACACTGAGAATTCCACTGTCAGATATTAAGATGGTTTTATGATTTTACTGAAAATGAGAACACCACCGATATTGTATGAGTGTTTAAGTTTTATACTTATGTATGATGGTTTTCTAAATTAAGTTTGAGTGTGTTTAAATTGTTGTGTGTGTTGTGTTTCTTTGGTTATAATGTTTGATGAGGTTATTGTGGACGACTTTTTCTTTTCTGCCTACTTTTATTCTTGAGTTTTCTGGGGACAGTGCTTCAGTTATATCGTATGGTCCTTCAAAAATTGGGGATAATTTTTTATTAGATCGATTTTTGATTTCCACTTATACTTTGTCACCGACTTTATAACTCGTCTGACTAGAATTTTTATCGTAGTAGGCTTTAGATTTCTCTTTAGCCTTTATTTGGTTACTGCGAATTAACTCATAACCAATTTGAATTTTTTCTTTCATTTCTGAGACATAATCATCATAGTTGTACGTTGCTTGTACGCTTCTATTCAGCGTGGAAGGGATTGGTGCTTCAAAGCCGAAAAGAACATCGAATGGACTGTAATTCGTGCTGGAATGTGGGGTTGTGTTGTTGCAGAATATTGCATATTCCAGATAATTATCCCAATTCGACTGATCTTTGCTTGCATAGTTTCTGAGGTAATCACCTAATGTCCTATGTGACCTTTCGAGGGCACCGTTTGATTGTGGATGGTACGGACTAGTTTGGGTTTTATTGATTTTTGAAATTTTGCAAACATTTTTAAATAATTCGCTAGTAAAGTTTGTCCCTTGATCTGTGAGAATAGTTTGAGGAATTCCATAAGTACAAACTATTTTCTTAACAAGTGTTTTGGCCACAGTTCTTGCTTCTTGATTGGGTATAGCTATGGCTTGTGCAAATTTTGTTAGATCGTCTTGGAATGTCAGTATGTACTTGTTTTCATTTTCTATTATAAGCAGTGGTCCCACTATATCGAGAGCTATTCTTTCAAATGGAGTTTTTGCTGTTGTTGTAATGACCATTGGTAGTGTCTTACGTGCATACAACTTATTCTTTTGGCAAAGTTCACATGACGCAATGTAATTCTTTATATCTTCATACATATTCTTCCATTTGTATGACTTTTTAATGCGTTTGAGTGTACGTTTGACTCCTTGATGACCGCCTTAAGGTGTGGCATGAAATTCATGTAAAATTTTCTTAATCTCCTCTGGACTAGAGACTTCGACAATGTTGTGACTTACATCTTGTTGTTGATTTGACTGCCTGTTATCACATTGACTTCAGCTGTTTTCATACGGGAGATAGCATCTGCGTTTGTGTTCAAACGACCTGCTTTATTAGAGACGGTAAAATCATATTCTTCAAGTTTTATACGCCAGCGCATTATTCTCGAGGAAGGGTCCTTAAGGTTAAACATCCACACAAGTGGTTTGTGATCAATAATTACTTCAAAGTGTCGACCGTACACGTATGGTCGAAAATTGTTACTTCTGATTTATTTAATATTCTTCTGGCAAATGCTATAGGTAAATCGTTTTCGTCGGTATCTTTCTGTGACAATACTGCACCTACAGCTTCATTGCTGGCATCAGTTGTGATATAAAAAGCTTTTTCAAAGTTTGGATATTGTAGGATAGGGGGTTCGATAATTGCTTGTTTTAATAGTGTGAATGATTCATCGCAAAATGCATCCCATTTAAAGACTACATCTTTGCGCAGGAGTTTGTTTAGGGGGTTTGTTATTTTAGAAAAGTTTTGTATAAACTTTCTGTAGTATCCTGTAAGCCAAGAAAGAATTTAATATCTTTCTGGGTTTTTGGAGCCTTAATGTTTTGTACTGCGGAGATTTTGTCTGGGTCTGGTTTTACACCTGATTCAGAGATGACATGTCCTAAATACATGACTTCTTTTTCTAAGACTTTGCATTTGTCTAACTGCATCTTCAGATTGTACTTATCTACAGCTTGAAATACCTCAACTAATTTTTTGTTGTGATCATCCAGGTTCTTCCCGTATATCATTATGTCATCTAGATAGACTTAACATTTTATACCTTGTAGCCCTGTAAGGACTTTATTCATCAAACGCTGAAAAGTAGGAGGAGCATTACGTAAACCGAATGGCATTCTGTTGAACTCGAAATGTCCATTTGGTGTGCGGAATGCTGTTCTTTCTTTTTCTTCCCATAAACGGTGCCATGACATTTGGCCGTGCGTCATATGGCCAAATCCCAAAATATGGCCATATGACACATTGTGCAAGTGTCAAATGGCCATATTCGAAAACATGGCCATTTGACGCTTTTTTAAAGTGTCATATGGCAATAGTTTTTTGTGACTTTTCGGTCAAAACTCAATAAATAATTTGTTGAGCTTTGGCCCACCCTGATGTGCCAAATGGAAATTTATGTAAATTATTTTATAAAACACTCTTTAACAACAAAATTAAATTTTTTCAAACCAACTTTTTGAAAACGTATACAAGTACTTGTAGGTATACGTTTTCAAAAATTTATTTTGAAAGATTTTAATTTTGTTTTTAAAGATAGTCTCCTTAACATATTAAAAATTACTTAACATAAAATTTAAATAACAAAATTAAAATTTTTCAAAACAACTTTTTCAGTGTTGTGAAGTACTTTGAATCACCTTATTATCCGAGGATGTCTTCGATTTTAGGTATAAGATACGCATCCGCGATAGTCACTTCGTTAAGTTTCCTGTAGTCGACTACTTTTCTCCCCTTTTGTTTTCCTTTCTTTGGCACGACTAGTAGGGGCGCATTCGATGGACTTGAACTTGGTCTAATTATTTCATCTTCCTACATTTTGTCTACTTGATTCTTTATTTCATTTGTGTGAATTTGTGCTAATCGATATGGTCTAATGTTAACTGCGGGTAAATTTGGGTTTGTCTTTATTTGATGTGTAATCCCAGAGGTAGTTGACAGAGTATCGCCATCGAGGAAAAATAAATGGTTGTAATTACGGCAGATATTAATAATCGATTTCTTTTCTTCATTATTTATGTGATTTAGTGAAAGTTGGTTTTGAATTTTACTCAATCTGTCGTCTATATGAGTTTGAGTATCGAATGAATTAAGATTATAAATATAGTAGTCATTACTATTTGCAAATTCTAAATTTAAATCTTGTAAGATAACATCTTCGTTGTTGGCGTTTAGTACAGATATATATATATATATATATATATCCGTTTGTAGGCTCAGTTATAGCTGAAGAGGTATAAACTTGAGGGCGAATTTCTTGTGAAAAATATATTTGATTTGATGGTTCGCGAATTGGTCCATATTTAATTATTTTTTCGGATCTAGCAGGTATGGTAGTAGACTTTAGTTTACTAATGAAATCTGTTGTATATCTTTTATCTTTGAAGTGGTATATTAGAGAATTGTCTTTATAATTAAGTATAGCGTTTAAACTTCGAAATAGGTCTTCACCTAAAATTCCATTTTTGCTTATTGGAAAATTTGCAGGCACTACATGAAATAAGTATTTCAGTTTTACGCCTGGTGTTATTTCTATGTTAAGAAGAAGTGTACCTAGTGTTGATGTGGGAGTGTTACCTATGCCTTTTAATTCAATTATATTGTTAGTATGAACCCAAAGCTCTTTATTGAGTTTATTTATTTTTATTAAACTCAGGCTTGCACCTGTGTCTAAAAGCATAATGGTTTGGTTGGAGATAGTCAGCCGTATCTATAAAATTATCTAAAAATACCTTTTAGGGGTTATTTAGTTAAGCTTGCTTAAATATTAAAGTTGCATTTAAGTGAAGTAGTAACCCGTAGCGTAATGGTTAGTGCGTTCGACTGTCACGCTGGAGGTCTGGGATGGCTTCCCAGCCTCGCCCACCTAAAAACTAAAAAGTTTTTTTTTCAGGGCTACTGCCTCTTGCGAGGAATTGACAAATCCTCCAAGAGTATCACTTGTCACGAATAAGTGCTTCTCGTCTAGCCGTTCGGATTCGGCATACAATTGTAGGTCCCTTCCATTCCTGTCGAAAGGCGCACACAGGAATGGTTGCGAGTTGTTAGTCACTAGGCCCTGGTTCTTCATGAGCCGTTGTGCCACCCGATTTATTTATTTATAAGTGAAGTTACTTAAATTTGTATCTATAATCAATATTCCTTCATACTTAACTAAACAGCCGTAATGTAACGTAACGCAAGAAAATTGACAAAACTGCTACAAATTTCCAGTACATTTTTCACTTTTAGGCTATTTCTATCAGATTGCAAAAAAAAGCATGCAAAAAATAGGGTACAAATCATAAGACAGAAAGAGAAGCAACTGTTTGTATGTGGGTATGCATCGTCAAAAACAGAAACGGAAGAAATGAAACCATTCCATTTTGGTTTGTTTTTTTTTTTTATTTTGTTTTCAGAAATTTCTTTCCTACCTATACCTATATTGGTAAGAAAATTTGTGGGGGCATAAACAAAAAAACAATTTTCAGCAACTCAATTTATTTAATGGAACCAATCATCATTATTTGTTATATTATTTTCTTTAAAAAAAAGAATCAAAACAATTAAAACTCGGCCATCACAATCACAGTGCACACATAAATACATATTTCCTTACTGAACCTATTCGCAAAAATTTGTTTTCATAAAAAAGAAACTACCCTCATGTGTCAAAATATATTTAAGTTGGCTTTGCGTAGCCTTTAAACGCGGTGAATGGCGTTTAAGTTAAGAGGGGTTTAAGTTACGTTGCTTAAATGTGAAAATTAATTATAGATACCTATTTCACACTTAAGTGATATTTAGAGGAAGTTTAAAGTTAAGAAGCATTTAAAATGTCTTTATAGATTCGGCTGAGTATCTTTAGAGGTTATATTAATTTCGTTTTGAAACTAGATGCATTATTTGAACAGCCTATAGGAGCACCAGGTTTTGATTTTTCTTTATGATTTTGTATATTTTTAGGAGTTTGTGGATGGGTGTCATAAAAGTTATTTAAATCAGAGCTCAATGGTTCGTTTAGGAAATCTTAAAAATTATTTATCTGCGCGGTACTTCTATTTTGCCGGTTATTTTGGTTAAGTATGATATTTGATTTTCTTGTATAGTCTTTGTCGTATTTAGGTTTAGGGGGAACATTATCCCTTTTTTTTGTTAAAATTTGGCAACTCCACGTCTTTGTTTCTAAATGGATTGGAATATGTAGATATTTTTTGTTTAGCATTTTCTTGAGTTGATTTTAGGTTTGGAATAGAAGATTTAGGAATTTGAGACTGATTTTGTGATTCTTGCAGAGGAATAATTTTATCGCGTGTTGACATAGAAGATTAAGAATTTGGATATAGTGATTCTGATCTTGATTGATTTGAATTTATATTTTGAGACTGTGAATGAAATGGATTTGATTTTTGATTATGAGACAGATTATTATTTGATTGGTTGTTTTGAGACAGTGGATTTAGAGAAATTGAATCTTGAGATTCTTGAAACAGTGGATTCTATGGATACAGAGAAATTGATTCTACACTTTGAGATTCTTGATGCAGTGGATTCAGTGGATTTACTTTGTTATCGTTTTTACACCTTAATTTTTGTGCTTTACCTGGCTCCGGGTGTTAGACGGGCCAGGTCTTTCGTAGTTTCCCGAATTTTGATTGGCTCTATATTGCGTCGAATTGTCTTGCCTGCCGTTGTTAAACTGTCTTTTTCTGCATTGGTCTATTGTGTGACCCAGATTTTTGCAATAACGACATGAAATACTACTTTGTACGTTGTTGAATCTCACAGGCTGACTTGTATTGGGACTCGACCTGTAAGTTCTGTTATCCCTTGGCAGTGGTGACAGTAATTGTTTTCAACTTTGGCAGTGGCCAGAAGTTTTTCTTCTTCCATTGCAATATCTAGCGATTCGTCTAAATCACAACACCTGGCGCTTTTCACCAAAGTTTTTAACTGGGGTATCAGCCCATTGCAAAAACTGTTTAGAATCGTTTTGGTGTTAAGACTTCTGATTGCTGTATTAGCAGCATCGTCTCTTGTGCTAGCATTTGCGTTGTTGAGCTCATTAAAAAGGGCGTAAGCTCTTTCTGCGTAAGAACTCACAGGTTCCTTATAAGCCTGTTTGAACTGAAAAACTTCGGTCTTTATAACTTGTACAGATCTTTTCGGAAGTTCTTTATAAGAGCTTCTTTAACTTCATCCCAGGCATTATAATTGTTATATTTGATAATAACGTCATATGCCCGGCTTGTTCATTTTGATTTAACAATATCAAGAAGTTCAGCCTTTACCGTTGACTCGGGTGCAGTGGAGGTTTTGTTTGATTGTAGGTCTACTAATTGAATAAACCTATCCAAATCCTTCGCACTTCCATTAAACTCAGGTATGAGTTTTATGGCTTGGGGAACTTTGAAAGTCATTACTTTCCTGTTTGGTGAGTGAAAGAGGAAATCGGATTTAGTCCCAATCGGAGTTAGAGGCAGGAAGATCACTTTCTGATGATCTGCGGGGACGCCGGATTTTTCGAGTTCTAAGTGAACTGTTTAAATTCAATTCAGACATATATGTTTGAACAAATTTAAGAAATTGTGTAAGATTTGTATGGACCAACAATAAGGATGGGAGTGTATGAATTATTAACCAAAAGAAAAACTGGTTACATCAAAAGAAATATATAAATATATGTATATGTAGGTATGTCAAAGAACAAATTTAGAATATTAATATTGTATAACTTATTTTGTATTATTTCTTACAATGACATTGTTGATGTGCTGATATTGATGTTGAAAATGTCGATTATGATGTTGAGGATAATGTTTATAATGGTGTTGATTATGACGTTGATGCTGGTGTTGATTGCCTCAGCGTGGCAATTTCTTCCTTCCTTCTTTCGACCACAGGAATTCGCTTACCTCTGTGAGATATTATTCACTTTTTTTTTTGTAAATTGATTTTTTTTTTTTTTTTTTTTTTTTTACCTCTCACTCACTATTTTTTTTTTTTTTCTTAAGATTGCTACTGTCTTCTCTTTTCTTTGATTTGATTTACTTGAATTTTTTTTTTTTAAATTTTGAATTTAATGTAATTTTTCAGGATTTAAATCAGATGCTTTGATTTTAATATCCCACCGCTGCCACCAATGTTGTGTTCCAACGAGAACACAAGAAAACAACTTATTTGCTTTAAGTTCAAAATGAGAGTGACTTCAATTCTACTCTTCATTTTCTACGCTTCCTATGCTATTGCCTTAATCGTCACCACTTCCAGGTCAACCACGCATTCTGTTTCCATTTCGCTGTCCAATTATGCAACATATGTCGCACTTGACATAGTTGCACTACGATGGGTCAGTAATCAGTATTGCTTTTGCTTGCAATATGATCCTGTATCGTATTACTGTGTTGGATTGTTATGGTTCACATAGTTCGATTGCTGTTTCTATTGTTTACCATTGTATAATGATGCATAACACATGCGGAACACTTGGTCGTAATCGAACTATGCCAAAGCGATTCGTGGGAGTTGAGTTGATTTCTGTGTGGCCTCTGGTTTTAGGGCACAACACTCCTCCCCCCTTGAAATACGAAAGGCGTACGAGGCAACGAGTGAGATCTTTTGGCGTAAGGTGCGCAAGAGAATGACGAATAGATGATCATCACAAAATTTTTTTTTATTATTATACATTTATACATTTTTTTTTTCATTTATATATATTCATAAGTAGGCACACGGTTTATTCAATTGCCTTACTCTTATTACATTGTGACTGACTTTATTTTTGAATGATAAACATTATATCTATCTCTCATAAATATGTATCCAATTTGGTTTGATTAATATTAATATTTTTTTTTTTTTTGAAAATAATATGACTAGATTAGGTAGGTATCGTTTTTTCTGTTTCTGTTTTCGTTTTTGTTTATTATACTTGCGTTGTTTCTTCAACGTCAGGTGTTACATTTATTTCGGAATCAGAATTGTTTTTGTTTTCTGTTGACTTATTATTTATTGTTCACTTTATTTTAAAATTTTTTTTTTAAATATAACATAATATAAGGCTACAATTACACAAAGAATAAAAATGATAGAAACGGAAATGTGAGCATGTTCGCGTGTGACATTGAATAACAAATTATTTTTATTTATCAAATCTTTTATATTAATGCTATAATTATCTAAATCCAGTTTTTCTATATGGGTGGTATGAGGTGAAATTTGGGATAAATTGGTTGGAATTATTATGTTCTCGGGTATGGTTGGTTCGTCTAAAAAGTATGAAATAGGAGTTTTGTTGTGTATGGTATTTGACGCCTGGAGGTAAACTTCTTTTGCTATTGCTTTACAAAATGGGTCTACACTGAGAATTCCACTGTCAGATATTAAGATGGTTTTATGATTTTACTGAAAATGAGAACACCACCGATATTGTATGAGTGTTTAAGTTTTATACTTATGTATGGTGGTTTTCTAAATTAAGTTTGAGTGTGTTTAAATTGTTGTGTGTGTTGTGTTTCTTTGGTTATAGTGTTTGATGAGGTTATTGTGGACAACTTTTTCATTTCTGCCTACTTTTATTCTTGAGTTTTCTGGGGACTATACTTAAGTTATTTCGTATGGTCCTTCAAAAATTGGGGCTAATTTTTTATTAGATCGATTTTTGATTTCCACTTATACTTTGTCACCGACTTTATAACTCGTCTGACTAGAATTTTTATCGTAGTAGGCTTAAGATTTGTCTTTTGCCTTTATTTGGTTACTGCGAATTAACTCATAACCAATTTGAATTTTTTCTTTCATTTCTGAGACATAATCATCATAGTTGTACGTTGCTTGTACGCTTCTATTCAGCGTGGAAGGGATTGGTGCTTCAAAGCCGAAAAGAACTTCGAATGGACTGTAATTCGTGCTGGAATGTGGAGTTGTGTTGTTGCAGAATATGGCATACTCCAGATAATTATCCCAATTCGACTGATCTTTGCTTGCATAGTTTCCGAGTTAATCACCTAATGTCCTATGTGACCTTTCGAGGGCACCGTTTGATTGTGGATGGTACGGACTAGTTTGGGTTTTATTGATTTTTGAAATTTTGCAAACATTTTTAAATAATTCGCTAGTAAAGTTTGTCCCTTGATCTGTGAGAATAGTTTGAGGAATCCCATAAGTACAAATTATTTTCTTAACAAGTGTTTCGGCCACAGTTCTTGCTTCTTGATTGGGTATAGCTATGGCTTGTGCAAATTTTGTTAGATCGTCTTGGAATGTCAGTATGTACTTGTTTGCATTTTCTGTTATAGGCAGTGGTCCCACTATATTGAGAGCTATTCTTTCGAATGGAGTTTTTGCTGTTGTTGTAATGACCATTGGTAGTTTCTTACGTGCATACAACTTATTCTTTTCGCAAAGTTCACATGACGCAATGTAATTCTTTATATCTTCATACATATTTTTCCATTTGTATGACTTTTGTATGCGTTTGAGTGTACGTTTGACTCCTTGATGACCGCCTTAAGGTGTGGCTTGAAATTCATGTAAAATTTTCTTAATCACCTCTGGACTAGCGACTTCGACAATGTTGTGACTTACATCTTGTTGTTGATTTGGCGAGTTTTTGCTATGACTGCCTGTTATCACATTGACTTCAGCTGTTTTCATACGGGAGATAGTGCCTGCGTTTGTGTTCAAACGACCTGCTTTATTAGAGACGGTAAAATCATATTCTTCAAGTTTAATACGCCAGCGCATTATTCTCGAGGAAGGGTCCTTAAGGTTAAACATCCACACAAGTGGTTTGTGATCAATAAAAACTTCAAAGTGTCGAGCTAAAGCTTCTTTCTCTATAGTAGAATAGTTTTTTTTCTGATTTATTTAATATTCTTCTGGCACATTCTATAGGTAAATCGTTTTCGTCGGTATCTTTCAGTGACAATACTGCACATACAGCTTCATTGCTGGCATCAGTTGTGATATAAAAAGTTTTTTCAAAGTTTGGATATTGTAGGATAGGGGGTTCGATAATTGCTTGTTTTAATAGTGTGAATGATTCATCGCAAAATGCATCCCATTTAAAGACTACATCTTTGCGCAGGAGTTTGTTTAGGGGGTTAGCTATTTTAGAAAAGTTTTGTATAAACTTTCTGTAGTATCCTGCTAAACCAAGAAAGAATTTAATATCTTTCTGGTTTTTTGGAGCCTTAATGTTTTGTACTGCGGAGATTTTTTCTGGGTCTGGCTTTACACCTGATTCAGAAATGACATGTCCTAAATACATGGCTTCTTTTTCTAAGACTTTGCATTTGTCTAACTGCATCTTCAGATTGTACTTATCTACAGCTTGAAATACCTCAACTAATTTTTTGTTGTGATCATCCAGGTTCTTCCCGTATATCATTATATCATCTAGATAGACTTAACATTTTATACCTTGTAGCCCTGTAAGGACTTTATTCATCAAACGCTGAAAAGTAGGAGGAGCATTACGTTAACCGAATGGCATTCTGTTGAACTCGAAATATCCATTTGGTGTGCGGAATGCTGTTCTTTCTTTTTCTTCCTATAAACGGTGCCATGACATTTGGCCATGCGTCATATGGCCAAACCCCAAAATATGGCCATATGACACATTGTGCAAGTGTCAAATGGCCATATTCGAAAACATGGAGGAGCATTACGTAAACCGAATGGCATTCTGTTGAACTCGAAATGTCCATTTGGTGTGCGGAATGCTGTTCTTTCTTTTTCTTCCTATAAACGGTGCCATGACATTTGGCCATGCGTCATATGGCCAAACCCCAAAATATGGCCATATGACACATTGTGCAAGTGTCAAATGGCCATATTCGAAAACATGGCCATTTGACGCTTTTTCAAAGTGTCATATGGCAATATTTTTTTGTGACTTTTGGGTCAAAACTCAATAAATAAATTGTTGAGCTTTGGTCCACCCTGATGTGCCAAATGGAAATTTATGTAAATTATTTTATAAAACACTCTTTAACAACAAAATTAAATTTTTTCAAAACAACTTTTTGAAAACGTATACAAGAATTTTTTTTAAAAAAATTCGCGCGAATTTATTAAAAATACTTGTATACGTTTTCAAAAAATAGTTTTGAAAAGTTTTAATTTTGTTTTTTAAATTTTGTGTTGAGTAATTTTAAAAATGTTAAGGGGAATATCTTAAAAACTAAACTAAAATTTTTCAAAACACCTTTTTGAAAACCTTTACAAGTTTTTTGTTTAAATTCACGCGTACTTCTGGCAAAAGAATTATTTGAAAGGGACATATAGCCATATGACACTTTGTAAAAGCGCCAAATGGCCAAATGTTGAAATATGGCCATTTGACGCTTTCACAATGTGTCATTCATCATTATTTGTTATATTATTTTCTTTAAAAAAAAGAATCAAAACAATTAAAACTCGGCCATCACAATCACAGTTCACACATAAATACATATTTCCTTCCTGAACCTATTCGCAAAAATTTGTTTTCATAAAAAAGAAACTACCCTCATGTGTCAAAATATATTTAAGTTGGCTTTGCGTAGCCTTTAAACGCGGTGAATGGCGTTTAAGTTAAGAGGGGTTTAAGTTACGTTGCTTTAATGTGAAAATTAACTATAGATACCTATTTCACACTTAAGTGATATTTAGAGGAAGCATTTAAAATGTCTTTATAGATTCGGCTGAGTATCTTTAGAGGTTATATTAATTTCGTTTTGAAACTAGATGCATTATTTGAACAGCCTATAGGAGCAACAGGTTTTGATTTTTCTTTATGATTTTGTATATTTTTAGGAGTTTGTGGATGGGTGTCATAAAAGTTATTTAAATCAGAGCTCAATGGTTCGTTTAGGAAATCTTAAAAATTATTTATCTGCGCGGTACTTCTATTTTGCCGGTTATTTTGGTTAAGTATGATATTTGATTTTCTTGTATAATCTTTGTCGTATTTAGGTTTAGGGGGAACATTACCCTTTTTTTTGTTAAAATTTGGCAACTCCACGTCTTTGTTTCTAAATGGATTGGAATATGTGGATATTTTTTGTTTAGCATTTTCTTGAGTTGATTTTAGGTTTGGAATAGAAGATTTAGGAATTTGAGACTGATTTTGTGATTTTTGCAGAGGAATAATTTTATCGCGTGTTGACATAGAAGATTTAGAATTTGGATATAGTGATTCTGATCTTGATTGATTTGAATTTATATTTTGAGACTGTGAATGAAATGGATTTGATTTTTGGTTATGAGACAGATTATTATTTGATTGGTTGTTTTGAGACAGTGGATTTAGAGAAATTGAATCTTGAGATTCTTGAAACAGTGGATTCTATGGATACAGAGAAATTGATTCTACACTTTGAGATTCTTGATGCAGTGGATTCAGTGGATTTACTTTGTTATCGTTTTTACACCTTAATTTATGGGCTTTACCTGGCTCCGGGTGTTGGATGGGCCAGGTCTTGCGTAGTTTCCCGAATTTCGATTGGCTCTATATTGCGTCGAATTGTCTTGCCTGCCGTTGTTAAACTGTCTTTTTCTGCATTGGTCTATTGTGTGACCCAGATTTTTGCAATAACGACATGAAATACTACTTTGTACGTTGTTGAATCTCACAGGCTGAATTGTATTGGGACTCGACCTGTAAGTTCTGTTATCCCTTGGCTGAAGACGACCCTCTGTTGTATTGTGTGTCTTCGTTCGGCAGTGGTGACAGTATTTGTTTTCAACTTTGGCAGTGGCCAGAAGTTTTTCTTCTTCCATTGCAATATCTAGCGATTCGTCTAAATCACTACACCTGGCGCTTTTCACCAAAGTTTTTAACTGGGGTATCAGTCCATTGCAAAAACTGTTTAGAATCGTTTTGGTGTTAAGACTTCTGATTGCTATATTAGCAGCATCGTCTCTTGTGCTAGCATTTGCGTTGTTGAGCCCATTAAAAAGGGCGTAAGCTCTTTCTGCGTAAGAACTCACAGGTTCCTTATAAGCCTGTTTGAACTGAAAAACTTCGGTCTTTATAACTTGTACAGATCTTTTCGGAAGTTCTTTATAAGAGCTTCTTTAACTTCATCCCAGGCATTATAATTGTTATATTTGATAATAACGTCATATGCCCGGCTTGTTCATTTTGATTTTACAATATCAAGAAGTTCAGCCTTATCCGTTGACTCGGGTGCAGTGGAGGTTTTGTTTGATTGTAGGTCTACTAATTGAATAAACCTATCCAAATCCTTCGCACTTCCATTAAACTCAGGTATGAGTTTTATGGCTTGGGGAACTTTGAAAGTCATTACTTTCCTGTTTGGTGAGTGAAAGAGGAAATCGGATTTAGTCTCAATCGGAGTTAGATGCAGGAAGATCACTTTCTGATGATCTGCGGGGACGCCGGATTTTTCGAGTTCTAAGTGAAATGTTTAAATTCAATTCAGACACATAATGTTTGAACAAATTTAAGAAATTGTGTAAGATTTGTATGGACCAACAATAAGGATGGGAGTGTATGAATTATTAACCAAAAGAAAAACTGGTTACATCAAAAGAAATATATAAATATATGTATATGTAGGTATGTCAAAGAACAAATTTAGAATATTAATATTGTATAACTTATTTTGTATTATTTCTTACAATGACATTGTTGATGTGCTGATATTGATGTTGAAAATGTCGATTATGATGTTGAGGATAATGTTTATAATGGTGTTGATTATGACGTTGATGCTGGTGTTGATTGCCTCAGCGTGGCAATTTCTTCCTTCCTTCTTTCGACCACAGGAATTCGCTTACCTCTGTGAGATATTATTCACTTTTTTTTTTTTGTAAATTGATTTTTTTTTTTTTTTTTTTAAATTGATTTTTGTTTTTTTGTTTTTTTTTTTTTTTACCTCTCACTCACTATTTTTTTTTTTTCTTAAGATTGCTACTGTCTTCTCTTTTCTTTGATTTGATTTACTTGAATTTTTTTTTTTAAATTTTGAATTTAATGTAATTTTTCAGGATTTAAATCAGATGCTTTGATTTTAATATCCCACCGCTGCCACCAATGTTGTGTTCCAACGAGAACACAAGAAAACAACTTATTTGCTTTAAGTTCAAAATGAAAGTGACTTCAATTCTACTCTTCATTTTCTACGCTTCCTATGCTATTGCCTTAATCGTCACCACATCCAGGTTAACCACGCATTCTGTTTCCATTTCGCTGTCCAATTATGCAACATATGTCGCACTTGACATAGTTGCACTACGATGGGTCAGTAATCAGTATTGCTTTTGCTTGCAATATGATCCTGTATCGTATTACTGTGTTGGATTGTTATGGTTCACATAGTTCGATTGCCGTTTCTATTGTTTACCATTGTATAATGATGCATAACACATGCGGAACACTTGGTCGTAATCGAACTATGCCAAAGCGATTCGTGGGAGTTGAGTTGAGTTCCGTGTGGCCTCTGGATTTAGGGCACAACACTCCTCCCCCCTTAAAATACGAAAGGCGTACGAGGCAAGGAGTGAGATCTTTCGGCTTAAGGTGCGCAAGAGAATGACGAATAGATGATCATCACAATATTTTTTTTTGTTTATTATACATTTATAAATTTTTTTTTTTTTTTTCATAATTATATAAACATAAGTAGGCACACGGTTTAATCAATTGCCTTACTGTTATAACATTGTGAATGACTTTATTTTTGAATAATAAACATTATATCTATCTCTCATAAATATGTATACAATTTGGTTTGATTAATATTACTATTTTTTTTTTTTTTAAATAATATGATTAGATTAGGTATCGTTTTTTCTGTTTCTGTTTATGTTTTCGTTTTTGTTTATTATACTTGCGTTGTTTCTTCAACGTCAGGTGTTACATTTATTTCGGAATCAGAATTGTTTGTGTTTTCTGTTGACTTATTATTTATTGTACACTTTGGTTTAATAATTTTTTTTTAAATATAACATAATATAAGGCTACAATTACACAAAGAATAAAAATGATAGAAACGGAAATGTGAGCATGTTCACGTGTGACATTGAACAACAAATTATTTTTCTTTATCAAATCTTTTATATTAATGCTATAATTATCTAAATCCAGTTTTTCTATTTGGGTATGAGGTGAAATTTGGGATAAATTGGTTGGAATTATTATGTTCTCGGGTATGGTTGGTTCGTCTAAAAAGTATGAAATAGGAGTTTTGTTGTATATGGTATTTGATGCCTGGAGGTAAACTTCTTTTGCTATTGCTTTACAAAATGGGTCTACACTGAGAATTCCACTGTCAGATATTAAGATGGTTTTATGATTTTACTGAAAATGAGAACCGATATTGTATGAGTGTTTAAGTTTTATACTTATGTATGGTGGGTTTCTAAATTAAGTTTGAGTGTGTTTAAATTGTTGTGTGTGTTGTGTTTCTTTGGTTATAGTGTTTGATGAGGTTATTGTGGACGACTTTTTCATTTCTGCCTTCAATACTTCAGTTATTTCGTATGGTCCTTCAAAAATTGGGGATAATTTTTTATTAGATCGATTTTTGATTTCCACTTATACTTTGTCACCGACTTTATAACTCGTCTGACTAGAATTTTTATCGTAGTAGGCTTAAGATTTCTCTTTAGCCTTTATTTGGTTACTGCGAATTAACTCATAACCAATTTGCATTTTTTCTTTCATTTCTGAGACATAATCATCATAGTTGTACGTTGCTTGTACGCTTCTATTCAGCGTGGAAGGGATTGGTGCTTCAAAGCCGAAAAGAACATCGAATGGACTGTAATTCGTGCTGGAATGTGGGGTTGTGTTGTTGCAGAATATGGCATACTCCAGATAATTATCCCAATTCGACTGATCTTTGCTTGCATAGTTTCTGAGTTAATCACCTAATGTCCTATGTGACCTTTCGAGGGCACCGTTTGATTGTGGATGGTACGGACTAGTTTGGGTTTTATTGATTTTTGAAATTTTGCAAAATTTTTTAAATAATTCGCTAGTAAAGTTTGTCCCTTGATCTGTGAGAATAGTTTGAGGAATCCCATAAGTACAAATTATGTTCTTAACAAGTGTTTTGGCCACAGTTCTTGCTTCTTGATTGGGTATAGCTATGGCTTGTGCAAATTTTGTTAGATCGTATTGGAATGTCAGTATGTACTTGTTTGCATTTTCTGTTATAGGCAGTGGTCCCACTATATTGAGAGCTATTCTTTCGAATGGAGTTTTTGCTGTTGTTGTAATGACCATTGGTAGTTTCTTACGTGCATACAACTTATTCTTTTCGCAAAGTTCACATGACGCAATGTAATTCTTTATATCTTCAAACATATTTTTCCATTTGTATGACTTTTTTATGCGTTTGAGTGTACGTTTGACTCCTTGATGACCGCCTTAAGGTGTGGCTTGAAATTCATGTAAAATTTTCTTAATCACCTCTGGACTAGAGACTTCGACAATGTTGTGACTTACATCTTGTTGTTGATTTGGCGAGTTTTTGCTATGACTGCCTGTTATCACATTGACTTCAGCTGTTTTCATACGGGAGATAGTGTCTGCGTTTGTGTTCAAACGACCTGCTTTATTAGAGACGGTCAAATCATATTCTTCAAGTTTAATACGCCAGCGCATTATTCTCGAGGAAGGGTCCTTAAGGTTAAACATCCACACAAGTGGTTTGTGATCAATAAAAACTTCAAAGTGTCCAGCTAAAGCTTCTTTCTCTATGGTAGAATAGTTTTTTTCTGATTTATTTAATATTCTTCTGGCACATTCTATAGGTAAATCGTTTTCGTTGGTATCTTTCAGTGACAATACTGCACATACAGCTTCATTGCTGGCATCAGTTGTGATATAAAAAGTTTTTCAAAGTTTGGATAATGTAGGATAGGGAGTTCGATAATTGCTTGTTTTAATAGTGTGAATGATTCATCGCAAAATGCATCCCATTTAAAGACTACATCTTTGCGCAGGAGTTTGTTTAGGGGGTTAGCTATTTTAGAAAAGTTTTGTATAAACTTTCTGTAGTATCCTGCTTAACCAAGAAAGAATTTAATATCTTTCTGGTTTTTTGGAGCCTTAATGTTTTGTACTGCGGAGATTTTTTCTGGGTCTGGTTTTACACCTGATTTAGAAATGACATGTCCTAAATACATGACTTCTTTTTCTAAGACTTTGCATTTGTCTAACTGCATCTTCAGATTGTACTTATCTACAGCTTGAAATACCTCAACTAATTTTTTGTTGTGATCATCCGGGTTCTTCCCGTATATCATTATATCATCTAGATAGACTTAACATTTTATACCTCGTAGCCCTGTAAGGACTTTATTCATCAAACGCTGAAAAGTAGGAGGAGCATTACGTAAACCGAATGGCATTCTGTTGAACTCGAAATGTCCATTTGGTGTGCGGAATGCTGTTCTTTCTTTTTCTTCCCATAAACGGTGCCATGACATTTGGCCATGCGTCATATGGCCAAATCCCAAAATATGGCCATATGACACATTGTGCAAGTGTCAAATGGCCATATTCGAAAACATGGCCATTTGACGCTTTTTCAAAGTGTCATATGGCAATATTTTTTTGTGACTTTTGGGTCAAAACTCAATAAATAAATTGTTGAGCTTTGGCCCACCCTGATGTGCCAAATGGAAATTTATGTAAATTATTTTATAAAACACTCTTTAACAACAAAATTAAATTTTTTCAAAACAACTTTTTGAAAACGTATACAAGTACTTGTAGGTATACGTTTTCAAAAATTTATTTTGAAAGATTTTAATTTTGTTTTTAAAGGTAGTCTTCTTAACATATTAAAAATTACTTAACATAAAATTTAAATAACAAAATTAAAATTTTTCAAAACAACTTTTTGAAAACGTATACAAGAATTTTTTTTTTAAAAAATTCGCGCGAATTTATTAAAAATACTTGTATACGTTTTCAAAAAATAGTTTTGAAAAGTTTTAATTTTGTTTTTTAAATTTTGTGTTGAGTAATTTTAAAAATGTTAAGGGGAATATCTTAAAAACTAAACTAAAATTTTTCAAAACACCTTTTTGAAAACGTTTACAAGTTTTTTGTTTAAATTCACGCGTACTTCTGGCAAAAGAATTATTTGAAAGGGACATATGGCCATAATGGCCATATGACACTTTGTAAAAGCGACAAATGGCCAAATGTTGAAATATGGCCATTTGACGCTTCCACAATGTGTCACGTGGCCATATTTCAAAATATGGCCATATGACACATGGCCAAATGACTCATTGTGAAAGTGTCAAATGGCCATATTCTAGCATATGGTCATTTGTCGCTTTTTCAAAGTGTCATATGGCCATATTTGTTTGTGACTTTTTGCCATATGGTCTACTGACACTTTTTAAAAGCGTCATATGGCCATATGATCAAATATGGCCAAATGACACATTGTGATAGTGTCATATGGCCATATTATGTTTTGATCTAAAAATATGCTAGATTTCCTAATATTTTCAATAAAAATAACTGGAGTTTACCGTTACTACTGAGAAACCCGTTGATGATTACATATTCATGGAATATTTGCAAGCCTTTTATTCATTAAAAAATTAGTGTCAAGCGCAGCGTGTGGTCTTAATTATGTCGAACTTCGGTGAAGTTTACAGCTTTGAGTTTTGTGAAGGTTTAAAGAAAGGAAGTAATTTGATTTATGTTCCAGATATTAAACACCTATATCGAATTAAATATAACAAAAATTGTAAGGCTAGTGCTGCTATAGATTTTAACAATCAAAATCTGGTTCGCATACCTAAATCAAGTGCCGCGCATAATCATTTGGACAGTGAGGAATTAAAAAACAAAATGAACCTTATTAATAAAATTAAGACGGGATGTGCAAAAGTCTCACTTAAAAGAAATGGAATTCGAGAAGTGTTTGATGATGTAAACGCAAGCGTCAGTGAAAACCCACCTCAGGTAAGAAATTCTTTTCTTTTAAAATGTTCACTTGCTATGATATGTAACTAAACATTTGTGGAAAATAACTTATAAGGTGAATCTATCCACAAAAATATTTACAAACCTAACGGCTTTACGACGACTTTTAAGCCTTTGTTACACTAAATATTTCATAGTTACAAATTTCCAAAATTTCGTAGTCTCATATTTTTGAAATGGTTTGTTTATATAAGGTCCAGTTTGCAAAGCTACGGAGACAGCTGATTAGGATAAGGAACCAATCATTTCCAAAAACACCGGTCAAAGCTAGTGAAGTTTTAGATTTGTTCAAAACTAAAACTGTGATGGACAGTTTTGGAATGTCCCGGTATGAAAGCAAACCATTTTATCAGAGTACTGTTGTGGAAGAAAATTTCGCCTATACGGTGTTTCTATCACCAACGATAGCATCTGGAGTTCAGAGCTTGCCTCAAAGTTCAAGAAAAAACTATCTATTAGATGCTACTTTTAGTGTTGTTCCTTCTTCCAGCTACAAGCAATTGTTAATTGTGCATTTTGCACATGATAATCACGTAAGTTAAACGATGAGGTTTTCTAACATGTAGTTTGTTTTTGAAATTAAATGTGACACATAATTTTTTAAATAAAAATGTTACATTAGAATTTCATTTGAAAATAATTTTAATCGTAACATTTTTATTGATGAAAACATTTTTTTTTGTTGTGAAATTTAAGTTAAACTTATAGAAAAAATTATCAATTTGCAAGAATAGATTTTGATTTTTTTACTCGAGTTAAAATTTAAACTTTTCACACCACATATTTGATTTTTTCTTTGATACAAATTTTTGCACTCGCTACGCTTTGCGCGAATGACGATTATTTTTTTATTTTAAATTTTGACTCGAGTAAAAAAATCAAAATCTATTCTTGCAAATTGATAATTTTTTCTATAAGTTTTACTTATTTAAAAAAAAAACATGATGTCTTAATTCTAGGTTTATCCTTTCATCTATGTGCTTATGAGTAATAAACCAGAACAATCATACATCCACTTGTTTAAATATATTGATGCAAATCTGTTTATGTTCAAACCTGATTCATTTGTAACGGATTATGAGAAAGCTTTAAGAAACGGTCTTCAAAATGTCTTTCAAGGAGCTCCGTTCAGACTTGTTGGTTCCATCAAGCTCTGCGAAGAAAAGCAGCAAAAATACCAAAGTTTGTGACCACTTTGCATCAGAATAAGGAAACGAATCGGTTATTTCGAAAATTTTTGGTACTTCCTTTAATGAGGTATCGGGACATTCAATTAGCTTTTGAAATTTTGTATTCAGAAGCAAATGGACTGCAGTTCCGAAAAAATGGAGAATGCATTTTTAAAGAGTTTTTGATTTATTTCAAAAGACAATGGATGGATAAGGTATTTCTATTATAATTGACGCATTTCAAAATACATAGCCTCATATAATAACGTTATTATTTTAGGAAACTCCATCAGCCTTTTCGGTATTTCGTCACCTGATGAGAACAACAAGTGCACTTGAGGGCTACAATAGTCGGTTAAATGGAAAACTGGCGAAACATGGAAATTTTTTCAAGTTCCTTGAAGTTTTGCTTGACGAGGTTAGGATTAAGTCAAGGGACTTTGTTATGTCCTTAGATGGAACGTTTGACATCTTTCAGCCTCCAAAAAAAAGATTCAAGGACAAAATTGAATTAGCCTTAAAAAAAACTGGACAAAAAAATTATTTCGATTAACGATTTTTTAAATAAAATGAGAAATTCGAACAATAATCTTCTTACTGAAGAAGCAACAAAGCTAAACCAATCCTGGGCAATAGATACTGATGATGAATGTGATGCAGATTGTTTCCAAGGAAAGACCTTAGAAGCAGATGAAACCCCTGTTTTATGTGTTATCTGCTGCGAAAATCTGCGAACAATTCTCCTTCAGCCTTGTAACCACTTTAAATTATGTTTAGAATGTTTTACAAAGCTGTCGGAGAACTATGTGAAGAACAATAACGCTATTCTTTGCCCTATTTGCAGAAGAATAGTGGAAAGCAGCACAACCGTTTATTGCTGAAAAACAAAAATAATATAAGTTTGACTATATTATACTACTAATAAACTTTAATTATTTTCATTTCATGAATGATTTATTTTTTTTTTTTTTTTGTTGTTGTTGTTAAAATAGTTTTTTTTTATGTTTGAAAATGTTTGAAATCATTATTATGTGTTGAATAAAGACTTAGTTATTTAATTCATCCTTTTTTTCTTAAAAAATATAATTTTCCAGGTTGTTCTGGCAGGTAAAAAAAAATAATTTGAAAGTGACATTTGGCCATAATGGCCATTTGACACTTTGAAAAAGCGACAAATGACCATATGCTCGAATATGGCCATTTGACACTTTCACAATGTGTAATATGGCCATATTCCTATATATGGCCAAATGACACATGCTCAAATGTCACGGCACCGGTGCCGTGACATTTGGCCATGTGTCATATGGCCATATTTCAAAATATGGCAATATGACTCATTGTGAAAGTGTCAAATGGCCATATTCTAGCATATGGTCATTTGTCGCTTTTTCAAAGTGTCATTTGGCCATATTTGTTTGTGACTTTTTGCCATATGGTCTACTGACACTTTTTAAAAGCGTCATATGGCCATATGATCAAATATGGCCAAATGACACATTGTGATAGTGTCATATGGCCATATTATGTTTTGATCTAAACGCTAGATTTCCTAATATTTTCAATAAAAATAACTGAAGTTTACCGTTACTACTGAGAAACCCGTTGATGATTACATATTCATGGAATATTTGCAAGCCTTTTATTCATTAAAAAATTAGTGTCAAGCGCAGCGTGTGGTCTTAATTATGTCGAACTCCGGTGAAGTTTACAGCTTTGAGTTTTGTGAAGGTTTAAAGAAAGGAAGTAATTTGATTTATGTTCCAGATATTAAACACCTATATCGAATTAAATATAAATCGAAAATGTCTACTTATTATATTTGTCATAACAAAAATTGTAAGGCTAGTGCTGCTGTAGATTTTAACAATCAAAATCTGGTTCGCATACCTAAATCAAGTGCCGCGCATAATCATTTAGACAGTGAGGAATTAAAAAACAAAATGAACTTTATTAATAAAATTAAGACGGGATGTGCAAAAGTCTCACTAAAAAGAAGTGGAATTCGAGAAGTGTTTGATGATGTAAACGCAAGCGTCAGTGAAAACCCACCTCAGGTAAGAAATTCTTTTCTTTTAAAATGTTCACTTGCTATAATATGTAATTACAATTTTGTGGAAAATACCTTATAAGGTGAATCTATCCACAAAAATAATTACAAACCTAACGGCTTTACGACGACTTTTAAGCCTTCGTTACACTAAATATTTCATAGTTACAAAATTCCAAAATTTCGTAGTCTCATATTTTTGAAATGGTTTGTTTATATAAGGTCCAGTTTGGAAAGCTACGGAGACAGCTGATTAGGATAAGGAACCAATCATTTCCAAAAACACCGGTCAAAGCTAGTGAGGATTTAGATTTGTTCAAAACTAAAACTGTGATGGACAGTTTTGCAATGTCCCGGTATGAAAGCAAACCATTTTTTCAGAGTACTGTTGTGGAAGAAAATTTCGCCTATAAGGTGTTTCTATCACCAACGATAGCATCTGGAGTTCAGAGCTTGCCTCAAGGTTCAAGAAAAAACTATCTATTAGATGCTACTTTTAGTGTTGTTCCTTCTTCCGGCTACAAGCAATTGTTAATTGTGCATTTTGCACATGATAATCACGTAAGTTAAACGATGAGGTTTTCTAACATGTAGTTTGTTTTTGAAATTAAATGTGACACATAATTTTTTAAATGAAAAATGTTACATTAGAATTTCATTTAAAAATAATTTTAATCGTAACATTTTTATTGATGAAAACATTTTTTTTTGTTGTGAAATTTAAGTTAAACTTATAGAAAAAATTATCAATTTGCAAGAATGGATTTTGATTTTTTTACTCGAGTCAAAATTTAAATTAAAAAAATAATCGTCATTCGCGCAAAGCGTAGCGAGTGCAAAAATTTGTATCAAAGAAAAAATCAAATATGTGGTGTGAAAATTTTAAATTTTGACTCGAGTAAAAAAATCAAAATCTATTCTTGCAAATTGATAATTTTTTCTATAAGTTTAACTTATTTAAAAAAAAAACATGATGTCTTAATTCTAGGTTTATCCTTTCATCTATGTTATTATGAGTAATAAATCAGAACAAGCATACATCCACTTGTTTAAATATATTGATGCAAATCTGTTTATGTTCAAACCTGATTCATTTGTAACGGATTATGAGAAATTTTTAAGAAACGGTCTTCAAAATGTCTTTCAAGGAGCTACGTTCAGCACTTGTTGGTTCCATTATTGCCAAGCTCTGCGAAGAAAAGCAGCAAAAATACCAAAGTTTGTGACCACTTTGCATCAGAATAAGGAAGCGAATCGGTTATTTCGAAAATGTTTGGTACTTCCTTTAATGAAGTATCGGGACATTCAATTAGCTTTTGAAATTTTGTATTCAGAAGCAAATGGACTGCAGTTCCGAAAAAATGGAGAATGCATTTTTAAAGAGTTTTTGATTTATTTCAAAAGACAATGGATGGATAAGGTATTTCTATTATAATTGACGCATTTCAAAATACATAGCCTCATATAATAACGTTATTATTTTAGGAAACTCCATCAGCCTTTTCGGTATTTCGTCACCTGATGAGAACGACAAGTGCACTTGAGGGCTACAATAGTCGGTTAAATGGAAAACTGGCCAAACATGGAAATTTTTTCAAGTTCCTTGAAGTTTTGCTTGACGAGGATAGGATTAAGTCAAGGGACTTTGTTATGTCCTTAGATGGAACGTTTGACATCTTTCAGCCTCCAAAAAAAAGATTCAAGGACAAAATTGAATTAGCCTTAAAAAAACTGGACAAAAAAATTATTTCGATTAACGATTTTTTAAATAAAATGACAAATTCGAACAATAATCTTCTTACTGAAGAAGCAACAAAGCTAAACCAATCCTGGGCAATAGATACTGATGATGAATGTGATGCAGATTGTTTCCAAGGAAAGACCTTAGAAGCAGATGAAACACCTGTTTTATGTGTTATCTGCTGCGAAAATCTGCGAACAATTCTCCTTCAGCCTTGTAACCACTTTAAATTATGTTTAGAATGTTTTACAAAGCTGTCGGAGAACTATGTGAAGAACAATAACGCTATTCTTTGCCCTATTTGCAGAAGAATAGTGGAAAGCAGCACAACCGTTTATTGCTGAAAAACAAAAATAATATAAGTTTGACTATATTATACTACTAATAAACTTTAATTATTTTCATTTCATGAATGATTTATTTTTTTTTTTTTTTTGTTGTTGTTGTTAAAATAGTTTTTTTTTATGTTTGAAAATGTTTGAAATCATTATTATGTGTTGAATAAAGACTTAGTTATTTAATTCATCCTTTTTTTCTTAAAAAATATAATTTTCCAGGTTGTTCTGGCAGGTAAAAAAAAATAATTTGAAAGTGACATTTGGCCATAATGGCCATTTGACACTTTGAAAAAGCGACAAATGACCATATGCTCGAATATGGCGATTTGACACTTTCACAATGTGTAATATGGCCATATTCCTAAATATGGCCAAATGACACATGCTCAAATGTCACGGCACCGGTGCCGTGACATTTGGCCATGTGTCATATGGCCATATTTCAAAATATGGCAAAATGACTCATTGTGAAAGTGTCAAATGGCCATATTCTAGCATATGGTCATTTGTCGCTTTTTCAAAGTGTCATATGGCCATATTTGCTTGTGACTTTTTGCCATATGGTCTACTGACACTTTTTAAAAGCGTCATATGGCCATATGATCAAATATGGCCAAATGACACATTGTGATAGTGTCATATGGCCATATTATGTTTTGATCTAAAAATATGCTAGATTTCCTAATATTTTCAATAAAAATAACTGGAGTTTACCGTTACTACTGAGAAACCCGTTGATGATTACATATTCATGGAATATTTGCAAGCCTTTTATTTATTAAAAAATTAGTGTCAAGCGCAGCGTGTGGTCTTAATTATGTCGAACTTCGGTGAAGTTTACAGCTTTGAGTTTTGTGAAGGTTTAAAGAAAGGAAGTAATTTGATTTATGTTCCAGATATTAAACACCTATATCGAATTAAATATAACAAAAATTGTAAGGCTAGTGCTTCTATAGATTTTAACAATCAAAATCTGGTTCGCATACCTAAATCAAGTGCCGCGCATAATCATTTGGACAGTGAGGAATTAAAAAACAAAATGAACCTTATTAATAAAATTAAGACGGGATGTGCAAAAGTCTCACTAAAAAGAAATGGAATTCGAGAAGTGTTTGATGATGTAAACGCAAGCGTCAGTGAAAACCCACCTCAGGTAAGAAATTCTTTTCTTTTAAAATGTTCACTTGCTATGATATGTAACTAAACATTTGTGGAAAATAACTTATAAGGTGAATCTATCCACAAAAATATTTACAAACCTAACGGCTTTACGACGACTTTTAAGCCTTTGTTACACTAAATATTTCATAGTTACAAAATTCCAAAATTTCGTAGTCTCATATTTTTGAAATGGTTTGTTTATATAAGGTCCAGTTTGGAAAGCTACGGAGACAGCTGATTAGGATAAGGAACCAATCATTTCCAAAAACACCGGTCAAAGCTAGTGAAGTTTTAGATTTGTTCAAAACTAAAACTGTGATGGACAGTTTTGGAATGTCCCGGTATGAAAGCAAACCATTTTATCAGAGTACTGTTGTGGAAGAAAATTTCGCCTATACGGTGTTTCTATCACCAACGATAGCATCTGGAGTTCAGAGCTTGCCTCAAAGTTCAAGAAAAAACTATCTATTAGATGCTACTTTTAGTGTTGTTCCTTCTTCCAGCTACAAGCAATTGTTAATTGTGCATTTTGCACATGATAATCACGTAAGTTAAACGATGAGGTTTTCTAACATGTAGTTTGTTTTTGAAATTAAATGTGACACATAATTTTTTAAATGAAAAATGTTACATTAGAATTTCATTTAAAAATAATTTTAATCGTAACATTTTTATTGATGAAAACATTTTTTTTTGTTGTGAAATTTAAGTTAAACTTATAGAAAAAATTATCAATTTGCAAGAATGGATTTTGATTTTTTTACTCGAGTCAAAATTTAAATTAAAAAAATAATCGTCATTCGCGCAAAGCGTAGCGAGTGCAAAAATTTGTATCAAAGAAAAAATCAAATATGTGGTGTGAAAATTTTAAATTTTAACTCGAGTAAAAAAATCAAAATCTATTCTTGCAAATTGATAATTTTTTCTATAAGTTTAACTTAAATTTCACAAAAAAAAAAAAATGTTTTCATCAATAAAAATGTTACGATTAAAATTATTTTCAAATGAAATTCTAATGTAACATTTTTATTTAAAAAATTATGTGTCACATTTAATTTCAAAAACAAACTACATGTTAGAAAACCTCATCGTTTAACTTACGTGATTATCATGTGCAAAATGCACAATTAACAATTGCTTGTAGCTGGAAGAAGGAACAACACTAAAAGTAGCATCTAATAGATAGTTTTTTCTTGAACTTTGAGGCAAGCTCTGAACTCCAGATGCTATCGTTGGTGATAGAAACACCGTATAGGCGAAATTTTCTTCCACAACAGTACTCTGATAAAATGGTTTGCTTTCATACCGGGACATTCCAAAACTGTCCATCACAGTTTTAGTTTTGAACAAATCTAAAACTTCACTAGCTTTGACCGGTGTTTTTGGAAATGATTGGTTCCTTATCCTAATCAGCTGTCTCCGTAGCTTTCCAAACTGGACCTTATATAAACAAACCATTTCAAAAATATGAGACTACGAAATTTTGGAATTTTGTAACTATGAAATATTTAGCGTAACAAAGGCTTAAAAGTCGTCGTAAAGCCGTTAGGTTTGTAAATATTTTTGTGGATAGATTCACCTTATAAGTTATTTTCCACAAATGTTTAGTTACATATCATAGCAAGTGAACATTTTAAAAGAAAAGAATTTCTTACCTGAGGTGGGTTTTCACTGACGCTTGCGTTTACATCATCAAACACTTCTCGAATTCCATTTCTTTTTAGTGAGACTTTTGCACATCCCGTCTTAATTTTATTAATAAGGTTCATTTTGTTTTTTAATTCCTCACTGTCCAAATGATTATGCGCGGCACTTGATTTAGGTATGCGAACCAGATTTTGATTGTTAAAATCTAAAGCAGCACTAGCCTTACAATTTTTGTTATATTTAATTCGATATAGGTGTTTAATATCTGGAACATAAATCAAATTACTTCCTTTCTTTAAACCTTCACAAAACTCAAAGCTGTAAACTTCACCGAAGTTCGACATAATTAAGACCACACGCTGCGCTTGACACTAATTTTTTAATAAATAAAAGGCTTGCAAATATTCCATGAATATGTAATCATCAACGGGTTTCTCAGTAGTAACGGTAAACTCCAGTTATTTTTATTGAAAATATTAGGAAATATAGCATATTTTTAGATCAAAACATAATATGGCCATATGACACTATCACAATGTGTCATTTGGCCATATTTGATCATATGGCCATATGACGCTTTTAAAAAGTGTCAGTAGACCATATGGCAAAAAGTCACAAGCAAATATGGCCATATGACACTTTGAAAAAGCGACAAATGACCATATGCTAGAATATGGCCATTTGACACTTTCACAATGAGTCATTTTGCCATATTTTGAAATATGGCCATATGACACATGGCCAAATGTCACGGCACCGGTGCCGTGACATTTGAGCATGTGTCATTTGGCCATATTTAGGAATATGGCCATATTACACATTGTGAAAGTGTCAAATCGCCATATTCGAGCATATGGTCATTTTTCGCTTTTTCAAAGTGTCAAATGGCCATTATGGCCAAATGTCACTTTCAAATTATTTTTTTTTACCTGCCAGAACAACCTGGAAAATTATATTTTTTAAGAAAAAAAGGATGAATTAAATAACTAAGTCTTTATTCAACACATAATAATGATTTCAAACATTTTCAAACATAAAAAAAAAACTTTTTTAACAACAACAACAAAAAAAAAAAAAAAAATAAATCATTCATGAAATGAAAATAATTAAAGTTTATTAGTAGTATAATATAGTCAAACTTATATTATTTTTGTTTTTCAGCAATAAACGGTTGTGCTGCTTTCCACTATTCTTCTGCAAATAGGGCAAAGAATAGCGTTATTGTTCTTCACATAGTTCTCCGACAGCTTTGTAAAACATTCTAAACATAATTTAAAGTGGTTACAAGGCTGAAGGAGAATTGTTCGCAGATTTTCGCAGCAGATAACACATAAAACAGGGGTTTCATCTGCTTCTAAGGTCTTTCCTTGGAAACAATCTGCATCACATTCATCATCAGTATCTATTGCCCAGGATTGGTTTAGCTTTGTTGCTTCTTCAGTAAGAAGATTATTGTTCGAATTTGTCATTTTATTTAAAAAATCGTTAATCGAAATAATTTTTTTGTCCAGTTTTTTTTAAGGCTAATTCAATTTTGTCCTTGAATCTTTTTTTTTGGAGGCTGAAAGATGTCAAACGTTCCATCTAAGGACATAACAAAGTCCCTTGACTTAATCCTATCCTCGTCAAGCAAAACTTCAAGGAACTTGAAAAAATTTCCATGTTTGGCCAGTTTTCCATTTAACCGACTATTGTAGCCCTCAAGTGCACTTGTCGTTCTCATCAGGTGACCAAATACCGAAAAGGCTGATGGAGTTTCCTAAAATAATAACGTTATTATATGAGGCTATGTATTTTGAAATGCGTCAATTATAATAGAAATACCTTATCCATCCATTGTCTTTTGAAATAAATCAAAAACTCTTTAAAAATGCATTCTCCATTTTTTCGGAACTGCAGTCCATTTGCTTCTGAATACAAAATTTCAAAAGCTAATTAAATGTCCCGATACTTCATTAAAGGAAGTACCAAAAATTTTCGAAATAACCGATTCGCTTCCTTATTCTGATGCAAAGTGGTCACAAACTTTGGTATTTTTGCTGCTTTTCTTCACAGAGCTTGGCAATAATGGAACCAACAAGTGCTGAACGTAGCTCCTTTGAAAGACATTTTGAAGACCGTTTCTTAAAGCTTTCTCATAGCCCGTAACAAATGAATCAGGTTTGAACATAAACAGATTTGCATCAATATATTTAAACAAGTGGATGTATGCTTGTTCTGATTTATTACTCATAAGTACATAGATGAAAGGATAAACCTAGAATTAAGACATCATGTTTTTTTTTTAAATAAGTTAAACTTATAGAAAAAATTATCAATTTGCAAGAATAGATTTTGATTTTTTTACTCGAGTCAAAATTTAAAATAAAAAAATAACCGTCATTCGCGCAAAGCGTAGCGAGTGCAAAAATTTGTATCAAAGAAAAAATCAAATATGTCGTGTGAAAATTTTAAATTTTAACTCGAGTAAAAAAATCAAAATCTATTCTTGCAAATTGATAATTTTTTCTATAAGTTTAACTTAAATTTCACAAAAAAAAAAAAATGTTTTCATCAATAAAAATGTTACGATTAAAATTATTTTCAAATGAAATTCTAATGTAACATTTTTATTTAAAAAATTATGTGTCACATTTAATTTCAAAAACAAACTACATGTTAGAAAACCTCATCGTTTAACTTACGTGATTATCATGTGCAAAATGCACAATTAACAATTGCTTGTAGCTGGAAGAAGGAACAACACTAAAAGTAGCATCTAATAGATAGTTTTTTCTTGAACCTTGAGGCAAGCTCTGAACTCCAGATGCTATCGTTGGTGATAGAAACACCGTATAGGCGAAATTTTCTTCCACAACAGTACTCTGATAAAATGGTTTGCTTTCATACCGGGACATTCCAAAACTGTCCATCACAGTTTTAGTTTTGAACAAATCTAAAACTTCACTAGCTTTGACCGGTGTTTTTGGAAATGATTGGTTCCTTATCCTAATCAGCTGTCTCCGTAGCTTTCCAAACTGGACCTTATATAAACAAACCATTTCAAAAATATGAGACTACGAAATTTTGGAATTTCGTAACTATGAAATATTTAGTGTAACAAAGGCTTAAAAGTCGTCGTAAAGCCGTTAGGTTTGTAAATATTTTTGTGGATAGATTCACCTTATAAGGTATTTTCCACAAAATTTTAATTACATATTATAGCAAGTGAACATTTTAAAAGAAAAGAATTTCTTACCTGAGGTGGGTTTTCACTGGCGCTTGCGTTTACATCATCAAACACTTCTCGAATTCCACTTCTTTTTAGTGAGACTTTTGCACATCCCGTCTTAATTTTATTTTTTTTTGTTTTGTTTTTTAATTCCTCACTGTCCAAATGATTATGCGCGGCACTTGATTTAGGTATGCGAACCAGATTTTGATTGTTAAAATCTATAGCAGCACTAGCCTTACAATTTTTGTTATGACAAATATAATAATTAGACATTTTCGATTTATATTTAATTCGATATAGGTGTTTAATATCTGGAACATAAATCAAATTACGGTGCCGTGACATTTGGCCATGTGTCATATGGCCATATTCCAAAATATGGCCATATGTCACATTGCGCAAGTGTCAAATGGCCATATTCGAAAACATGGCAATTTGACGCTTTTTCAAAAGGTCATATGGCCATATTTCTTTGTGACTTTTGGGCATATGGTTTAATGCTCGAATAACCACTTATGTGGGTCAAAACCCAATAAATAAATAGTGGAGCTTTGGCCCACCCTGATGTGCCAAATGGAAATTTTATGTAAATTATATCATAAAACATTATTTAAGAACAAAATTAAAATTTTTCAAAACAACTTTTTGAAAACGTATACAAGTATTTTTCAAAAATTCGCGCGAATTTAATTTAAAATTTAAAATACAAAATTAAAATTTTTCAAAACAACTTTTTGAAAACGTATACAAGTATTTTAAAAGAATTCGCGCGAATTTTTTAAAAATACTTGTATACGTTTTCAAAAACTTGCTTAGAAAAACTTTAATTTTATTTTTTAAATTTTATGTTATGTAATTTTTAAAATTTTAAGGAGATCTTTGAAAACAAAATTAAAATCTTTCAAAATAACTTTTTGAAAACGTATACAAGTATTTTTAAAAAAATTTGTTTTAAAATACTTGTATACGTTTTCAAAAACTTGTTTAGAAAAACTTTAATTTTATTTTTTAAATTTTATGTTATGTAATTTTTAAAATTTTAAGGAGATCTTTGAAAACAAAATTAAAATCTTACAAAATAACTTTTTGAAAACGTATACAAGTATTTTTTAAAAATTCGCGCGAATTTTTTAAAAATACTTGTATACGTTTTCAAAAAGTTGTTTTGAAATACTTTAATTTTGCTTTTTAAATTTTATGTTAAATAATTTTTAAAATATTCAGGAGAATATCTTAAAAACTAAACTAAAAATTTTTGAAAACGCTTACAAGGTTTTTGTAAACACGTTCTTCTGGCAAAAGAATAATTTGAAAGTGACATATGGCCATAATGGCCATATGACACTTTGTAAAAGCGACAAATGGCCAAATCTTGAAATATGGCCATTTGACGCTTTCACAATGTGTTACATGGCCATATTTCAAATTATGGCCATATGACACATGGCCAAATGTCACGGCACCCTTAATGGTGCCGTGACATTTGGCCATGTGTCATATGGCCATATTCCAAAATATGGCCATATGTCACATTGCGCAAGTGTCAAATGGCCATATTCGAAAACATGGCAATTTGACGCTTTTTCAAAAGGTCATATGGCCATATTTCTTTGTGACTTTTGGGCATATGGTTTAATGCTCGAATAACCACTTATGTGGGTCAAAACCCAATAAATAAATAGTGGAGCTTTGGCCCACCCTGATGTGCCAAATGGAAATTTTATGTAAATTATATCATAAAACATTATTTAAGAACAAAATTAAAATTTTTCAAAACAACTTTTTGAAAACGTATACAAGTATTTTTCAAAAATTCGCGCGAATTTAATTTAAAATTTAAAATACAAAATTAAAATTTTTCAAAACAACTTTTTGAAAACGTATACAAGTATTTTAAAAAAATTCGCGCGAATTTTTTAAAAATACTTGTATACGTTTTCAAAAACTTGTTTAGAAAAACTTTAATTTTATTTTTTAAATTTTATGTTATGTAATTTTTAAAATTTTAAGGAGATCTTTGAAAACAAAATTAAAATCTTTCAAAATAACTTTTTGAAAACGTATACAAGTATTTTTAAAAAAATTTGTTTTAAAATACTTGTATACGTTTTCAAAAACTTGTTTAGAAAAACTTTAATTTTATTTTTTAAATTTTATGTTATGTAATTTTTAAAATTTTAAGGAGATCTTTGAAAACAAAATTAAAATCTTACAAAATAACTTTTTGAAAACGTATACAAGTATTTTTTAAAAATTCGCGCGAATTTTTTAAAAATACTTGTATACGTTTTCAAAAAGTTGTTTTGAAATACTTTAATTTTGCTTTTTAAATTTTATGTTAAATAATTTTTAAAATATTCAGGAGAATATCTTAAAAACTAAACTAAAAATTTTTGAAAACGCTTACAAGGTTTTTGTAAACACGTTCTTCTGGCAAAAGAATAATTTGAAAGTGACATATGGCCATAATGGCCATATGACACTTTGTAATAGCGACAAATGGCCAAATCTTGAAATATGGCCATTTGACGCTTTCACAATGTGTTACATAGCCATATTTCAAATTATGGCCATATGACACATGGCCAAATGTCACGGCACCCTTAATGGTGCCGTGACATTTGGCCATGTGTCATATGGCCATATTCCAAAATATGGCCATATGTCACATTGCGCAAGTGTCAAATGGCCATATTCGAAAACATGGCAATTTGACGCTTTTTCAAAAGGTCATATGGCCATATTTCTTTGTGACTTTTGGGCATATGGTTTAATGCTCGAATAACCACTTATGTGGGTCAAAACCCAATAAATAAATAGTGGAGCTTTGGCCCACCCTGATGTGCCAAATGGAAATTTTATGTAAATTATATCATAAAACATTATTTAAGAACAAAATTAAAATTTTTCAAAACAACTTTTTGAAAACGTATACAAGTATTTTTCAAAAATTCGCGCGAATTTAATTTAAAATTTAAAATACAAAATTAAAATTTTTCAAAACAACTTTTTGAAAACGTATACAAGTATTTTAAAAAAATTCGCGCGAATTTTTTAAAAATACTTGTATACGTTTTCAAAAACTTGTTTAGAAAAACTTTAATTTTATTTTTTTAAATTTTATGTTATGTAATTTTTAAAATTTTAAGGAGATCTTTGAAAACAAAATTAAAATCTTTCAAAATAACTTTTTGAAAACGTATACAAGTATTTTTAAAAAAATTTGTTTTAAAATACTTGTATACGTTTTCAAAAACTTGTTTAGAAAAACTTTAATTTTATTTTTTAAATTTTATGTTATGTAATTTTTAAAATTTTAAGGAGATCTTTGAAAACAAAATTAAAATCTTACAAAATAACTTTTTGAAAACGTATACAAGTATTTTTTAAAAATTCGCGCGAATTTTTTAAAAATACTTGTATACGTTTTCAAAAAGTTGTTTTGAAATACTTTAATTTTGCTTTTTAAATTTTATGTTAAATAATTTTTAAAATATTCAGGAGAATATCTTAAAAACTAAACTAAAAATTTTTGAAAACGCTTACAAGGTTTTTGTAAACACGTTCTTCTGGCAAAAGAATAATTTGAAAGTGACATATGGCCATAATGGCCATATGACACTTTGTAAAAGCGACAAATGGCCAAATCTTGAAATATGGCCATTTGACGCTTTCACAATGTGTTACATGGCCATATTTCAAATTATGGCCATATGACACATGGCCAAATGTCACGGCACCCTTAATGGTGCCGTGACATTTGGCCATGTGTCATATGGCCATATTCCAAAATATGGCCATATGTCACATTGCGTAAGTGTCAAATGGCCATATTCGAAAACATGGCAATTTGACGCTTTTTCAAAAGGTCATATGGCCATATTTCTTTGTGACTTTTGGGCATATGGTTTAATGCTCGAATAACCACTTATGTGGGTCAAAACCCAATAAATAAATAGTGGAGCTTTGGCCCACCCTGATGTGCCAAATGGAAATTTTATGTAAATTATATCATAAAACATTATTTAAGAACAAAATTAAAATTTTTCAAAACAACTTTTTGAAAACGTATACAAGTATTTTTCAAAAATTCGCGCGAATTTAATTTAAAATTTAAAATACAAAATTAAAATTTTTCAAAACAACTTTTTGAAAACGTATACAAGTATTTTAAAAAAATTCGCGCGAATTTTTTAAAAATACTTGTATACGTTTTCAAAAACTTGTTTAGAAAAACTTTAATTTTATTTTTTAAATTTAATGTTATGTAATTTTTAAAATTTTAAGGAGATCTTTGAAAACAAAATTAAAATCTTTCAAAATAACTTTTTGAAAACGTATACAAGTATTTTTAAAAAAATTTGTTTTAAAATACTTGTATACGTTTTCAAAATCTTGTTTAGAAAAACTTTAATTTTATTTTTTAAATTTTATGTTATGTAATTTTTAAAATTTTAAGGAGATCTTTGAAAACAAAATTAAAATCTTACAAAATAACTTTTTGAAAACGTATACAAGTATTTTTTAAAAATTCGCGCGAATTTTTTAAAAATACTTGTATACGTTTTCAAAAAGTTGTTTTGAAATACTTTAATTTTGCTTTTTAAAATTTATGTTAAATAATTTTTAAAATATTCAGGAGAATATCTTAAAAACTAAACTAAAAATTTTTGAAAATGCTTACAAGGTTTTTGTAAACACGTTCTTCTGGCAAAAGAATAATTTGAAAGTGACATATGGCCATAATGGCCATATGACACTTTGTAAAAGCGACAAATGGCCAAATCTTGAAATATGGCCATTTGACGCTTTCACAATGTGTTACATGGCCATATTTCAAATTATGGCCATATGACACATGGCCAAATGTCACATTGCGCAAGTGTCAAATGGCCATATTCGAAAACATGGCAATTTGACGCTTTTTCAAAAGGTCATATGGCCATATTTCTTTGTGACTTTTGGGCATATGGTTTAATGCTCGAATAACCACTTATGTGGGTCAAAACCCAATAAATAAATAGTGGAGCTTTGGCCCACCCTGATGTGCCAAATGGAAATTTTATGTAAATTATATCATAAAACATTATTTAAGAACAAAATTAAAATTTTTCAAAACAACTTTTTGAAAACGTATACAAGTATTTTTCAAAAATTCGCGCGAATTTAATTTAAAATTTAAAATACAAATTTAAAATTTTTCAAAACAACTTTTTGAAAACGTATACAAGTATTTTAAAAAAATTCGCGCGAATCAAATGTTTTCGAATATGGCCATTTGACACTTGCGCAATGTGACATTTGGCCATGTGTCATATGGCCATAATTTGAAATATGGCCATGTAACACATTGTGAAAGCGTCAAATGGCCATATTTCAAGATTTGGCCATTTGTCGCTTTTACAAAGTGTCATATGGCCATTATGGCCATATGTCACTTTCAAATTATTCTTTTGCCAGAAGAACGTGTTTACAAAAACCTTGTAAGCATTTTCAAAAATTTTTAGTTTAGTTTTTAAGATATTCTCCTGAATATTTTAAACATTATTTAACATAAATTTTAAAAAGCAAAATTAAAGTTTTTCAAAACAACTTTTTGAAAACGTATACAAGTATTTTTAAAAAATTCATATTGGCCATATTTCAAATTATGGCCATATGACATTTGGCCATGTGTCATATGGCCATATTCCAAAATATGGCCATATGTCACATTGCGCAAGTGTCAAATGGCCATATTCGAAAACATGGCAATTTGACGCTTTTTCAAAAGGTCATATGGCCATATTTCTTTGTGACTTTTGGGCATATGGTTTAATGCTCGAATAACCACTTATGTGGGTCAAAACCCAATAAATAAATAGTGGAGCTTTGGCCCACCCTGATGTGCCAAATGGAAATTTTATGTAAATTATATCATAAAACATTATTTAAGAACAAAATTAAAATTTTTCAAAACAACTTTTTGAAAACGTATACAAGTATTTTTCAAAAATTCGCGCGAATTTAATTTAAAATTTAAAATACAAAATTAAAATTTTTCAAAACAACTTTTTGAAAACGTATACAAGTATTTTAAAAAAATTCGCGCGAATTTTTTAAAAATACTTGTATACGTTTTCAAAAACTTGTTTAGAAAAACTTTAATTTTATTTTTTAAATTTTATGTTATGTAATTTTTAAAATTTTAAGGAGATCTTTGAAAACAAAATTAAAATCTTTCAAAATAACTTTTTGAAAACGTATACAAGTATTTTTAAAAAAATTTGTTTTAAAATACTTGTATACGTTTTCAAAAACTTGTTTAGAAAAACTTTAATTTTATTTTTTAAATTTTATGTTATGTAATTTTTAAAATTTTAAGGAGATCTTTGAAAACAAAATTAAAATCTTACAAAATAACTTTTTGAAAACGTATACAAGTATTTTTTAAAAATTCGCGCGAATTGTCAAATGGCCATATTCGAAAACATGGCAATTTGACGCTTTTTCAAAAGGTCATATGGCCATATTTCTTTGTGACTTTTGGGCATATGGTTTAATGCTCGAATAACCACTTATGTGGGTCAAAACCCAATAAATAAATAGTGGAGCTTTGGCCCACCCTGATGTGCCAAATGGAAATTTTATGTAAATTATATCATAAAACATTATTTAAGAACAAAATTAAAATTTTTCAAAACAACTTTTTGAAAACGTATACAAGTATTTTTCAAAAATTCGCGCGAATTTAATTTAAAATTTAAAATACAAAATTAAAATTTTTCAAAACAACTTTTTGAAAACGCTTTTAAAAATTTAAAATACAAAATTAAAGTTTTTCTAAACAAGTTTTTGAAAACGTATACAAGTATTTTAAAAAAATTCGCGCGAATTTTTTAAAAATACTTGTGTACGTTTTCAAAAACTTGTTTAGAAAAACTTGAATTTTATTTTTTAAATTTTATGTTATGTAATTTTTTAAATTTTAAGGAGATCTTTGAAAACAAAATTAAAATCTTTCAAAATAACTTTTTGAAAACGTATACAAGTATTTTTAAAAAAATTTGTTTTAAAATACTTGTATACGTTTTCAAAAACTTGTTTAGAAAAACTTTAATTTTTTTTTTTAAATTTTATGTTATGTAATTTTTAAAATTTTAAGGAGATCTTTGAAAACAAAATTAAAATCTTACAAAATAACTTTTTGAAAACGTATACAAGTATTTTTTAAAAATTCGCGCGAATTTTTTAAAAATACTTGTATACGTTTTCAAAAAGTTGTTTTGAAATACTTTAATTTTGCTTTTTAAATTTTATGTTAAATAATTTTTAAAATATTCAGGAGAATATCTTAAAAACTAAACTAAAAATTTTTGAAAACGCTTACAAGGTTTTTGTAAACACGTTCTTCTGGCAAAAGAATAATTTGAAAGTGACATATGGCCATAATGGCCATATGACACTTTGTAAAAGCGACAAATGGCCAAATCTTGAAATATGGCCATTTGACGCTTTCACAATGTGTTACATGGCCATATTTCAAATTATGGCCATATGACACATGGCCAAATGTCACGGCACCCTTAATGGTGCCGTGACATTTGGCCATGTGTCATATGGCCATATTCCAAAATATGGCCATATGTCACATTGCGCAAGTGTCAAATGGCCATATTCGAAAACATGGCAATTTGACGCTTTTTCAAAAGGTCATATTGCCATATTTCTTTGTGACTTTTGGGCATATGGTTTCGCGCGAATTTTTTAAAAATACTTGTATACGTTTTCAAAAACTTGTTTAGAAAAACTTTAATTTTATTTTTTAAATTTTATGTTATGTTATTTTTAAAATTTTAAGGAGATCTTTGAAAACAAAATTAAAATCTTTCAAAATAACTTTTTGAAAACGTATACAAGTATTTTTAAAAAAAATTGTTTTAAAATACTTGTATACGTTTTCAAAAACTTGTTTAGAAAAACTTTAATTTTATTTTTTAAATTTTATGTTATGTAATTTTTAAAATTTTAAGGAGATCTTTGAAAACAAAATTAAAATCTTACAAAATAACTTTTTGAAAACGTATACAAGTATTTTTTAAAAATTCGCGCGAATTTTTTAAAAATACTTGTATACGTTTTCAAAAAGTTGTTTTGAAATACTTTAATTTTGCTTTTTAAATTTTATGTTAAATAATTTTTAAAATATTCAGGAGAATATCTTAAAAACTAAACTAAAAATTTTTGAAAACGCTTACAAGGTTTTTGTAAACACGTTCTTCTGGCAAAAGAATATTTTGAAAGTGACATATGGCCATAATGGCCATATGACACTTTGTAAAAGCGAAAAATGGCCAAATCTTGAAATATGGCCATTTGACGCTTTCACAATGTGTTACATGGCCATATTTCAAATTATGGCCATATGACACATGGCCAAATGTCACGGCACCCTTAATGGTGCCGTGACATTTGGCCATGTGTCATATGGCCATATTCCAAAATATGGCCATATGTCACATTGCGCAAGTGTCAAATGGCCATATTCGAAAACATGGCAATTTGACGCTTTTTCAAAAGGTCATATGGCCATATTTCTTTGTGACTTTTGGGCATATGGTTTAATGCTCGAATAACCACTTATGTGGGTCAAAACCCAATAAATAAATAGTGGAGCTTTGGCCCACCCTGATGTGCCAAATGGAAATTTTATGTAAATTATATCATAAAACATTATTTAAGAACAAAATTAAAATTTTTCAAAACAACTTTTTGAAAACGTATACAAGTATTTTAAACAAATTTTTTTAAAAATACTTGTATACGTTTTCAAAAAGTTATTTTGAAAGATTTTAATTTTATTTTTTAAATTTTATGTTATGTAATTTTTAAAATTTTAAGGAGATCTTTTAAAACAAAATTAAAATCTTACAAAATAACTTTTTGAAAACGTATACAAGCATTTTTTAAAAATTCGCGCGAATTTTTTAAAAATACTTGTATACGTTTTCAAAAAGTTGTTTTGAAATACTTTAATTTTGCTTTTTAAATTTTATGTTAAATAATTTTTAAAATATTCAGGAGAATATCTTAAAAACTAAACTAAAAATTTTTGAAAACGCTTAGAAGGTTTTTGTAAACACGTTCTTCTGGCAAAAGAATAATTTGAAAGTGACATATGGCCATAATGGCCATATGACACTTTGTAAAAGCGACAAATGGCCAAATCTTGAAATATGGCCATTTGACGCTTTCACAATGTGTTACATGGCCATATTTCAAATTATGGCCATATGACACATGGCCAAATGTCACGGCACCCTTAATGGTGCCGTGACATTTGGCCATGTGTCATATGGCCATATTCCAAAATATGGCCATATGTCACATTGCGCAAGTGTCAAATGGCCATATTCGAAAACATGGCAATTTGACGCTTTTTCAAAAGGTCATATGGCCATATTTCTTTGTGACTTTTGGGCATATGGTTTAATGCTCGAATAACCACTTATGTGGGTCAAAACCCAATAAATAAATAGTGGAGCTTTGGCCCACCCTGATGTGCCAAATGGAAATTTTATGTAAATTATATCATAAAACATTATTTAAGAACAAAATTAAAATTTTTCAAAACAACTTTTTGAAAACGTATACAAGTATTTTTCAAAAATTCGCGCGAATTTAATTTAAAATTTAAAATACAAAATTAAAATTTTTCAAAACAACTTTTTGAAAACGTATACAAGTATTTTTAAAAAATTCGCGCGAATTTTTTAAAAAAACTTGTATACGTTTTCAAAAACTTGTTTAGAAAAACTTTAATTTTATTTTTTAAATTTTATGTTATGTAATTTTTAAAATTTTAAGGAGATCTTTGAAAACAAAATTAAAATCTTTCAAAATAACTTTTTGAAAACGTATACAAGTATTTTTAAAAAAATTTGTTTTAAAATACTTGTATACGTTTTCAAAAACTTGTTTAGAAAAACTTTAATTTTATTTTTTAAATTTTATGTTATGTAATTTTTAAAATTTTAAGGAGATCTTTGAAAACAAAATTAAAATCTTACAAAATAACTTTTTGAAAACGTATACAAGTATTTTTTAAAAATTCGCGCGAATTTTTTAAAAATACTTGTATACGTTTTCAAAAAGTTGTTTTGAAATACTTTAATTTTGCTTTTTAAATTTTATGTTAAATAATTTTTAAAATATTCAGGAGAATATCTTAAAAACTAAACTAAAAATTTTTGAAAACGCTTACAAGGTTTTTGTAAACACGTTCTTCTGGCAAAAGAATAATTTGAAAGTGACATATGGCCATAATGGCCATATGACACTTTGTAAAAGCGACAAATGGCCAAATCTTGAAATATGGCCATTTGACGCTTTCACAATGTGTTACATGGCCATATTTCAAATTATGGCCATATGACACATGGCCAAATGTCACGGCACCCTTAATGGTGCCGTGACATTTGGCCATGTGTCATATGGCCATATTCCAAAATATGGCCATATGTCACATTGCGCAAGTGTCAAATGGCCATATTCGAAAACATGGCAATTTGACGCTTTTTCAAAAGGTCATATGGCCATATTTCTTTGTGACTTTTGGGCATATGGTTTAATGCTCGAATAACCACTTATGTGGGTCAAAACCCAATAAATAAATAGTGGAGCTTTGGCCCACCCAGATGTGCCAAATGGAAATTTTATGTAAATTAAAATTTTTCAAAACAACTTTTTGAAAACGTATACAAGTATTTTTCAAAAATTCGCGCGAATTTAATTTAAAATTTAAAATACAAAATTAAAATTTTTCAAAACAACTTTTTGAAAACGTATACAAGTATTTTAAAAAAATTCGCGCGAATTTTTTAAAAATACTTGTATACGTTTTCAAAAACTTGTTTAGAAAAACTTTAATTTTATTTTTTAAATTTTATGTTATGTAATTTTTAAAATTTTAAGGAGATCTTTGAAAACAAAATTAAAATCTTTCAAAATAACTTTTTGAAAACGTATACAAGTATTTTTAAAAAAATTTGTTTTAAAATACTTGTATACGTTTTCAAAAACTTGTTTAGAAAAACTTTAATTTTATTTTTTAAATTTTATGTTATGTAATTTTTAAAATTTTAAGGAGATCTTTGAAAACAAAATTAAAATCTTACAAAATAACTTTTTGAAAACGTATACAAGTATTTTTTAAAAATTCGCGCGAATTTTTTAAAAATACTTGTATACGTTTTCAAAAAGTTGTTTTGAAATACTTTAATTTTGCTTTTTAAATTTTATGTTAAATAATTTTTAAAATATTCAGGAGAATATCTTAAAAACTAAACTAAAAATTTTTGAAAACGCTTACAAGGTTTTTGTAAACACGTTCTTCTGGCAAAAGAATAATTTGAAAGTGACATATGGCCATAATGGCCATATGACACTTTGTAAAAGCGACAAATGGCCAAATCTTGAAATATGGCCATTTGACGCTTTCACAATGTGTTACATGGCCATATTTCAAATTATGGCCATATGACACATGGCCAAATGTCACGGCACCCTTAATGGTGCCGTGACATTTGGCCATGTGTCATATGGCCATATTCCAAAATATGGCCATATGTCACATTGCGCAAGTGTCAAATGGCCATATTCGAAAACATGGCAATTTGACGCTTTTTCAAAAGGTCATATGGCCATATTTCTTTGTGACTTTTGGGCAAATGGTTTAATGCTCGAATAACCACTTATGTGGGTCAAAAACCAATAAATAAATAGTGGAGCTTTGGCCCACCCTGATGTGCCAAATGGAAATTTTATGTAAATTATATCATAAAACATTATTTAAGAACAAAATTAAAATTTTTCAAAACAACTTTTTGAAAACGTATACAAGTATTTTAAAACAAATTTTTTTAAAAATACTTGTATACGTTTTCAAAAAGTTATTTTGAAAGATTTTAATTTTATTTTTTAAATTTTATGTTATGTAATTTTTAAAATTTTAAGGAGATCTTTTAAAACAAAATTAAAATCTTACAAAATAACTTTTTGAAAACGTATACAAGCATTTTTTAAAAATTCGCGCGAATTTTTTAAAAATACTTGTATACGTTTTCAAAAAGTTGTTTTGAAATACTTTAATTTTGCTTTTTAAATTTTATGTTAAATAATTTTTAAAATATTCAGGAGAATATCTTAAAAACTAAACTAAAAATTTTTGAAAACGCTTAGAAGGTTTTTGTAAACACGTTCTTCTGGCAAAAGAATAATTTGAAAGTGACATATGGCCATAATGGCCATATGACACTTTGTAAAAGCGAAATATGGCCAAATCTTGAAATATGGCCATTTGACGCTTTCACAATGTGTTACATGGCCATATTTCAAATTATGGCCATATGACACATGGCCAAATGTCACGGCACCCTTAATGGTGCCGTGACATTTGGCCATGTGTCATATGGCCATATTCCAAAATATGGCCATATGTCACATTGCGCAAGTGTCAAATGGCCATATTCGAAAACATGGCAATTTGACGCTTTTTCAAAAGGTCATATGGCCATATTTCTTTGTGACTTTTGGGCATATGGTTTAATGCTCGAATAACCACTTATGTGGGTCAAAACCCAATAAATAAATAGTGGAGCTTTGGCCCACCCTGATGTGCCAAATGGAAATTTTATGTAAATTATATCATAAAACATTATTTAAGAACAAAATTAAAATTTTTCAAAACAACTTTTTGAAAACGTATACAAGTATTTTTCAAAAATTCGCGCGAATTTAATTTAAAATTTAAAATACAAAATTAAAATTTTTCAAAACAACTTTTTGAAAACGTATACAAGTATTTTAAAAAAATTCGCGCGAATTTTTTAAAAATACTTGTATACGTTTTCAAAAACTTGTTTAGAAAAACTTTAATTTTATTTTTTAAATTTTATGTTATGTAATTTTTAAAATTTTAAGGAGATCTTTGAAAACAAAATTAAAATCTTACAAAATAACTTTTTGAAAACGTATACAAGTATTTTTTAAAAATTCGCGCGAATTTTTTAAAAATACTTGTATACGTTTTCAAAAAGTTGTTTTGAAATACTTTAATTTTGCTTTTTAAAATTTATGTTAAATAATTTTTAAAATATTCAGGAGAATATCTTAAAAACTAAACTAAAAATTTTTGAAAATGCTTACAAGGTTTTTGTAAACACGTTCTTCTGGCAAAAGAATAATTTGAAAGTGACATATGGCCATAATGACCATATGACACTTTGTAAAAGCGACAAATGGCCAAATCTTGAAATATGGCCATTTGACGCTTTCACAATGTGTTACATGGCCATATTTCAAATTATGGCCATATGACACATGGCCAAATGTCACATTGCGCAAGTGTCAAATGGCCATATTCGAAAACATGGCAATTTGACGCTTTTTCAAAAGGTCATATGGCCATATTTCTTTGTGACTTTTGGGCATATGGTTTAATGCTCGAATAACCACTTATGTGGGTCAAAACCCAATAAATAAATAGTGGAGCTTTGGCCCACCCTGATGTGCCAAATGGAAATTTTATGTAAATTATATCATAAAACATTATTTAAGAACAAAATTAAAATTTTTCAAAACAACTTTTTGAAAACGTATACAAGTATTTTTCAAAAATTCGCGCGAATTTAATTTAAAATTTAAAATACAAATTTAAAATTTTTCAAAACAACTTTTTGAAAACGTATACAAGTATTTTAAAAAAATTCGCGCGAATCAAATGTTTTCGAATATGGCCATTTGACACTTGCGCAATGTGACATTTGGCCATGTGTCATATGGCCATAATTTGAAATATGGCCATGTAACACATTGTGAAAGCGTCAAATGGCCATATTTCAAGATTTGGCCATTTGTCGCTTTTACAAAGTGTCATATGGCCATTATGGCCATATGTCACTTTCAAATTATTCTTTTGCCAGAAGAACGTGTTTACAAAAACCTTGTAAGCATTTTCAAAAATTTTTAGTTTAGTTTTTAAGATATTCTCCTGAATATTTTAAACATTATTTAACATAAATTTTAAAAAGCAAAATTAAAGTTTTTCAAAACAACTTTTTGAAAACGTATACAAGTATTTTTAAAAAATTCATATTGGCCATATTTCAAATTATGGCCATATGACATTTGGCCATGTGTCATATGGCCATATTCCAAAATATGGCCATATGTCACATTGCGCAAGTGTCAAATGGCCATATTCGAAAACATGGCAATTTGACGCTTTTTCAAAAGGTCATATGGCCATATTTCTTTGTGACTTTTGGGCATATGGTTTAATGCTCGAATAACCACTTATGTGGGTCAAAACCCAATAAATAAATAGTGGAGCTTTGGCCCACCCTGATGTGCCAAATGGAAATTTTATGTAAATTATATCATAAAACATTATTTAAGAACAAAATTAAAATTTTTCAAAACAACTTTTTGAAAACGTATACAAGTATTTTTCAAAAATTCGCGCGAATTTAATTTAAAATTTAAAATACAAAATTAAAATTTTTCAAAACAACTTTTTGAAAACGTATACAAGTATTTTAAAAAAATTCGCGCGAATTTTTTAAAAATACTTGTATACGTTTTCAAAAACTTGTTTAGAAAAACTTTAATTTTATTTTTTAAATTTTATGTTATGTAATTTTTAAAATTTTAAGGAGATCTTTGAAAACAAAATTAAAATCTTTCAAAATAACTTTTTGAAAACGTATACAAGTATTTTTAAAAAAATTTGTTTTAAAATACTTGTATACGTTTTCAAAAACTTGTTTAGAAAAACTTTAATTTTATTTTTTAAATTTTATGTTATGTAATTTTTAAAATTTTAAGGAGATCTTTGAAAACAAAATTAAAATCTTACAAAATAACTTTTTGAAAACGTATACAAGTATTTTTTAAAAATTCGCGCGAATTTTTTAAAAATACTTGTATACGTTTTCAAAAAGTTGTTTAGAAAAACTTTAATTTTATTTTTTAAATTTTATGTTATGTAATTTTTAAAATTTTAAGGAGATCTTTGAAAACAAAATTAAAATCTTACAAAATAACTTTTTGAAAACGTATACAAGTATTTTTTAAAAATTCGCGCGAATTTTTTAAAAATACTTGTATACGTTTTCAAAAAGTTGTTTTGAAATACTTTAATTTTGCTTTTTAAATTTTATGTTAAATAATTTTTAAAATATTCAGGAGAATATCTTAAAAACTAAACTAAAAATTTTTGAAAACGCTTACAAGGTTTTTGTAAACACGTTCTTCTGGCAAAAGAATAATTTGAAAGTGACATATGGCCATAATGGCCATATGACACTTTGTAAAAGCGACAAATGGCCAAATCTTGAAATATGGCCATTTGACGCTTTCACAATGTGTTACATGGCCATATTTCAAATTATGGCCATATGACACATGGCCAAATGTCACGGCACCCTTAATGGTGCCGTGACATTTGGCCATGTGTCATATGGCCATATTCCAAAATATGGCCATATGTCACATTGCGCAAGTGTCAAATGGCCATATTCGAAAACATGGCAATTTGACGCTTTTTCAAAAGGTCATATGGCCATATTTCTTTGTGACTTTTGGGCATATGGTTTAATGCTCGAATAACCACTTATGTGGGTCAAAACCCAATAAATAAATAGTGGAGCTTTGGCCCACCCTGATGTGCCAAATGGAAATTTTATGTAAATTATATCATAAAACATTATTTAAGAACAAAATTAAAATTTTTCAAAACAACTTTTTGAAAACGTATACAAGTATTTTTCAAAAATTCGCGCGAATTTAATTTAAAATTTAAAATACAAATTTAAAATTTTTCAAAACAACTTTTTGAAAACGTATACAAGTATTTTAAAAAAATTCGCGCGAATCAAATGTTTTCGAATATGGCCATTTGACACTTGCGCAATGTGACATTTGGCCATGTGTCATATGGCCATAATTTGAAATATGGCCATGTAACACATTGTGAAAGCGTCAAATGGCCATATTTCAAGATTTGGCCATTTGTCGCTTTTACAAAGTGTCATATGGCCATTATGGCCATATGTCACTTTCAAATTATTCTTTTGCCAGAAGAACGTGTTTACAAAAACCTTGTAAGCATTTTCAAAAATTTTTAGTTTAGTTTTTAAGATATTCTCCTGAATATTTTAAACATTATTTAACATAAATTTTAAAAAGCAAAATTAAAGTTTTTCAAAACAACTTTTTGAAAACGTATACAAGTATTTTTAAAAAATTCATATTGGCCATATTTCAAATTATGGCCATATGACATTTGGCCATGTGTCATATGGCCATATTCCAAAGTATGGCCATATGTCACATTGCGCAAGTGTCAAATGGCCATATTCGAAAACATGGCAATTTGACGCTTTTTCAAAAGGTCATATGGCCATATTTCTTTGTGACTTTTGGGCATATGGTTTAATGCTCGAATAACCACTTATGTGGGTCAAAACCCAATAAATAAATAGTGGAGCTTTGGCCCACCCTGATGTGCCAAATGGAAATTTTATGTAAATTATATCATAAAACATTATTTAAGAACAAAATTAAAATTTTTCAAAACAACTTTTTGAAAACGTATACAAGTATTTTTCAAAAATTCGCGCGAATTTAATTTAAAATTTAAAATACAAAATTAAAATTTTTCAAAACAACTTTTTGAAAACGTATACAAGTATTTTAAAAAAATTCGCGCGAATTTTTTAAAAATACTTGTATACGTTTTCAAAAACTTGTTTAGAAAAACTTTAATTTTATTTTTTAAATTTTATGTTATGTAATTTTTAAAATTTTAAGGAGATCTTTGAAAACAAAATTAAAATCTTACAAAATAACTTTTTGAAAACGTATACAAGTATTTTTTAAAAATTCGCGCGAATTTTTTAAAAATACTTGTATACGTTTTCAAAAAGTTGTTTTGAAATACTTTAATTTTGCTTTTTAAAATTTATGTTAAATAATTTTTAAAATATTCAGGAGAATATCTTAAAAACTAAACTAAAAATTTTTGAAAATGCTTACAAGGTTTTTGTAAACACGTTCTTCTGGCAAAAGAATAATTTGAAAGTGACATATGGCCATAATGACCATATGACACTTTGTAAAAGCGACAAATGGCCAAATCTTGAAATATGGCCATTTGACGCTTTCACAATGTGTTACATGGCCATATTTCAAATTATGGCCATATGACACATGGCCAAATGTCACATTGCGCAAGTGTCAAATGGCCATATTCGAAAACATGGCAATTTGACGCTTTTTCAAAAGGTCATATGGCCATATTTCTTTGTGACTTTTGGGCATATGGTTTAATGCTCGAATAACCACTTATGTGGGTCAAAACCCAATAAATAAATAGTGGAGCTTTGGCCCACCCTGATGTGCCAAATGGAAATTTTATGTAAATTATATCATAAAACATTATTTAAGAACAAAATTAAAATTTTTCAAAACAACTTTTTGAAAACGTATACAAGTATTTTTCAAAAATTCGCGCGAATTTAATTTAAAATTTAAAATACAAATTTAAAATTTTTCAAAACAACTTTTTGAAAACGTATACAAGTATTTTAAAAAAATTCGCGCGAATCAAATGTTTTCGAATATGGCCATTTGACACTTGCGCAATGTGACATTTGGCCATGTGTCATATGGCCATAATTTGAAATATGGCCATGTAACACATTGTGAAAGCGTCAAATGGCCATATTTCAAGATTTGGCCATTTGTCGCTTTTACAAAGTGTCATATGGCCATTATGGCCATATGTCACTTTCAAATTATTCTTTTGCCAGAAGAACGTGTTTACAAAAACCTTGTAAGCATTTTCAAAAATTTTTAGTTTAGTTTTTAAGATATTCTCCTGAATATTTTAAACATTATTTAACATAAATTTTAAAAAGCAAAATTAAAGTTTTTCAAAACAACTTTTTGAAAACGTATACAAGTATTTTTAAAAAATTCATATTGGCCATATTTCAAATTATGGCCATATGACATTTGGCCATGTGTCATATGGCCATATTCCAAAATATGGCCATATGTCACATTGCGCAAGTGTCAAATGGCCATATTCGAAAACATGGCAATTTGACGCTTTTTCAAAAGGTCATATGGCCATATTTCTTTGTGACTTTTGGGCATATGGTTTAATGCTCGAATAACCACTTATGTGGGTCAAAACCCAATAAATAAATAGTGGAGCTTTGGCCCACCCTGATGTGCCAAATGGAAATTTTATGTAAATTATATCATAAAACATTATTTAAGAACAAAATTAAAATTTTTCAAAACAACTTTTTGAAAACGTATACAAGTATTTTTCAAAAATTCGCGCGAATTTAATTTAAAATTTAAAATACAAAATTAAAATTTTTCAAAACAACTTTTTGAAAACGTATACAAGTATTTTAAAAAAATTCGCGCGAATTTTTTAAAAATACTTGTATACGTTTTCAAAAACTTGTTTAGAAAAACTTTAATTTTATTTTTTAAATTTTATGTTATGTAATTTTTAAAATTTTAAGGAGATCTTTGAAAACAAAATTAAAATCTTTCAAAATAACTTTTTGAAAACGTATACAAGTATTTTTAAAAAAATTTGTTTTAAAATACTTGTATACGTTTTCAAAAACTTGTTTAGAAAAACTTTAATTTTATTTTTTAAATTTTATGTTATGTAATTTTTAAAATTTTAAGGAGATCTTTGAAAACAAAATTAAAATCTTACAAAATAACTTTTTGAAAACGTATACAAGTATTTTTTAAAAATTCGCGCGAATTGTCAAATGGCCATATTCGAAAACATGGCAATTTGACGCTTTTTCAAAAGGTCATATGGCCATATTTCTTTGTGACTTTTGGGCATATGGTTTAATGCTCGAATAACCACTTATGTGGGTCAAAACCCAATAAATAAATAGTGGAGCTTTGGCCCACCCTGATGTGCCAAATGGAAATTTTATGTAAATTATATCATAAAACATTATTTAAGAACAAAATTAAAATTTTTCAAAACAACTTTTTGAAAACGTATACAAGTATTTTTCAAAAATTCGCGCGAATTTAATTTAAAATTTAAAATACAAAATTAAAATTTTTCAAAACAACTTTTTGAAAACGCTTTTAAAAATTTAAAATACAAAATTAAAGTTTTTCTAAACAAGTTTTTGAAAACGTATACAAGTATTTTAAAAAAATTCGCGCGAATTTTTTAAAAATACTTGTGTACGTTTTCAAAAACTTGTTTAGAAAAACTTGAATTTTATTTTTTAAATTTTATGTTATGTAATTTTTAAAATTTTAAGGAGATCTTTGAAAACAAAATTAAAATCTTTCAAAATAACTTTTTGAAAACGTATACAAGTATTTTTAAAAAAATTTGTTTTAAAATACTTGTATACGTTTTCAAAAACTTGTTTAGAAAAACTTTAATTTTTTTTTTTAAATTTTATGTTATGTAATTTTTAAAATTTTAAGGAGATCTTTGAAAACAAAATTAAAATCTTACAAAATAACTTTTTGAAAACGTATACAAGTATTTTTTAAAAATTCGCGCGAATTTTTTAAAAATACTTGTATACGTTTTCAAAAAGTTGTTTTGAAATACTTTAATTTTGCTTTTTAAATTTTATGTTAAATAATTTTTAAAATATTCAGGAGAATATCTTAAAAACTAAACTAAAAATGTTTGAAAACGCTTACAAGGTTTTTGTCAACACGTTCTTCTGGCAAAAGAATAATTTGAAAGTGACATATGGCCATAATGGCCATATGACACTTTGTAAAAGCGACAAATGGCCAAATCTTGAAATATGGCCATTTGACGCTTTCACAATGTGTTACATGGCCATATTTCAAATTATGGCCATATGACACATGGCCAAATGTCACATTGCGCAAGTGTCAAATGGCCATATTCGAAAACATGGCAATTTGACGCTTTTTCAAAAGGTCATATTGCCATATTTCTTTGTGACTTTTGGGCATATGGTTTCGCGCGAATTTTTTAAAAATACTTGTATACGTTTTCAAAAACTTGTTTAGAAAAACTTTAATTTTATTTTTTAAATTTTATGTTATGTTATTTTTAAAATTTTAAGGAGATCTTTGAAAACAAAATTAAAATCTTTCAAAATAACTTTTTGAAAACGTATACAAGTATTTTTAAAAAAAATTGTTTTAAAATACTTGTATACGTTTTCAAAAACTTGTTTAGAAAAACTTTAATTTTATTTTTTAAATTTTATGTTATGTAATTTTTAAAATTTTAAGGAGATCTTTGAAAACAAAATTAAAATCTTACAAAATAACTTTTTGAAAACGTATACAAGTATTTTTTAAAAATTCGCGCGAATTTTTTAAAAATACTTGTATACGTTTTCAAAAAGTTGTTTTGAAATACTTTAATTTTGCTTTTTAAATTTTATGTTAAATAATTTTTAAAATATTCAGGAGAATATCTTAAAAACTAAACTAAAAATTTTTGAAAACGCTTACAAGGTTTTTGTAAACACGTTCTTCTGGCAAAAGAATATTTTGAAAGTGACATATGGCCATAATGGCCATATGACACTTTGTAAAAGCGAAAAATGGCCAAATCTTGAAATATGGCCATTTGACGCTTTCACAATGTGTTACATGGCCATATTTCAAATTATGGCCATATGACACATGGCCAAATGTCACGGCACCCTTAATGGTGCCGTGACATTTGGCCATGTGTCATATGGCCATATTCCAAAATATGGCCATATGTCACATTGCGCAAGTGTCAAATGGCCATATTCGAAAACATGGCAATTTGACGCTTTTTCAAAAGGTCATATGGCCATATTTCTTTGTGACTTTTGGGCATATGGTTTAATGCTCGAATAACCACTTATGTGGGTCAAAACCCAATAAATAAATAGTGGAGCTTTGGCCCACCCTGATGTGCCAAATGGAAATTTTATGTAAATTATATCATAAAACATTATTTAAGAACAAAATTAAAATTTTTCAAAACAACTTTTTGAAAACGTATACAAGTATTTTTCAAAAATTCGCGCGAATTTAATTTAAAATTTAAAATACAAAATTAAAATTTTTCAAAACAACTTTTTGAAAACGTATACAAGTATTTTTAAAAAATTCGCGCGAATTTTTTAAAAAAACTTGTATACGTTTTCAAAAACTTGTTTAGAAAAACTTTAATTTTATTTTTTAAATTTTTTGTTATGTAATTTTTAAAATTTTAAGGAGATCTTTGAAAACAAAATTAAAATCTTTCAAAATAACTTTTTGAAAACGTATACAAGTATTTTTAAAAAAATTTGTTTTAAAATACTTGTATACGTTTTCAAAAACTTGTTTAGAAAAACTTTAATTTTATTTTTTAAATTTTATGTTATGTAATTTTTAAAATTTTAAGGAGATCTTTGAAAACAAAATTAAAATCTTACAAAATAACTTTTTGAAAACGTATACAAGTATTTTTTAAAAATTCGCGCGAATTTTTTAAAAATACTTGTATACGTTTTCAAAAAGTTGTTTTGAAATACTTTAATTTTGCTTTTTAAATTTTATGTTAAATAATTTTTAAAATATTCAGGAGAATATCTTAAAAACTAAACTAAAAATTTTTGAAAACGCTTACAAGGTTTTTGTAAACACGTTCTTCTGGCAAAAGAATAATTTGAAAGTGACATATGGCCATAATGGCCATATGACACTTTGTAAAAGCGACAAATGGCCAAATCTTGAAATATGGCCATTTGACGCTTTCACAATGTGTTACATGGCCATATTTCAAATTATGGCCATATGACACATGGCCAAATGTCACGGCACCCTTAATGGTGCCGTGACATTTGGCCATGTGTCATATGGCCATATTCCAAAATATGGCCATATGTCACATTGCGCAAGTGTCAAATGGCCATATTCGAAAACATGGCAATTTGACGCTTTTTCAAAAGGTCATATGGCCATATTTCTTTGTGACTTTTGGGCATATGGTTTAATGCTCGAATAACCACTTATGTGGGTCAAAACCCAATAAATAAATAGTGGAGCTTTGGCCCACCCAGATGTGCCAAATGGAAATTTTATGTAAATTAAAATTTTTCAAAACAACTTTTTGAAAACGTATACAAGTATTTTTCAAAAATTCGCGCGAATTTAATTTAAAATTTAAAATACAAAATTAAAATTTTTCAAAACAACTTTTTGAAAACGTATACAAGTATTTTAAAAAAATTCGCGCGAATTTTTTAAAAATACTTGTATACGTTTTCAAAAACTTGTTTAGAAAAACTTTAATTTTATTTTTTAAATTTTATGTTATGTAATTTTTAAAATTTTAAGGAGATCTTTGAAAACAAAATTAAAATCTTTCAAAATAACTTTTTGAAAACGTATACAAGTATTTTTAAAAAAATTTGTTTTAAAATACTTGTATACGTTTTCAAAAACTTGTTTAGAAAAACTTTAATTTTATTTTTTAAATTTTATGTTATGTAATTTTTAAAATTTTAAGGAGATCTTTGAAAACAAAATTAAAATCTTACAAAATAACTTTTTGAAAACGTATACAAGTATTTTTTAAAAATTCGCGCGAATTTTTTAAAAATACTTGTATACGTTTTCAAAAAGTTGTTTTGAAATACTTTAATTTTGCTTTTTAAATTTTATGTTAAATAATTTTTAAAATATTCAGGAGAATATCTTAAAAACTAAACTAAAAATTTTTGAAAACGCTTACAAGGTTTTTGTAAACACGTTCTTCTGGCAAAAGAATAATTTGAAAGTGACATATGGCCATAATGGCCATATGACACTTTGTAAAAGCGACAAATGGCCAAATCTTGAAATATGGCCATTTGACGCTTTCACAATGTGTTACATGGCCATATTTCAAATTATGGCCATATGACACATGGCCAAATGTCACGGCACCCTTAATGGTGCCGTGACATTTGGCCATGTGTCATATGGCCATATTCCAAAATATGGCCATATGTCACATTGCGCAAGTGTCAAATGGCCATATTCGAAAACATGGCAATTTGACGCTTTTTCAAAAGGTCATATGGCCATATTTCTTTGTGACTTTTGGGCATATGGTTTAATGCTCGAATAACCACTTATGTGGGTCAAAACCCAATAAATAAATAGTGGAGCTTTGGCCCACCCTGATGTGCCAAATGGAAATTTTATGTAAATTATATCATAAAACATTATTTAAGAACAAAATTAAAATTTTTCAAAACAACTTTTTGAAAACGTATACAAGTATTTTTCAAAAATTCGCGCGAATTTAATTTAAAATTTAAAATACAAAATTAAAATTTTTCAAAACAACTTTTTGAAAACGTATACAAGTATTTTAAAAAAATTCGCGCGAATTTTTTAAAAATACTTGTATACGTTTTCAAAAACTTGTTTAGAAAAACTTTAATTTTATTTTTTAAATTTTATGTTATGTAATTTTTAAAATTTTAAGGAGATCTTTGAAAACAAAATTAAAAAAATTCGCGCGAATTTTTTAAAAATACTTGTATACGTTTTCAAAAACTTGTTTAGAAAAACTTTAATTTTATTTTTTAAATTTTATGTTATGTAATTTTTAAAATTTTAAGGAGATCTTTGAAAACAAAATTAAAATCTTTCAAAATAACTTTTTGAAAACGTATACAAGTATTTTTAAAAAAATTTGTTTTAAAATACTTGTATACGTTTTCAAAAACTTGTTTAGAAAAACTTTAATTTTATTTTTTAAATTTTATGTTATGTAATTTTTAAAATTTTAAGGAGATCTTTGAAAACAAAATTAAAATCTTACAAAATAACTTTTTGAAAACGTATACAAGTATTTTTTAAAAATTCGCGCGAATTTTTTAAAAATACTTGTATACGTTTTCAAAAAGTTGTTTTGAAATACTTTAATTTTGCTTTTTAAATTTTATGTTAAATAATTTTTAAAATATTCAGGAGAATATCTTAAAAACTAAACTAAAAATTTTTGAAAACGCTTACAAGGTTTTTGTAAACACGTTCTTCTGGCAAAAGAATAATTTGAAAGTGACATATGGCCATAATGGCCATATGACACTTTGTAAAAGCGACAAATGGCCAAATCTTGAAATATGGCCATTTGACGCTTTCACAATGTGTTACATGGCCATATTTCAAATTATGGCCATATGACACATGGCCAAATGTCACATTGCGCAAGTGTCAAATGGCCATATTCGAAAACATGGCAATTTGACGCTTTTTCAAAAGGTCATATGGCCATATTTCTTTGTGACTTTTGGGCATATGGTTTAATGCTCGAATAACCACTTATGTGGGTCAAAACCCAATAAATAAATAGTGGAGCTTTGGCCCACCCTGATGTGCCAAATGGAAATTTTATGTAAATTATATCATAAAACATTATTTAAGAACAAAATTAAAATTTTTCAAAACAACTTTTTGAAAACGTATACAAGTATTTTTCAAAAATTCGCGCGAATTTAATTTAAAATTTAAAATACAAAATTAAAATTTTTCAAAACAACTTTTTGAAAACGTATACAAGTATTTTAAAAAAATTCGCGCGAATTTTTTAAAAATACTTGTATACGTTTTCAAAAACTTGTTTAGAAAAACTTTAATTTTATTTTTTAAATTTTATGTTATGTAATTTTTAAAATTTTTTAGGAGATCTTTGAAAACAAAATTAAAATCTTTCAAAATAACTTTTTGAAAACGTATACAAGTATTTTTAAAAAAATTTGTTTTAAAATACTTGTATACGTTTTCAAAAACTTGTTAAGAAAAACTTTAATTTTATTTTTTAAATTTTATGTTATGTAATTTTTAAAATTTTAAGGAGATCTTTGAAAACAAAATTAAAATCTTACAAAATAACTTTTTGAAAACGTATACAAGTATTTTTTAAAAATTCGCGCGAATTTTTTAAAAATACTTGTATACGTTTTCAAAAAGTTGTTTTGAAATACTTTAATTTTGCTTTTTAAATTTTATGTTAAATAATTTTTAAAATATTCAGGAGAATATCTTAAAAACTAAACTAAAAATTTTTGAAAACGCTTACAAGGTTTTTGTAAACACGTTCTTCTGGCAAAAGAATAATTTGAAAGTGACATATGGCCATAATGGCCATATGACACTTTGTAAAAGCGACAAATGGCCAAATCTTGAAATATGGCCATTTGACGCTTTCACAATGTGTTACATGGCCATATTTCAAATTATGGCCATATGACACATGGCCAAAAGTCACGGCACCCTTAATGGTGCCGTGACATTTGGCCATGTGTCATATGGCCATATTCCAAAATATGGCCATATGTCACATTGCGCAAGTGTCAAATGGCCATATTCGAAAACATGGCAATTTGACGCTTTTTCAAAAGGTCATATGGCCATATTTCTTTGTGACTTTTGGGCATATGGTTTAATGCTCGAATAACCACTTATGTGGGTCAAAACCCAATAAATAAATAGTGGAGCTTTGGCCCACCCTGATGTGCCAAATGGAAATTTTATGTAAATTATATCATAAAACATTATTTAAGAACAAAATTAAAATTTTTCAAAACAACTTTTTGAAAACGTATACAAGTATTTTTCAAAAATTCGCGCGAATTTAATTTAAAATTTAAAATACAAAATTAAAATTTTTCAAAACAACTTTTTGAAAACGTATACAAGTATTTTAAAAAAATTCGCGCGAATTTATAATATTTCAAATTATGGCCATATGACACATGGCCAAAAGTCACGGCACCCTTAATGGTGCCGTAAATTATATCATAAAACATTATTTAAGAACAAAATTAAAATTTTTCAAAACAACTTTTTGAAAACGTATACAAGTATTTTTCAAAAATTCGCGCGAATTTAATTTAAAATTTAAAATACAAAATTAAAATTTTTCAAAACAACTTTTTGAAAACGTATACAAGTATTTTAAAAAAATTCGCGCGAATTTTTTAAAAATACTTGTATACGTTTTCAAAAACTTGTTTAGAAAAACTTTAATTTTATTTTTTAAATTTTATGTTATGTAATTTTTAAAATTTTAAGGAGACCTTTGAAAACAAAATTAAAATCTTTCAAAATAACTTTTTGAAAACGTATACAAGTATTTTTAAAAAAATTTGTTTTAAAATACTTGTATACGTTTTCAAAAACTTGTTTAGAAAAACTTTAATTTTATTTTTTAAATTTTATGTTATGTATTTTTTAAAATTTTAAGGAGATCTTTGAAAACAAAATTAAAATCTTACAAAATAACTTTTTGAAAACGTATACAAGTATTTTTTAAAAATTCGCGCGAATTTTTTAAAAATACTTGTATACGTTTTCAAAAAGTTGTTTTGAAATACTTTAATTTTGCTTTTTAAATTTTATGTTAAATAATTTTTAAAATATTCAGGAGAATATCTTAAAAACTAAACTAAAAATTTTTGAAAACGCTTACAAGGTTTTTGTAAACACGTTCTTCTGGCAAAAGAATAATTTGAAAGTGACATATGGCCATAATGGCCATATGACACTTTGTAAAAGCGACAAATGGCCAAATCTTGAAATATGGCCATTTGACGCTTTCACAATGTGTTACATGGCCATATTTCAAATTATGGCCATATGACACATGGCCAAATGTCACGGCACCCTTAATGGTGCCGTGACATTTGGCCATGTGTCATATGGCCATATTCCAAAATATGGCCATATGTCACATTGCGCAAGTGTCAAATGGCCATATTCGAAAACATGGCAATTTGACGCTTTTTCAAAAGGTCATATGGCCATATTTCTTTGTGACTTTTGGGCATATGGTTTAATGCTCTAATAACCACTTATGTGGGTCAAAACCCAATAAATAAATAGTGGAGCTTTGGCCCACCCTGATGTGCCAAATGGAAATTTTATGTAAATTATATCATAAAACATTATTTAAGAACAAAATTAACATTTTTCAAAACAAGTTTTTGAAAACGTATACAAGTATTTTTCAAAAATTCGCGCGAATTTAATTTAAAATTTAAAATACAAAATTAAAATTTTTCAAAACAACTTTTTGAAAACGTATACAAGTATTTTAAAAAAATTCGCGCGAATTTTTTAAAAATACTTGTATACGTTTTCAAAAACTTGTTTAGAAAAACTTTAATTTTATTTTTTAAATTTTATGTTATATAATTTTTAAAATTTTAAGGAGATCTTTGAAAACAAAATTAAAATCTTTCAAAATAACTTTTTGAAAACGTATACAAGTATTTTTAAAAAAATTTGTTTTAAAATACTTGTATACGTTTTCAAAAACTTGTTTAGAAAAACTTTAATTTTATTTTTTAAATTTTATGTTATGTAATTTTTAAAATTTTAAGGAGATCTTTGAAAACAAAATTAAAATCTTACAAAATAACTTTTTGAAAACGTATACAAGTATTTTTTAAAAATTCGCGCGAATTTTTTAAAAATACTTGTATACGTTTTCAAAAAGTTGTTTTGAAATACTTTAATTTTGCTTTTTAAATTTATGTTAAATAATTTTTAAAATATTCAGGAGAATATCTTAAAAACTAAACTAAAAATTTTTGAAAACGCTTACAAGGTTTTTGTAAACACGTTCTTCTGGCAAAAGAATAATTTGAAAGTGACATATGGCCATAATGGCCATATGACACTTTGTAAAAGCGACAAATGGCCAAATCTTGAAATATGGCCATTTGACGCTTTCACAATGTGTTACATGGCCATATTTCAAATTATGGCCATATGACACATGGCCATATTCCAAAATATGGCCATATGTCACATTGCGCAAGTGTCAAATGGCCATATTCGAAAACATGGCAATTTGACGCTTTTTCAAAAGGTCATATGGCCATATTTCTTTGTGACTTTTGGGCATATGGTTTAATGCTCGAATAACCACTTATGTGGGTCAAAACCCAATAAATAAATTGTGGAGCTTTGGCCCACCCTGATGTGCCAAATGGAAATTTTATGTAAATTATATCATAAAACATTATTTAAGAACAAAATTAAAATTTTTCAAAACAACTTTTTGAAAACGTATACAAGTATTTTTCAAAAATTCGCGCGAATTTAATTTAAAATTTAAAATACAAAATTAAAATTTTTCAAAACAACTTTTTGAAAACGTATACAAGTATTTTAAAAAAATTCGCGCGAAATTTTTAAAAATACTTGTATACGTTTTCAAAAACTTGTTTAGAAAAACTTTAATTTTATTTTTTAAATTTTATGTTATGTAATTTTTAAAATTTTAAGGAGATCTTTGAAAACAAAATTAAAGTCTTTCAAAATAACTTTTTGAAAACGTATACAAGTATTTTTAAAAAAATTTGTTTTAAAATACTTGTATACGTTTTCAAAAACTTGTTTAGAAAAACTTTAATTTTATTTTTTAAATTTTATGTTATGTAATTTTTAAAATTTTAAGGAGATCTTTGAAAACAAAATTAAAATCTTACAAAATAACTTTTTGAAAACGTATACAAGTATTTTTTAAAAATTCGCGCGAATTTTTTAAAAATACTTGTATACGTTTTCAAAAAGTTGTTTTGAAATACTTTAATTTAGCTTTTTAAATTTTATGTTAAATAATTTTTAAAATATTCAGGAGAATATCTTAAAAACTAAACGAAAAATTTTTGAAAACGCTTACAAGGTTTTCGTAAACACGTTCTTCTGGCAAAAGAATAATTTGAAAGTGACATATGGCCATAATGGCCATATGACACTTTGTAAAAGCGACAAATGGCCAAATCTTGAAATATGGCCATTTGACGCTTTCACAATGTGTTACATGGCCATATTTCAAATTATGGCCATGTGTCATATGGCCATATTCCAAAATATGGCCATATGTCACATTGCGCAAGTGTCAAATGGCCATATTCGAAAACATGGCAATTTGACGCTTTTTCAAAAGGTCATATGGCCATATTTCTTTGTGACTTTTGGGCATATGGTTTAATGCTCGAATAACCACTTATGTGGGTCAAAACCCAATAAATAAATAGTGGAGCTTTGGCCCACCCTGATGTGCCAAATGGAAATTTTATGTAAATTATATCATAAAACATTATTTAAGAACAAAATTAAAATTTTTCAAAACAACTTTTTGAAAACGTATACAAGTATTTTTCAAAAATTCGCGCGAATTTAATTTAAAATTTAAAATACAAAATTAAAATTTTTTAAAACAACTTTTTGAAAACGTATACAAGTATTTTAAAAAAATTCGCGCGAATTTTTTAAAAATACTTGTATACGTTTTCAAAAACTTGTTTAGAAAAACTTTAATTTTATTTTTTAAATTTTATGTTATGTAATTTTTAAAATTTTAAGGAGATCTTTGAAAACAAAATTAAAATCTTTCAAAATAACTTTTTGAAAACGTATACAAGTATTTTTAAAAAAATTTGTTTTAAAATACTTGTATACGTTTTCAAAAACTTGTTTAGAAAAACTTTAATTTTATGTTATGTAATTTTTAAAATTTTAAGGAGATCTTTGAAAACAAAATTAAAATCTTACAAAATAACTTTTTGAAAACGTATACAAGTATTTTTTAAAAATTCGCGCGAATTTTTTAAAAATACTTGTATACGTTTTCAAAAAGTTGTTTTGAAATACTTTAATTTTGCTTTTTAAATTTTATGTTAAATAATTTTTAAAATATTCAGGAGAATATCGTAAAAACTAAACTAAAAATTTTTGAAAACGCTTACAAGGTTTTTGTAAACACGTTCTTCTGGCAAAAGAATAATTTGAAAGTGACATATGGCCATAATGGCCATATGACACTTTGTAAAAGCGACAAATGGCCAAATCTTGAAATATGGCCATTTGACGCTTTCACAATGTGTTACATGGCCATATTTCAAATTATGGCCATATGACACATGGCCAAATGTCACGGCACCCTTAATGGTGCCGTGACATTTGGCCATGTGTCATATGGCCATATTCCAAAATATGGCCATATGTCACATTGCGCAAGTGTCAAATGGCCATATTCGAAAACATGGCAATTTGACGCTTTTTCAAAAGGTCATATGGCCATATTTCTTTGTGACTTTTGGGCATATGGTTTAATGCTCGAATAACCACTTATGTGGTCAAAACCCAATAAATAAATAGTGGAGCTTTGGCCCACCCTGATGTGCCAAATGGAAATTTTATGTAAATTATATCATAAAACATTATTTAAGAACAAAATTAAAATTTTTCAAAACAACTTTTTGAAAACGTATACAAGTATTTTTCAAAAATTCACGCGAATTTAATTTAAAATTTAAAATACAAAATTAAAATTTTTCAAAACAACTTTTTGAAAACGTATACAAGTATTTTAAAAAAATTCGCGCGAATTTTTTAAAAATACTTGTATACGTTTTCAAAAACTTGTTTAGAAAAACTTTAATTTTATTTTTTAAATTTTATGTTATGTAATTTTTAAAATTTTAAGGAGATCTTTGAAAACAAAATTAAAATCTTTCAAAATAACTTTTTGAAAACGTATACAAGTATTTTTAAAAAAATTTGTTTTAAAATACTTGTATACGTTTTCAAAAACTTGTTTAGAAAAACTTTAATTTAATTTTTTAAATTTTATGTTATGTAATTTTTAAAATTTTAAGGAGATCTTTGAAAACAAAATTAAAATCTTACAAAATAACTTTTTGAAAACGTATACAAGTATTTTTTAAAAATTCGCGCGAATTTTTTAAAAATACTTGTATACGTTTTCAAAAAGTTGTTTTGAAATACTTTAATTTTGCTTTTTAAATTTATGTTAAATAATTTTTAAAATATTCAGGAGAATATCTTAAAAACTAAACTTAAAACTTTTGAAAACGCTTACAAGGTTTTTGTAAACACGTTCTTCTGGCAAAAGAATAATTTGAAAGTGACATATGGCCATAATGGCCATATGACACTTTGTAAAAGCGACAAATGGCCAAATCTTGAAATATGGCCATTTGACGCTTTCACAATGTGTTACATGGCCATATTTCAAATTATGGCCATATGACACATGGCCATATTCCAAAATATGGCCATATGTCACATTGCGCAAGTGTCAAATGGCCATATTCGAAAACATGGCAATTTGACGCTTTTTCAAAAGGTCATATGGCCATATTTCTTTGTGACTTTTGGGCATATGGTTTAATGCTCGAATAACCACTTATGTGGGTCAAAACCCAATAAATAAATAGTGGAGCTTTGGCCCACCCTGATGTGCTAAATGGAAATTTTATGTAAATTATATCATAAAACATTATTTAAGAACAAAATTTAAATTTTTCAAAACAACTTTTTGAAAACGTATACAAGTATTTTTCAAAAATTCGCGCGAATTTAATTTAAAATTTAAAATACAAAATTAAAATTTTTCAAAACAACTTTTTGAAAACGTATACAAGTATTTTAAAAAAATTCGCGCGAATTTTTTAAAAATACTTGTATACGTTTTCAAAAACTTGTTTAGAAAAACTTTAATTTTATTTTTTAAATTTTATGTTATGTAATTTTTAAAATTTTAAGGAGATCTTTGAAAACAAAATTAAAATCTTTCAAAATAACTTTTTGAAAACGTATACAAGTATTTTTAAAAAAATTTGTTTTAAAATACTTGTATACGTTTTCAAAAACTTGTTTAGAAAAACTTTAATTTTATTTTTTAAATTTTATGTTATGTAATTTTTAAAATTTTAAGGAGATCTTTGAAAACAAAATTAAAATCTTACAAAATAACTTTTTGAAAACGTATACAAGTATTTTTTAAAAATTCGCGCGAATTTTTTAAAAATACTTGTATACGTTTTCAAAAAGTTGTTTTGAAATACTTTAATTTTGCTTTTTAAATTTTATGTTAAATAATTTTTAAAATATTCAGGAGAATATCTTAAAAACTAAACTAAAAATTTTTGAAAACGCTTACAAGGTTTTTGTAAACACGTTCTTCTGGCAAAAGAATAATTTGAAAGTGACATATGGCCATAATGGCCATATGACACTTTGTAAAAGCGACAAATGGCCAAATCTTGAAATATGGCCATTTGACGCTTTCACAATGTGTTACATGGCCATATTTCAAATTATGGCCATATGACACATGGCCAAATGTCACGGCACCCTTAATGGTGCCGTGACATTTGGCCATGTGTCATATGGCCATATTCCAAAATATGGCCATATGTCACATTGCGCAAGTGTCAAATGGCCATATTCGAAAACATGGCAATTTGACGCTTTTTCAAAAGGTCATATGGCCATATTTCTTTGTGACTTTTGGGCATATGGTTTAATGCTCGAATAACCACTTATGTGGGTCAAAACCCAATAAATAAATAGTGGAGCTTTGGCCCACCCTGATGTGCCAAATGGAAATTTTATGTAAATTATATCATAAAACATTATTTAAGAACAAAATTAAAATTTTTCAAAACAACTTTTTGAAAACGTATACAAGTATTTTTCAAAAATTCGCGCGAATTTAATTTAAAATTTAAAATACAAAATTAAAATTTTTCAAAACAACTTTTTGAAAACGTATACAAGTATTTTAAAAAAATTCGCGCGAATTTTTTAAAAATACTTGTATACGTTTTCAAAAACTTGTTTAGAAAAACTTTAATTTTATTTTTTAAATTTTATGTTATGTAATTTTTAAAATTTTAAGGAGATCTTTGAAAACAAAATTAAAATCTTTCAAAATAACTTTTTGAAAACGTATACAAGTATTTTTAAAAAAATTTGTTTTAAAATACTTGTATACGTTTTCAAAAACTTGTTTAGAAAAACTTTAATTTTATTTTTTAAATTTTATGTTATGTAATTTTTAAAATTTTAAGGAGATCTTTGAAAACAAAATTAAAATCTTACAAAATAACTTTTTGAAAACGTATACAAGTATTTTTAAAAATTCGCGCGAATTTTTTAAAAATACTTGTATACGTTTTCAAAAAGTTGTTTTGAAATACTTTAATTTTGCTTTTTAAATTTTATGTTAAATAATTTTTAAAATATTCAGGAGAATATCTTAAAAACTAAACTAAAAATTTTTGAAAACGCTTACAAGGTTTTTGTAAACACGTTCTTCTGGCAAAAGAATAATTTGAAAGTGACATATGGCCATAATGGCCATATGACATTTTGTAAAAGCGACAAATGGCCAAATCTTGAAATATGGCCATTTGACGCTTTCACAATGTGTTACATGGCCATATTTCAAATTATGGCCATATGACACATGGCCCTTAATGGTGCCGTGACATTTGGCCATGTGTCATATGGCCATATTCCAAAATATGGCCATATGTCACATTGCGCAAGTGTCAAA